>JANFNE010000009.1:0-522500 GCA_024867545.1 Phytopythium helicoides | reverse complement strand
GTTCTAAAGCACTCAGAGCGCAAGAAAGGTGTTCTTTATCCATTTAGGAGGTCGATAAATTTAATGTTAGAGGACTTTGGGTTGAATCTAGTTGTATTATTTTTTGTGCAACCACTCATGATGAGTAATCTCCTTCACCTCCTCCTTCGTTGCTTCGGATTGTTCACTTGGCGGCGATCATGTCCAGCAACTGGAGAAGGTGAAAAATGTCGCGCCAGATTGAGTTGCTAGACGCAGACACGATGTCATATATATACATACTATGCATATCAAAAATTGGGTGTTGCACATCACACCCACTTGCAACAGTACGCACCAGCAGCATTGTATCCATGCCGGAGAAGTGGGCAACAACCAACAGCTCGTCGTTAAACAACTCAGCTCCTGGACGCATTGGTTGATTTGAGTGATGCAGGAGCTGCACGACCTTTCCGACCACCTCCTTCGGAAGCGACCCCATGGAAATCCTTGGCGACATCAAAGGACTTGACACAGAACATCCATACCGAGAGCTTGGTGGGTGTGGCGCCAAGCTTGATTTCTTTCTCGTCTAGGATCACGCCGATTGCCGACACCACGAAAGTTCGCGCAGCACACTCAGCGACTTCTCCAAGTCGATTCGAGTGACACCATGAGCCGCATCATTCATGTTGACAGGTCTCGACCAAGCCGAGCGCACACACGACGCAGGCAGTGCAGCGGTGCGCTGACGCTAACGCTGATGCTGATGCTGACCGGATGCAGTACAAGACGATGACGGACAGTGTAACTGCCCAGCTACAAACTTACACGTGCGTGTGTAAGGAGGAAGCGTTTGACTATAGTAAAATGGAGAACTAAATTATCTGTTTAGCGACCCGCAAGGCGAGGGCGTAGGTTCTGACCTCCTAAACCTAATATATATGCAATGTGGCAGACGCTCGTGAATGGACACGATCGCTGCACCTAACAAGAAAAACGCTGATTGGCCTTTTAGTATCCGCTAACAGTCAATCATGATTAAGGACAGCCATGGGTGGCTGTCCGGACATGTGCAGCGGAATAGTGTACCCGCACAATCAATTCAAAACCTTTACTTCTCAGTTGTGTGCTTCACGCTACTATCTTTAGTCCGGATTCACAATAGCTCAACCGGATTCAAAATAACTCGACCGAGATTCAAAATAACTCGTCGTGCGTATAATCTGTTACAGACAGCGGCCGCTAGAGCCTCGAAGCGAGGATTACCAGCGTTCCGTGGTGCTTTAAATCCGTCAGTTTCTCGCCTTGGCTCCGTGCCATTAACGGTGAAGATGCCGCATAGCGGCATGGGCATGCGGCCACCGCGAGTCGCTTGGCTTAGTCGATCTGGGAAGCGTCGATGTGAGGATGTCCGGCTTGGAGCTCATCGCTGCTATTTTCAACCAATCAGAGATGCAGAGTTACTGAGAGAACGGACACTGAATGGCTCTTCAAAAGCCGAGACCAAGGTGTCGGCGGGCACGGTCAGGCAGCTCGCGCGGGGCAACAATTAGCACGAGAGCCACGCACTCAAAGGCAACTGTACAGGCGCGAAGTATAACCAATCCGGGTCATGAACCGGCACGACTGGGTCTACTAGGCGTCATGCTGCTCGCTGCAATCGCTTCAGAAAGTGGGCAAAGTCCGTAACTATCACTCCGCTGAAGGCTGAGCACCGTGCCATCACGCTCGCGCTTAAACTTTGATTTCACGCGTGTTAGGACTTTCAACCAATCACCGCACTTAAGATATTCTGCAGCCGGCTGAGCTATACAAACCCGGGACAGAAGCCCCCGACTGGTCTGATCGACCGATAAGAAGCGTCATTGTACTGTACTGCAGCAAAGGGGCAAATCGTGTTTATTGCTGAAGCCTTGCTGATGAGCTGCATGATTGAGTTGTGGCTACTGCTTACTACATCCTTTTGCAGCCTGGTTCGTCTACAAATGGGGAACTTTCATTGTGCATTTTCGACGTTGAATTTACGCGGGTGAAAAATATTCTAAATAGTTATTTTATAGTGTAGGTACCGTATAGCACCGCCTGCAAATGTTATTTAACCAATCGACACACACTTGCGTGAAAAATAAAAAAGAAATCGGTGATGATTTTCGTCATTCTGGTACAATTTGTCGGAACACAGAACTCGGAGAAGATGTTGGTAATTTTTTCGTTCATACCAAAATCGACGAGTCAGACCAAAAGCAACGAGCGTGTTCCATACGATAACAAACGAAGTTAGACCATAACGAACGAGGGATTTAAGACCAAAAGAAACGAGTTCATACCAATAATGACGAGTTCAGACTAAATAAAACGATCGACGGTCAAACTATTATCGACGAGTTCAGATTAGAGCAAACGTCTTTGTCAGACAGAAAAAAAGAGTTCATTCCAATAATGACGAGTTCATACTAACAATGACGAAAAGGAGTTTTGAAAAATACAAGCACCCTCACTTTCCAAGTTATCCTCTTGCGGTCAAGTCGTTCTGGCTCTATGAGCCTAAAAAAGCTGACCAGAGATGGTCAAAACACAGCCAGTACGTCTATATAAAAAAGCCACACACAGTACGTACCAGTCAAGCTTCAAAAAGTTTGCCGAGTTCTGCATTGCCATTCCCGATCCTCATCATGTGTGGCATCACGAACTTACAGCAATTTTGGTCGCCTATTTGCAACGCATTACAGCTGACAGTGGTGTCTCACTTCAAACAGCAGAGAAAGCGAGATCGGCCGTCGTCAATTTTTTTATCACACGAGAATTCTGACGGAACCGATCCAAATACTTGAGTCATCAAAGATGACGAAAGTGGGAAAAGGCGCGGTTTTGGGAATCCTGCTCACGACCTGACGATTGAAATGATCGCATCGTTCATTCGCAGAGATCGAAAAGGGGGACTACCACTACATCTTCCAGTCCTTAGACTGTAGCAGAACGACAGGCTTTTGCCGTCGCCACGAGCTCATCGTATGTTGCACAAGGACCTGCGGCCTCCAGCTTGGCGATCTATTCCTTTAGACATGCGCAATCGCTTCTTCTGGGCTTCGGCTCTGCGAACTTCATACTTCTTCATGCGCTCGGCAACCTTGGACTCGTAGGTCTCAATCTTCTTTCGGTAATGACCGAGAAGTGACTGTAAACGACTGAATTTCTGAGTGGCACGATACTCCTTTTCTTCCGCCTGGTAGTACTTGTCCAACATGATTCCACGTTCTGGCCTCTGCATGACACGAATTTCTACTCGGGTTGGAAGTGGATTCTTCACTTCAATGTCTTGCTTCAGGCCACAGGGCATTTTCTGGCACACGAAGTATATCACTGAAGCGGTCGCCCGTCAGTCTTGATAGCCGGTCTGGATGTAGAACCATCATTGCCGCCTTGTAAAACTGAGCCCACGAAATCATCACCATGCTGGCTGACCAAAGTCCTGACAAAGCTTGGCGATTTCTTCAAAGAAGAATGAGAACAGATCAAACTCCTTGCTGATGCCGTGCAAATGTTTGTCGTCGGTAGAGGCTCCCACTCTGTGTCCTTTATCGGCTGTACTGGTCGCGGAGTCGACTCGAGCTCGGACAATTCCTCTCGTGCAACTGTAAAGAGCTTTTAGGAACAAACAGTACACATGCCACAGGGAGGAAATTTACCTTCAAGACGGCGATTCTTCTCGAACATGCGTTGCTCCCACCTCTTCTACAGAATCTTCGCTCGGTTGCGCTCATAAGACTCCTTGTTGATGACCTTGCGGGTCTTTGGTGGCTTCTTCTTTCCGCACACCTTCATATGATGTGACTTGTTAGTCTTTGAAAGTACCTTTTCGCACCCGTCGCACAGATACTCTGCATCGCTCATGGCAGGCGGCGGTGGCTGACGATCGCGCGCTTGCGCAGACTTCTTTGCCCGCTTACCCTTCGGCGGAATCCTCCCCCTTCAGATGAAAATCGACGACTGGCCACCTACCGTCTCTCCTCAATATATATATGATTTTGATTGGCTCAAAATGTTTTTTTACTATAAAAGAATTTGATTGGATGAAAAGAGTTGTTCGGAGGTTGTATCGGGGAAAGAAGTCAGATTCAGGAGTCTCGGACAATCTAAATTTGCCGGCAGTAATAACAAAAGCCGAGTTTGTCTCTTTCAAAAGCATTCTACTCAAAGGATTTTGGCCTGTAAACGACTCGCGATCTTGACCTGCATGCAGAAGGGTGGCTCCATCACGCTTACAAGTGATTGACCGGATACTGCCTATATGGCGCTACTCATGCAATACGCGAATACAATAACAATATTGAGGATCCTAGACTAACGAAATTATCCCATAGTACAGAAGAATGCGATCAAGAGTTAATGTATTGATACCGAAAAAGATCTAAATAAACAGTGGTGTCTGATTGGGGTGATTACTAGATCTTTCATTCCAATCACAGACCGGTTTTGGTGCGCACCCTCAAGTATTCTAGTCAACGCGGTGCCACTCCTCCCCAGGTTGCGACATTAATAGTGATGGCGATCATACATTCATCGTCACGATTGGGAAGCTAGCACTCTAAGAGACCGGTGAGGTTTGGCTGATCGACGTTTCATCATAGTGATATCAATACGACACAAACACGGTGCTTCAGGAGCATTTTCTCTGATCTTACACTATACTGCGAATCCTGCCGAAATCTGCACCAACCAGTTTTATAACACTGGGGCCCCAGTTTGAAACAGTGAGGCCGATTCGGATGGGCGTTCGATTGTCGACTTGGGTGCCAACGTTTTTATCCAATCAATAGTTATAATTTTCATTTTTTGACCAATCAAGAGGGCATTTTTGTATTATTGGCTAACAAGTCAAATAGAAGTTTTTCATTGGCTGAAACTAATTTTGGATAGATCAATATAGCATCGACCAGGTGGAACGGCGATGAAGGGGCAACTGCGGTGATACCTGCTCGTGAAAGACGGCAACCCGGGCCTGTCGAGCGGATGGCAGGGTATCAATATCGTATGATTTCGTACCAAACAAACATTCGTTTGTGCAACGAAATATCGCCGCCTCTTTGCTGGCGAAGTGGATTGTGGTGTTGTTGATGGGAACAACTGATGGCTATCTGGCAATTTATCAGGAAGGACCTGCACGCCCCGCCCAACTTCCAAAAGGATACTCATAGCCCACGTACAATGACGGTGCATCTTAAGCATCTTCTCGATCAGCATGTGGTGGCAGGACGTACACCAGTATGCATTGCAGGGAATCGACTTGCATCGCACACGTCATGGACTCCTGCCCGTTCTTGGTCGAATCGGCCAAGATGGAGAATGAGCTCTGCTAGAAAAACTATTTGTTCACGATGGAACTACCACGTGGGCTCGAGCGTGCTTCACGTTTGGATGTGTAACGAGTAAGTGATCTCGCTGGTGGCTCTTGAGTGGGTGTGAGCGCAAGGACCTTCTCCACGTGACGCTGACCATGTAGCCTTATTTATCTCCTCGTTGAGAGTGCGAGTCTCCGACTCGCAACGAGGAGATAAGTTAGGCTACATGGTCAGCGTGGCGGATTGTCGATTGTGCTGGCAGTTGCACGACAGAAATCCAGTTTGGCTACAGATAGACTCTATTTTCGCTCACTCCAATCGGTTACTTGCTCGAGGAAGCTGAAGGTGCCCAGTCTCAATCATCCTGGAAGCCCAGCACAATGACTGACGGTGGCTCGGATTCGACTGCCAAGGTGACTCCGAGCTCACCACCAGTTCAGCCTCTCAGCGACATTAGCCTGCGAAAATTGACAGTGCTCGAGCGAGAGCAAACGCCAACGAAATCCTCACGACTGCGGCTGTCGGGCATCAGCACCGCAAAGACGGATGTGGTCCCGGCATCGAATCGAGTGTCGCTCAAGCTGGCAGAGCAGGAGCGATTGGTCCGTCTTGCCCGCTCCAATCAGAGGGAAAACTACATGATTTCACCGGACTCGATGATCCGCTACTGGTGGGACCTCTTGATGGCACTTGTGACGATTGTGCTCATCTGGCGAGTGCCGTACACGATCGCCTTTGGTGAAGGCAACAAGCTCTATTGGTACATTTTCAACAAGGGAAGCGACGCGATTTACATGGCCGACGTGATTCTCAACTTTCGGTGCGAATAGAAGCACCAAATCGCCATTTCATCCACCCAGTATGGATCCTGACCTTGGCTGGATTTGTCGATGACAGGACAGGGTACACGGAAGACGCTGAAGTCGTGATGGATAGCAAAAAGGTGGCGATTCGATATATCAAGGTGAGTCAATCCACTTCCACACTCCGTATCGAGCACGCTGACAATCGGATGTGCTCCAGGGCTGGTTTCTAGTTGACCTCATCGGTTCAATACCTGTCGAGACAATCATGGGGTCGCATTCCTCCGGGGTGGAGCGAAAAGCTATCAAAGCTTCTTTCAAGTATATCAAGATACCAGTACGCTGAGTGCTTGTTTGTTTGTCTTCATGACTGTGGTCATCCAACGAGCAGATGGAACTAATGCTTGCCACGATCTCGTTGCGTAGAAACTCTTTCGGATCACTCGACTGATCAAATTCGTTCAGTAAGTTCTTGCAACACTTCTTGTGGAAGCTCGCCGTTTTCTCACATGGATCCCGCAACAGGAAGTACATGAAGTACGCGTACGCGGTCCAAGTCTTTGCTTGCTACATCACCATCATCCACTGGATCGCATGCCTTTGGGCAGGCCGCGTCGTCACCATCACCCAGTACGATGACGAACTACTCGAGTACAGCGAAGCAGTGTACTCAGCCGTGCTGCTCATGCTCAACATATCTGGTGTGGACGTCAAACCCGAGTGGACATTCCTGTGTGCCGTGCTGGGACTTGTTGGGTTCCTGTTTCAGTGCATGACGCTGGCAAGTATTACAGCCGTTGCCATGTCGTCTGGTTCTCGCGCGCTCCAGTATCAGGAAAAAGTTCGAATGGTAATGAGCGATCTGAAGGCACTGCAGGTCCCAGTTGATCTGCGGAAGGCTACAAAGGCGTACTACGAGACGTTATGGCGCATGAAAAACACCTCTGATCGCTACGAAAAGGCAATCTACGAAGACGAGGATTTGTCCCCAGCTCTTCGTTCGGAGATCGCGTTGTACATCCATCGTAGCTTGGTTGCGACAGTTCCACTTTTTCAAGGTTGCTCGGATTCGTGCTTGGCATGTGTTGTCATGAAGCTAAAAACCCAACTGTTCATGCGAGGTGATGTCGTTTATCACAAAGGAGACCCAGCCAACTCGATGGTTATCATTAGTCGAGGGAAGGTCAAGGTCATCTCACCGGATAACGAAGGAATTCTGGCTGTATTGAAGCCTGGCAGCTTTTTCGGCGAGATTGGGCTGCTTCGCAACATGACGCGCTCCTGCACCGTCGTAGCTGGCACATTTTGCGAGCTGAAATCGCTCGAGCGGAGCGATGCAGAAGAGGTATTCGACTCGTTCCCGCAGATTTTTGACCGACTGTTGGCAGAAGCCGAAAAGCGCCGCCAAGACACGCGGCTCAAAGCAAAGCTGTACAATGTCAAAGTGCTCGACAATGCACACGCAGTCGACGTGAGTAGCATCGTTGACTCGCATCAGAGTCCAAGCGAAAACCCAAACTTGCAGCCATTTATGCACGGAGGATCCGACTCAGGTGTGGGCGATTCGCATACGAGCGGCGCCAAGAAAAAGCTAGTGCGAGGAAACTCCTTCCAGTCAGAAGAGGGAGGGGTGATCAACTCGGAGCTGGATAACATGACGCACAACCTGGAGGAGATCCAGCGTCTGATGGACGTGCTCAAGGACACGCACATGCGACTAGCTCGTGTGCACCAGCGTCGCGAATCCATCCATGCTGCCTTGGGCGGGGTCAAGCCCAGTGCGGCCAGCGGACTGACTCCAGCCCTGATTGCGCGTGCGCACGCTTTCAGCTCGCTGCACCCAGCTGTGAACGAAAACGGGTCTCAGCGGTCGCTCAACGTGTTGAGCCACAACAATGGAGGGTCCCAGCGATCGCTTGGCGTGGTGGAGATCACCAACACGATCCCGCTCGTCGAGGTCGAGCAGATGCCAGCCGAGCCAGTGGAAGTTCCTGGTCGGAAGAAGCTCCACCGCCGCCAGAGCAGCTAGGCGATCACTTCACGCCATCGCCTCGTGAGAAGGGCGTTCTTCTTCTCAGGCGTGCAGACTGTGGGTGTCGTCGTGCTGGCGTGGGTGGCAACGTTCTCTCCCAAGTAAAAAATCTTTGTGATCAGCGGCCTGTGACGCACTTGCCACCTTACAGCGCTTGACGCCAGCTCGTCACCTTGCACGACCGCACCAGCTCAGTATGTGGCCGCTGTCCATACAGGACGCAACACCACACGCGTCCATCGCATCGCATCCATCGCTGCCGTCGCCCTGATCATCAGCAGTTGCCAAGCGATTACGGCCGCTGCTGGGACAGTGCCCTCCAAGTTGCTCGAACGTTGCGTGAACACCTCTGCTGCACCGTAAACCCCTCCTTACGGCGCCGCAAGACGTCTCCTGGCCAGAGCCGGGGCGAAACGGATATGCCTGCTCGAGCAGCTCCAAGGCGACACTGCGCAAGTTGCGCCCGCCCGCCTGCAGCTCGTCGAGCGCCGCCATGAGCTCCGCCATGAGCTCCGCCATGCGCTCCGAGGCGCCGCGCGACGGCTACTGGGGGCCAGTGACGTCGACGATCGACTGGTGCGAGCCCAACTACGAGCGCAGCTTCTACGTGGCCGAGTTCTGGAACACGGTCAGCAACCTGCTCTTCGTGCTCGTGGGGCTCTACGGGCTCGCGCAGTCCATGCGCCAGGGCTTTGAGTGGCGCTTCCACGCGCAGTTCGTCGGCATCATGGTCACGGGATTCGGCTCCGCCATGTTCCACGGCACGCTGCAGCACGTGTGAGTCGCGGCGTTGGCTTGGTAGGATGGTGGGGGGAGGGGCTGACGCGCTCCTGGCGTCCGATGCAGGTACCAGCAGTGCGACGAGACGCCCATGATCTGGGCCATGCTCATCTGGTGCGTGGAGAAGCGCTGCGTGTGGGTGGAGATGCAGACGGAGCTAACGCGAGAACGCAGGATCTACATTGTGTACAACAACGAGATCGAGCAGATGCGCGTGCCGAACGCGCTCGTCATCGGCTCGCTCGTGGCCGTGGGCGTCGGCTTCGCCATCGTGCACGCCATCCACCGGTTCACGACCGTCTTCCAGGTCTTCTTCGGCGTGCTGGCTGTGCTGTGCGCCATCCGCCTCGGCATGCACTACAGCCAGGTCAAGAACCCGCGCGCAAGGGCTCTGGCGCGCTCGTACATCTACTTCAGCCTCGTGGGCTTCGGCTTTTGGCTCGTAGACTACCATTACTGCCACGTCATGCGCGACCTCCCGGTCAACCCGCAGGGTCACGCTTGGTGAGTCCTCCTCGATTGTTCTCGACGAGATTCGATAGAGAGCCTCATTACTCACTCTTGTGGTACTTGTCAGGTGGCACATCTTCATGGGACTCTCAACCTACCACGGCCCCGTGTTCATGCAGTACGTCCGCATGGAGCAGCTCCAGAAGAAGGTCGAGGTCCGCGACACGCTGTTCGGCATCCAGACCATCGTCGTGCAGACCGAGGACGACGCCGACTGCCATGCCAAGCCAAAGACGCTGTGAGTCGCCTCCGACGGGGTCAAGTCTCGCGTGCATCGGGCATTTCATGCGTGTATTCTGTCGAGCCGGCATGGCACGCTGCCTCCTTTTTTTATTTGATGAATGAACTCTCTTCTTCAACCGACCACGCTCGTCTTCATACAGAGTTCCAATGCCTCCTGCAGAGTCACCACTAGCGTCCATGCCATTCCTAGCTGCCGCATTTGACGCAGCAGCCAGCCCCTCGCTCCAGTTCGAGCCCAACCAGCCACTGCTTCAGCACTACCTTCATCACGTCTCTCTCCATGACGAGGCTTCTCATGCGACATCGCCTCCCAGTCGCTCGTGTGCATACTGCTCAGCCACCGCTCATGGGCGCCCACGATCCACCCGCTCATCAGCATCCAGTCAGCTGTTGAAGCCAGCACTGCTCACGTAAAACAAACACCTCGAGAGGTACTCGGTACCGTTCCGCCCGTCCTCCCCACGCCGCTTCACCACACAACCCGACGTGACTGACGCAGGAGCCAAAATGGCGCTGAGCAAACCCATGGAGATGC
Organism: Phytopythium helicoides; assembly: GCA_024867545.1. Taxonomy (NCBI): domain Eukaryota; phylum Oomycota; class Peronosporomycetes; order Pythiales; family Pythiaceae; genus Phytopythium; species Phytopythium helicoides. The sequence goes on along the minus strand of JANFNE010000009.1, from coordinate 512,297 downwards.
TGGCGGCGGCCACCGCCGCGGGCGTCGGCGGCTTCGTGGCCACCGGCGCGCTGTACCCGCTCGACACGCTCAAGACGCGGCTGCAGTCGGGCGCGGCGGCGCTGCCTGGCGACGGCGCGGGCCGCCTGGCCGCCCTGCGGTCGCTCTACAGCGGCATCCAGTACAAGATCGCCGAGTCGACGACCTCCAAGTTCTTCTACTTCTACGCGTACACGCTGCTGGCGCAGGTGGTGGCGCCGCGCGACGGCAGCCCCATCGGCACGGGCACCAACCTCGCCATCGGATACCTGAGCGAGTTCGTGCACCTGCCCGTGACGCTGCCCATGGAGGTCATCGCCACCAAGCTGCAGACCGGCGCCAAGGGCGACGCCAGCGCCGGCGTCGTGCAGATCGTGCGCTCCGTGTTCCAGGAGAGCGGCATCGGAGGGTTCTACAAGGGCTTCCACGCCTACTTTGTGCTATGCCTGCAGCCCGCCATCCAGTACACCGTCTTCGAGCGCGTCAAGGTGCTCTACCTCGCGCGCTTCAAGAAGGCTGCGCAGTCGCTCGGCGCGTTCGAGGTGCGATGCGCTTTTACCAACTCCATTTGAGGCAGTGGCGACTTTTGTACTGACCAAACGATTGCATTATTGCCTGCAGGCGTTCGTGCTCGGCGCGGTGGCGCGGTCTATCGCGACGCTGCTGCTGTTCCCGTACATCCGCGCCAAGGTGATCCTGCAGTCCAAGAAGAAGAAGAGCGCTGCCATCGCCGGCGACCTCGAGAGCGGCGAGAAGGCGCCCGCCGCCGAGCAGGACGGCATCGTGTCGACGCTGCAGCGCGTGTACACGGAGGAGGGTCCGCTGGCGCTCTACCGCGGTCTCTGGCCGGAGCTCACAAAGGTGTGTCTCGCCGTGTTGTTGTCGGGGTGACATGTCTGTCCATCGACTAACTTTGCGGTTGTTCGTATCACGCACTCCAACAGGGCGCGCTCTCGTCCGCCGTCATGCTCATGATCAAGGAGAAGATCCAGATGTACATCACGCTGATGATGATCCTCGCAAACTCGCAGTCGTCCTAAAATGCGCACTGAACGATGATTGCTTGCTCGCTGCGTGTTGCAGCGCCACTCTCCACGTAAACCCCGCGTTTGAGTGTCGTGTTGCACGGTCGCAGCGGATGCCTCCTACACACTGCTGCCCCTCCAGACAGAAGAATCCACCGTGGTATCCTCTCGCCACCCACGCTGCTCCTAGGATGGGGGCTCGTCTTCTCTCAAGCGCGTGCGCCAGCGAGCGAGCGCTCCATGCGTCGGACGCGCTCGCCGATGGCTCGTGGACCTTCCAATCCAAACAATCGCCGAGCGCAATCCAATCGCCAACCACCTGCCGAGCCCATCGAGCAGCTCCGTCCTTCTTCTCACCTCTACGGAGAAAGCAGCAGTGACGCTCACGCTCGGATTACGCGCGAGTCGGCTGGTCATCCCCCATCCCATACTGAGCGCAAGAGCGACACTAGCAGCCAGTGGGGGGGGAAAGGGAAAAAAATGACTACCCGGGATTCTGGTTTCGCCGAATCGCACTCTCTCGGCGTTTGTATGGGAAACACCTCAAAACCTCGCGCCACTGGCATTTTTCCGCCCAGCAAGCCACCAAGTTGTTGGCTTGTGCGGCAAATAAAAAGGGGGGCGGCATACAATCGCCCATAGTCCAAGCGCGCGCCCCCCGCGAGCGAGCGCCAAGCGAGACTGCGGCCGCGAGGCGTCGGCGGCGGCGCACACCCAGCGGCAGCGCGCGACCGGCGCGACTTGGCAGCGCGTGCCCCGGCTCCGCGACGCGCCTGGCTCCCGGAGAGTGCCGCTCTCGCTCCGATCGGCTCGGTGGAAGCCGCGGTAGCCCCCGAAACGCCCAGGACTCGACGCGCTGGCCAGAATGTGCTGGTGGTGCTGCATGCGCGTGCTGGAGAAGTGCCTGCCGCGCAACGACATTGTGCGAGAGCTAGCGCCATACCTGCAGCACGTGCACCGCGACGACGGCGCGCTGGACGACGAGACGCGGCGCGGCGCGGACGGAGGCGCCGGCGGGTGGGGACGCGTGCAGTCGCCGCGGGGATTCGAGTTCACGTCCTACACGGACGAGAAGAACTCGGCCACGTCCAGCGACTCGTTCCGCAACAACCCAAACGCATACCTGCGCGCCAGCACGGGCGACGACGCCGACGTGTCGCTCACCATCGACGCCAAGCAGCAGGTCGTCCGGGGACTGCCGCATAACGCCAGGGACAGACCCACGCTAGACCTCGCGCACGCCGCGCCGCGGTCCAGCCGCCACCTCGATGGAACATTCAGCAACCCAGGCAGCGCCGCTAGCGGCCTCAGCAGTGGAACCAGCACGGCCGCATCGAGCGGATTCAACGCGTGGCAGCCGTCCCACTCACAGCAGCAGATGCGTGTGGGCTTCTCGGGCTCCGACATGGACTCGACTCGCCCGGGCGAAATGTCCGGGTCGGACCAGTCGACGCTCAGCTCCCTCATGAAAAAGTCGACCATGGCCAAGATCAAGACGGACCTGGGTGATCTCACGCCCGTGCCGTGGGAAAAGGTGGTGATTGTACAGGTCTCCGTGCAGGGCTTCCGCGAAATGATGGGTCAGGCCAAGGAGCTGATGGAGGAGGCCAAGCTCCTGTACGAACACACGGTGCTCTCGCGACTTGCGTCCGAGTATGGAGGCCAAGAGATTCTGAGCCACTCGCGCTCCGGGCTCTTCGTCATCGCGTTCGCCTCCGAGTTCCATGCCGCAAAGTGGTGCTTGTCACTGCAACTCAGCCTGGTGTACGCAGCGTGGAACGAGAAACTTCTGAAGCAATTTGACGATACAAAAGAAGTCTACGCAACGACAAACGGCAAGTCGAAGAAGAAGATGCTGCTCTACCGCGGGTTCCGCGTTCGGATGGTGATCCACACCGCTGATCCAGACGAAGCCCCCGACAAATCGCTGTCAGATGCCGTCAAGTGGACCAAGACCGTCAGCGAGTATGCCCATGGCGGACAAATCATTCTTAGTGATAGCGTCTGGGATCGGCTGAAGGAACAGCTTGTCCAGCTAGGCAACCCGGTCGTCGAAGATCTTGGTTGCCATGCTGTGCTAGGCGACGAAGTGCTGTTGATGTTGCTGTTGCCGCGGGACCTCGACTGTCGGCGGTTCCCGAGCCTAAACTCTCCCGTGCAGCTCTCGCTGGGAATGCGGGACGCCCCGTCAGCTCAAAAGCCAGTCACCATGGTTTTCACTTTCATCGAAGGTGCTCGTCCTCTGGTACGATGCCACGCGGAAGAGCTCGCTGACCGGGTGAAGACTCTTTGCATGGTCGCGCGCGAGTTGTTGCGGAAACACAACGGCTACGAGTGCCAGGAACTACAAGGAGACTTCATGTTGGCATTCTTCAATCCAGCGTCGGCCATCTTGTGGTGCGGCGAGTTTCAGCTGCGCATTCGACAAAAGTTCCGCGAATGGAACCGAGAGAGTGAAAACAAGGAGCTCATGTTCTCCATGTCGATGGGTATCGAGACGGGTGTCCCTGCAAGTGTAAGTCCACACAAGACAAGCGGGCGTGCAGACTACTTTGGCAACATCGTGAATCAGACCGCGCGTATTGCCAAGGCTGCCCACGGAGCGCAGGTGCTTATCGGTGGCGACGCTTGGAACGCATTCAGCTCTGGGCCCTACCGAAGCCAGGTTGTGCTCAAATCAGACACTCTTGCAGAAGTATCGGGGACGACGATTTTCCAGTTCAAGTCACATGGGTACTACAACTTCAAGGGTATTTCTCAACCGATCGGCCTTGTCGAGGCGATCCCGATCGACCTGCACTCGCCGATGCTCAAGCTTGAGCTTGTGACACTTGCGCGCGGCCGCGCACCCAAGGCAAAGCATCTTGATGACTCACAACTTGCCAACCAAAAGAAGACGCCGATTTTGAACGTACCTAGCGAGTTACTGCGGATCAGCCATGGTGGCGAGAAGTCGAACAACTCAATTCGTGAAACAGAGGCAGAGATCAACTTGTCCTGGGATGACAGCATCCCCATGTTCGAGGATATTGAGGAGTCGGACAATGAGGACGAGGACGACGACGAGGGATCGATGGTTTGCGGCAGTGAGACGCTGGCCATGCGCGCGAGCAACTTGACCCATTCGGACATGTTGCAGATGCTGCGCGGGTCCGCCTCATCCAGCACAGGTCTCACGCCTCGCGCCATGCATGCCGAGGAGATCGATAGAGTATAAACTAGGGTGACTGCAGCCTTGGAGAGCGCCAGCAGCAACGAGAAGCTTACCCAGAGCGGGGACCGACCGACCATCAGCCGGATCCGACAGACTGACACATGCACGCCGACACGCCAACACCTCTTTCTTCTAAGTTATCTTTCGTTTTCCAGCCACGATGTCACAAATATCACAGTAGCTTTTTTTTTTTTCACCACTCCAAACGCTTTGTTGTCGTTGTTGCTTTTCAAATGAAAGGGCTACTTGGGCTAGATGTTGAAGTCACTTGAGCTCGGACAGATTGCCCACTCAACGGCGGGTTTGCAACGACGCTTTTCTTCATCGACGGTGGCAAAGGGGATTTCATAGCTGGCCATGCCATGGATGGGCGATTGGTCGGAGGACCAAAAGGAGAAGCCACCGCAGCTGTTCGACGTTGTGCTTGCCGCTCAACAGCAGCCTTTAGCTCTGGGTCGTTCTCAAGAGTAAGCTGTACGCCACGCTTGACCAACGCCACCATGGCCTCCGGTCGCGAGTAGAGCTGAAATACTGGTGGGGCTAACGTACTTGGTTTTGCCAACGGAATTCCTGGAGCTGGAGTTCCCGTTGTCGCTCGCCAGGAGACAGAGCTCTGCACGATAGCACGGGCATCGTCCAATTTCACCTCCCTATAGCAGGCACCAAGTTGTTAGCTACCGCCTGCCTACTCAGTTTTGACGATGCTTCACTCACATGGCATAGCTGGCGCAGGCGATATGCTCGTAGTAGGCTCGTAGTTTCTTCATGTACTCTCGCCTAGCCGACACCAGGTAATCTAGCAGTAGGCGCATCTTGATACTGAATTCATGAAACAATTGGTGAGGACCTTCCCATAAAGGCATCAGAAATGAACGTGGTGACCTCTTTGAGACACGGATTACACGAGGGGCTTGCTGTTGAAGGCGTTGGATCTCTACGGGGGTCATTAGCATCTGCATTGCTGAAAGTTTATCTTCCACAGCATCGAGCTGCAGAATCATTCGCGAACTGCGGCGATATCCAAGCCGACTGCCACCTGGACTAGAAATACCGTCCATTCCAGGCGGTGTGCTTGGCTCAACCACTAGTGATGGTTCTTTTCGAGATGGTCGGAATGTAACTCTTCGAAAAGCACTACTGCTCGTGGAGCTCGCGCTACTGCTCGGACGCTTGCTACCTGATCTGTCGTCATCTTCATTTCCTCCAGCGAGAGCACGCTGACGATCGTTTCGTTGGCGTTCATGGTCAACGGTATCCCACCATAGAGATAATGCATGGAGGCGAGCACGCGAGCATAATACGAAGGCGAGTCCAAGACGTTGTGCGTGAATGACCTTGCCACGCCATTTGGCCATCATGTGGTTGAAGTTTCGCGTCTCACGACTTCCTGAAAAGTTGTCAATCATGAAGCGCTGCAATAGTGTCGCGCTTCGAATCTTCCGAGCAACTCGCACACGGAAAAGTAGCTTCCACAGACAGCGACGTAGCCACGTGTAGATAACAACGGTGTGTCGCGATGCGTTTTGCCACTTCCACTTGCGCCACAGTGACTGAATGATGCGAGCTGCTCGGTTTTGCGCACGTGCAATCTGGAGTAGCACCTTGGTATTCACGAGCTGGGCGTGCCATTTGCTACTGATAACAGAGAACGCAATGGAGGACAACCACAAGCGACACCTGCGCAGAGTGATTCGTTGCGCTCGCTCCGCCTCGGACGGGGGTGACGGGACTGCATCCTTCGCTTTTACTCGACGCTGGTATTCGGCCAATGTAGCAGAGTAGCGGTCGTCTTCGCTTTTAACGATTCTATCTCGCTTTTGGCGGACACGCTCGACACGCTGCGCGGCTAGTTTCTTACTAGCATAGAAGTTTGTCAGCGTCATGAAACGAAAAGCAAAGTATTTGGATTGAAACTCACCGCTCCTCTCGATCTGCAGCAGAACGCGCAGTTCCTGCTCGCTCTCTGTTTTCACGAAGTTTCTACCGATATTTGTTCGCAATAGCTAAAGTCAAGACCGTGAGCAACGCAGGACTCGGAGAAGAAGCAAAGACTCACGTCAGACGCTTTAGTTCGCTGTTGAATGTTTGTCAGTGATAGAGAGTTGTTAGTTGATCTTGTGCATGACTGTGCTCGAGAAGGAGCACGTACTGCGCGCTGTTCTTGCTGGGATCGCTCTACATCTTTCTGCAAGCGTTATCAAACCACCAAGGATTAGCCCATTTATCGATTTGAGGAGACCATGAAACTCACTAGAAAGGCAGCGAGCATAGCTGGGTTCGAGCGCAAGTCGTCCAGCAGCTTGGCGATCCTGCAAGTACTAGGCTGTAAGGAAAGCGGCACAACATAGTTCTGCACAATGAACTTACCTCGTCTCTGGGCGTGGAGAGATAACACGGGAGGAAGTGTCGAGCGATAGTCCGGTAGATGGAAGCGGAGAAGTTCGTGGTCGAGGGGTTACTCTTGTAGAATTGGGCTTTGGTTGGCTTATGCTTTGTCTGGCGGTTGTCGGTGTAGATTTTGATGACACAATCGGAAGCTGCACAGGAGGTCTGTTTTCCCATTAGTGAACGTTTGATTGGTGAGGTGAAGTCATCTACGTACACTTTAGCATGCCCCGGGGATTTCAATTCGTTGTCGGTATCTCGGTTCGTTAGAGACGCAGGCTGCCGCTCGCTTAGTTGTGTGTGACTGCAGCAGAACACAGGCACACGAAGTTGGGGTAAGTGACGGCTGAACTAACTACCTTTCCATAGACGACCAACAAGCAAGAACACACTCGACCCAAGACGACGGCAACAACGACTGGCGAATGAAATCAAGGATTTGCTCCCGAGGCAAGCCCCAGAGGAGTAGTGGCGAGTCTGTCTCGTTTGTGGTACTGGGCTCGCCATTGGAGCTACCACCATCTCCTCTCAACACTTTGGTGCGGTCTACACGCCCACTTTCGATGAACGGTCCGGAGCGAGAGCTAAACTGCGATCGCCACTGCTTATCGATCGGGCCTTCGTTCGTCGCAACACCCCCACTCTCCGCGTGAGCAGCGTCTCTTGTGTCGAATAGCCGCAAATGGCGTTGCCGGGGCGTTGAAGCTGGGAATGATGCTGCTCGATGCTCAGAGGGTTCTGGTGGAGAAACAAATGCCCGTGGCGACGCAGGAACTGGGCGTGCTCTTTTTCCTGGACTGTCCGTTGAAAACTTTGGCGATGCTGGAGCAACCGGTCGAGTCGGTAGCTGCAGCAATGTTTCCTTGGCCAAGTTGGCGTGCTCAATCTGCTGCACCATCCATCCTTCCAGCCGCTCTTGCTGCATGATGGTGCGCTGAGAGTCGCGCTGCCAAAGTCCTTGCACAAGTGGGCGTTGTTGATTCAAGCGAGCCTGTTGCGGGCGTATAAATAGCAAGCGCTTCGTCATCGGCACATTGACGCTGTGATTGGTGTCGGCAATCCCATCTTCGTGAAGCGTCAAGAACGACAAGACATTGCGGCTCGAGATTTTTTTTTTCTGTTTTGTATTTCGCAATCGGCAGAGACGCGAGCGACTACCACTGGGCTGGCAGGGTCCGATCTAGATATCACTTCAGCGGTAGTCGCGCACGCCTCGCGAGCTTCAACACTCCACCTCTTCCTACCTTACTCCGTCAGGCCCATGTTGACCTCACCGTTGAAGATGGACGCAGCCGCCGCAAAGCGCTCGGCTTGCTGCTGCTGCAGCTCCGTCATGGCCATGAGGAAGGCCGGTTCCTGCTGGTACTTCATCATAGCGGCCTGAAGCACCTCGCGCGTGAGGCCGTGCTTGGCATGGATCTCGGCCGACAGGTTGTCGGCGCGCTTGACGTATCGCTGGTTGATGGCCTCCTCCTTGTTCTCCGGGTTGAGCTCCTTGACCTCGAGGCACACCTCCTCCATCGCAACATTCAGCGACTCCATCGTCTCCTGCATAATATCAATGAACTGGACACCGATCCGTCAGCGACACACACGATGGAAGCAACTATCAGCCGGATTGGACGGACCTTGTTGAGCGTGAGGTCGGCCGGGACCTCGACGTCGCTGAAGCCGCCGCCCGTCATGACGCGGTAGAGCTCCTGGAGCTTGGCAACCGCGTTGGCGACGTCCTTGTCCTCCTCCTCCTCGTAGAACTCGGTCGCGATCTTGACCTCGTCCTCCGTGGTCTGGTACTTGGCGTACACCTGGGCCTCGATGGCCTTCATGGCCTCCTCAAACTGTCCCATGAGGTAGGACGCGAGCTGGTCCTCTGGCAGCGAGCGTCCGTTCTGCGACGACTCCTGGCGGATCTTGGCCTCGAGCTTGGCCAGTTGCATCTGCGCGCACACGCGTTCATGAGCATTCCGACGGCAGCGCGGGTTGAGCACGGCAGCGCGCTGGTACGCACCACGACTTGGCCCATCTGCGTGCAAATGGTCTCTAGGATGCTGAGCAGCTGCTCCTTGTGCAGGTTGGGCACCTCTCGCACGGCGTCCTCCTTCTTCTCCTTCTTTCCGGTCTGCACTCGGCACAAAATTCGATTAGACCACCGAAACGCGAGGGCCACCCATCGACCAATGACCACGCACCGACTTGTCGCTCGAGCGCGAGAGCGCGAACAGCAGCACCGCGACCGCGACGGCCGACACGGCGCCGAGCACCAGCGGCTTGTTGACGTGCACCATGAGGCTACGGGGCTGGCTGACTGGCTGGCAGACTGGCAGGCTGGCAGGCGGGCGGGGGCGATGGAGGCGCGCGCGCTGCGTTTCTTCTCGCGATGTAGTGGCGGGCCGAGCCCTCCAAGGCTTGGAGGCCTCCTTGTCAAGTAGGGTAAAACCCCAATTTTTTTTTAGGTTTTGGGGTTTTGCATTGTGGGGTTTTACAGTTTCCCTCCAGTGCATACAGATTCAAACTTGTGTACGCTTAACTCCCTCGCGCACGTCGCAATTTCGCCGCTGCTGCTCACGCATGCACCATTGCTGCTCCTCGACGGAAAGCTGCTGGCCGTGGGTCTCCACGCAGCTTTGCCTTGAGCAGAGTCAGCATGTTGAGCGCCGCATTGACGTCACGATCCCAAAAGAGCGCCCTGCAATCGCTGGAGTGACAGCGCAGGACATTCTTGGTGGTGATCAGCTCCGTCTCGCCGTCGCGAAACTGCGGCAGCACTGCATTGCGAAGTGGCTGGTGGCAACTGGAGCACAATTTGCTCGAGCAAAACTCGTCGATAGTTACCACCCTCGCTCGCTTCTGCAGCGCATGCCGAAACCCTTTCACTGGCGTGGGGCCGTGGCCGCGGATCCCATCGCGAACACTCCAATCACCATACCCGACGATAACTTGCGGGCTTGCAACAGGAACGACACGCTTGGCCATTGCATCCAGAGTCTTGGCCTTCATCCGCTTGACCATGAACCGCTGCTTTCGGAAGGCATGGCTGGCGGAGAACTCGACCAGGTACGCGACGCTCGCCCAGTAGATTCGAAGGTGCTGCAAGTAGACGTCAAAGTCGGAGCACTTAAACGAAGGGAGCCTCGTCAGCACATCGTTGTACCGATGATAGCGCTTTTTTAGATTCTCAAACCAAAACCGCTGCTTGTTCATGCCTGCAAGATGGCGATACTCCCGCGCATGAATCTGCGTGATGTTATTGCGTGGCTGAACGGCATTGTTGACAGTTGGTAAGACCTCGCCCTCGTGGGCAGCCGTGCACAAATTGCGCAGCCCAGGATCGACTCCGATCAGCACGTCTGGCGAGAAGTCGCTTGGCAGCGACTCCCACTCATAGTCGACCTCAGCTTCCGCCGCTAGCTTCCGTCGCTTCTTGCCTTTTCTGCGCTCCTTCTGGAGCTCCTCGATTTTCAAGTCGTGAGCTGACTTTGGACGAGTCAGCAACACAGAGGCAGAGTAGCCGTCCGACGTTATCTGGTGAGCAAATAGTTGGCTTGCAAACGGCGCCTTACTATCGTGGTCCATGTCGTTAAATTCCGCCTTTGAAATGCCTGCATCTACTTTCATCGTCTCAAACTTGCTCACAGAGAATAGCTGTCGGAGTATGGGTCCTTTCTGCTGGGTGGTAACGGCAGTGCTGAGCGTTCCAGCTCTCGCGCCTTGAGGCATTAGCAGTGCGTTTTGACCGCCAGTCGACTCGAACACCCTGGCGCAGAATCCGTGTAGCGTTGTTCTGTTGATGATAATGTGGCTCGGAACATAACTCGCCGAACATGGGAGCAGAGAGAATGATCGAATGCCTTTTTTATTTGGATCCCGGCGCTGCGAGGCTTCGACCTTCTGGAGGATGACATACAGCCTCTTGACGAAGTGCTCAAGATTTCTCTCAATGACAGATTGGTGTGGTTCAAGCCCGAGCCATCCACGAAGCTCCTGCTCATCCACTGTGAACTCGCTGTTGCTCGGTCGGTAGCACGCAGTCACAAGGCGGTTGATCTCAGCTCGGGTGACAGCTGGCTGCTCATCGTTCTGGTGGGGGTGGGGTGTCGTGGTCGAACGCTCTCTGTGCTGTGGCGCATCTTCCATCACCATCAAAGTAGTCTCCAGAGCTGGCCTATCCTCCATCGCCATCAAACGTAGCTCTTCTTGGCGCTCTTCGAGCAACAGTCGAGCGTACATTGTAAGTCGTTTTTCGAAGTTCGACACGATCATGTTCCTGGTGTTAATCCGCATCTGCTCCGCGAGCCACAACAGCTGATCGTTGTCGTGTGAAGCTGTATCCGGCGGCGTGTAGCCCTCAACACGCGCTCGCTCGGCACGGTACAGTCTAGCCGTCTCTCGAAAATCGTTGGTCGCTGAGCTTCTTGCACCGAGACCCTGAGGTCGAACGGCGTGGCAACACCAGGAGAAGAACGTCTGATCAAGACGCGGCAGCTGACCTTGAGCTTGCAAACAACGGAGCACGTGCATATTCGCGAGGTGCCACGCCTCCGACGTGATCTGCTTGAACACGACGCAGGATCGCTGAATCTCATCTATGAGGTCGGGGTCTTCACACAACTGTTGAAGCCTGCACGTGACGCTCGTGAACGAGTGGTGTATGTCCCATTCCTTTTCCTCCTCGGTCTTCTTGCGCTTGGGCATGACCAGCAATCTCCAACCACCAAGGTCGGAGGTTAGTGAGCTCGCTGCAGTGCTGGAGGCGGCGAAAGCGACCTCGCGAATGAGAGGCAGAGAATGAGGTCGTCGCGAAGAAGCCTTCGGAGCGAAAGTGTGCTGTGAGAACGTAACTGTCAAACTGCAGCACCATAATGACTCATTGGCGCTATGCCAAGATTGCGACGCAGTGTGCCTTTGCTGACATGTGCCTTTGCTGACATGGTGAAGGCTGCGTCATCTCGTCAAAGTCAAACCGCAATTGTTTCTACTATAATAATCGGAACACTTTGACTGGTACGCCTGGGAGTGGCGACCGGGTAGTCAGCAACGCGTTTGAGCAACTGTGGGACTGCATCCTTAGCGGAAGAAGCCACTGCCTCATTTGGCGACTGACGCGCTGCTTGGCTCATGGGCGACGACTGCTGGAGCTCGTACGCGCGCGGCGTGGCCCACGGGCTGCTGCTCATGCTGCCGGTCGCCGCGTTCCTGTACCGTCGGTGGACGCAGGCGGCGGCGCGCGCGAGTCTCAAGCAGCCGGATGACAAGGACAAGCAGCTCGGGTGCGACCCTCATGGAGCTCCGTTTGGGTTCTTTTGTTGTTGTGGATGGAGCTGACGTTCATGGGGTGGTTTGTGCATGGCGAGCAGAACGTGAGTGGCTGGCTGTGGTGGTTGCGGGTGGCGCGAGGGAAGGAATTGGCGCTGACAGTGGTGGATGCAGCAACTTTTTGAACGAGCTGTTCGCGTTCGAGGTCGTGCTGGTGGCCGGCGCGGAGCTCAAGGCCGTGCGCGACCAGCTGAAGGATGCGGAGCAGGAGGGCAACGCGGCGCGCATGGACGCGCTCAAGCAGCGCGTCGTGGACGTGGCCAGCGTGCAGCAGGGCAAGCTGCAGACCATCACGCCCATCATCCAGTTCCTAGTGCAGCAAAGCGTCGACTGCATCAAGCAGTACCACAGCGAGGCGGCGGCCACGGCAGAGGGCATTATTGCCGAGGACGCAGAGACCAAGAAGGACAAGTGAATAGAGGAGGGACGCATGCTTGCTTCACGACGTGCTGTGTTCCTCACCTCGAAGGACCGAGCAGAGACAGCAGCGCACTCGAACATGGATGGAACGAATTGTCATTTTAGAGCCGAAGCGGTCCTTTGTATTGTTCTAGGTCGACACCTACGCACCGTAGCGCTCGCCCAGCGCTCTCCTAAAACCAGACCACAACAGCCCGTGGCGCCAAGAGGTCGACACCTACGCACCGTAGCGCTCGTTCACACGCTTTCCCCTCGGATCACCAGGCTTTGGTTGCAAAGTTGCGGACGCAACTTACTTCTTGATGGCGGTCTTGGCCAGGAAGTCCGTGTGCTCCTGGTACGGCGACGCCTGGAACGAGTGCTGCTCCCAGAGGTCCGGGGTCAGGTACGCGTAGGTGGCACGCAGAGCGTAGAACGTGGCCTTGACGAAGTTGCCGAGCGTACGCGTGTGGCCGCGGGCCGACGTGTAGCAGTCCTCAATACCAGCCATACCGAGAAGCTTCTTGGTGGCCGGGGCGGCGCAAAGGCCCGAACCACGCGGGGCCGGGATGAGACGCACGCGGACCGAACCGCACTTGCCCGTCACCTTGTTGGGCACCGTGTGCGGGGCACCGACCATACGGCCCCAGTAGCCACGGCGGACCGGGACGAGGGCAATCTTGGCCAGGATGATGGCGCCGCGGATGGCCGTGGCCACCTCCTTGGCGCACTTGACGCCGAGGCCGATGTGGCCGTTGCCGTCACCGACAGCGACGAAGGCCTTGAAGCGCGTGCGCTGACCAGCCGTGGTCTGCTTCTGCACGGGCATGATCTTCATGACCTCGTCCTTGAGCGAGGCCTCGAGGAAGTGGTTGACGATCTCGCACTCCTTGATGGGGAGCGAGAAGAGGTAGATCTCCTCGAGCGAGTTGATCTTGCCCTCCTTGACCAGGCGGCCGAGCTTGGTCACGGGCACCCACTCCTTGGACTCCTCTCCACGGCGGCCACGGCCGCGGCCACGGGGGCCACCACGGCCACCACGGCCACGGCCACGGCCAAAGCCGCCACGCTCACCAGCGGGTCTCTCAGCAACCTCAGCCATTTCTTCTGTTCTTTGGGGGCGAATTGAACGAATGCTCCACCAAGTCGGGCAATTGGCATTGGGGAGCCACGCAATGGCTTCCCCGCCAGTCATGCGGGGAGGTCGCGCGACGGTCTTCCGAACGAGGCGGACACAATAATATACATCACAATCACTCCAATTCACAGAATGCCGCTCAGGTAAGGCTTGGTTGTAAACCTCCAAAAGGGCATGATATGATTATGTTTGGAAGGTCGCGGCTCGTTGTTGGATGAGCGAGCATCGACCGAGGTGTTCCCCCACTCCCCTCCCCGCCGGCTCGAGATGCTCGCGACGTCCACGCGGCGGCTGCGGCGCGACGCGCTCGCGGCGCTGCGCAAGCCCCAGAGCCCGCGGCTCATGCACGCGCTGCACCAGGTGCGCCCGGCTCACGCGCTCTTCCGCTCGGCCCGTCGGCGGCGTTGGAGCCGACGTGGACTTTCCGAGATGGACTTTCCGAGATGGAAAAGGGGGGAATCGCAGGGATTCTGACCGACTTCGATGTGAATGGGAGCAGCAACTGGGCGCGACGCTGACGCGCGGCGGGGCGTTCGGCGCGCTGCTGCAGACGGCGCCGCAGCGCCACGCGGCGCTCGCTCGGCAGCTGCTGCAGGCCTCGCGGCCGCTCTCTTCGCGTCAGTGCGCTGCGGCGTGGCGGACTGCTGCGCGGTCGATCGGAGGAGCTGACGAGCGTTGTGCATTTCGCAACAGTCACCAGCGCGGAGCGGCGGCAGGCGACCAGCCTCGCGGCGTGGCTGGCCGAGAAGATCCCCAAGGGCTTCGGCCGCTTCTACCCGAAGAACGGCGGCGGCGCTGCGAATGGATCCAAGGCGGGACCGCCCAAGAGCGGCAGCGGAGCCGGAGCGACAGAGAAGCCTGCAGGTGAGGTCAAGAAGCTGAGCTCCAAGACGGCGGACGGCGGTAAGAAGGCCACCGGAGGCAGCGGCGGATCGGCTGGCGGCGGAAGCGGCGGCGGCAACTCGGGACGCGAGGGCATGGCATACCTGATCCCACTCGCGATTGCAGCACTGTTCCTTTCGGACCTTGCCTCGGTCGAGAAGCCGATGCAGGAGATCACATACCAGGAGTTCCGCAACAGCTTCCTGGAGAGCGGCAAGGTCGAGAAGGTTGTCGTCGTCAACAAAAAATACGTCAAGGTCTTCCTCCGCGACGACGCAGATACGATGGAGAGCGGTGGTGCCGAGTATGCGGACTGGAACAACGCTCGGCCGAAGGAATTCGGCCAGCAGTCGCAGTATCAGTACCAGCAGCAGCAGCAGCACCACGACGAGACCAACCACGGCCACGCGCCGTCATCGATGTCGGCGCGGATGCGGCCTGCGCACAACCAGGCGTCGCACTACTTCAACATTGGCAGCGTCGAGAGCTTTGAGCGCCAGCTGGAGCACGCACAGCACCAGATGGGTCTGCGGCCGCACGACTACATCCCAGTTCAGTACGCCAATGAGATCAACATCGGAAGTGAGCTGCTCAAGTTCCTGCCGACAATTGTTCTTGTCGGATTCCTCCTCATGTCGATGCGTGGTCTCGGCGGTGCTGGCGGAAGCGGCGGCGGCGGTATCGGCAACATCTTCAAGGTCGGCAAGAGCCCTGCCAAGAAGATCACCAAGGAGGACATCAACATCACGTTCAAGGATGTCGCCGGTGTCGATGAAGCGAAGAAGGAGATCATGGAGTTTGTCGAGTTCCTGCGTAACCAGAAGCGGTTCACCGACCTTGGTGCGAAGATCCCGAAGGGTGCGCTGCTCGTTGGTCCCCCTGGTACGGGTAAGACGCTGCTAGCCAAGGCTACCGCAGGCGAGGCGAGTGTCCCGTTCTTCAGCATTTCCGGCTCGGACTTCATTGAGATGTTTGTCGGTGTCGGCCCTTCCCGTGTGCGTGACCTCTTCCGTGAGGCTCGTGCGAACTCTCCGTGCATTGTGTTCATCGATGAGATTGATGCTGTTGCTCGCGCGCGTAGTAAGGGCAGCTTTTCGGGAGGCAATGACGAGCGTGAAAACACACTGAACCAGCTTCTGGTCGAGATGGATGGTTTCAACTCGAGTGAGGGCGTCGTGGTGCTTGCTGGTACGAACCGCGCTGACATTCTCGACAAGGCTATTCTTCGTCCTGGTCGCTTTGACCGACAGATCACGGTCGATAAGCCCGACATCAAGGGCCGTCGCGAGATCTTCAAGGTCCACTTGAAGGGACTGCATCTTGACGGCAACGTGGATGACTTTGCTCGCCGTATGGCTGCGCTCACGCCTGGTTTCGCCGGTGCCGAGATTGCCAACATCTGTAACGAGGCTGCGATTGTGGCGGCGCGTCGCAATGGCAAGAGCATCCAGTTCAAGGACTTCGAGGAGGCCACGGATCGTGTTATTGGCGGTCTCGAGACGAACCGCATCATGTCTCCGGAGGAGAAGCGGACAGTGGCGTACCACGAAGCTGGCCATGCTGTTGCTGGTTGGTTCCTGGAGCACGCAGACCCGCTGCTGAAGGTGACGATCGTGCCGCGTGGCAAGGGATCGCTCGGTTACGCGCAGTACCTGCCAAAGGAAGTGGCGCTGCACAGCAAGGAGGCGATGATCGACATCATGTGCATGGCTCTTGGTGGCCGCGCTTCCGAGTTCATCAACTTCGACGGCCGTATCACAACGGGCGCCTCTGACGATCTGCGCCGCGTGACGCAGATTGCCTACTCGATGGTGCAGCTCTACGGTATGAACGATCGTGTTGGTCAGCTCTCGTTCCCAAAGGAGGAGGGCTCTTTCGGCAACGACAAGCTCTACAGTGAGAAGACGGCGCAGGTGATTGACGAAGAAGTGCAGAAAATCGTTGACGCAGCGTACAAGCGCACGAAGGAGCTGCTGCGGGACAAGCAGAACGTTCTCCACGAGCTGGCAGAGGAACTGCTGAAGAATGAGACAATCAACCACTCGGACCTTGTGCGCGTGCTTGGCCCGCGGCCGTTCGGCGGCAACAAGACGTACACGGAGTTCGTCGAGGAGTCCTGGAAGGAGGCCGACAAGTACGAGGCGGACAAGGCTGCCAAGAAGGATGCCGCTGTCGCTGGGGTATCAACTGTGGAGGCGACGGCCACGGAAACGACGACCGGTGTGGCAGCGAGTAGCGATAGTGCGGAAGAGCCGACGAGCGACAAGCCGGAGAACAAGTGAGGAGCTCCTGAAGGTGAGTGAATCCATCCGCTTGTAGCTCGTAGTCTCTTCACTGCAATCCGGGAAAACAAAAGAAAATGATAATGACAGCGGGCGGCGCCGACGCAATAGATCGTGGCCGCTTGTCCTGGAAACGCAGCGCTGACGAGGAACAAATGTTATCATGGCATTGCTCCTTCACACGCAAGTTGCTGGCCGGGTCTGCCGCCTTCCTCTACCTATTCCCGGGATTCATATTTACGCACTTCCTGGCCCTTCCCTCTTCTTCTGCTTGTTCCTGCGGCGCGCGCGCTCTGTTATAGTACAATGCTCGCCCCGCAGCGCGCGTGTCTGCCCGCTCACAGGGTGCTCGTGTGCTCGTAGCCGTTGCGGAAGGCGAACTGCCGCTCGAGGTGCGACGACAGGTTGAGTGTGCGGATAACTTCCTTGAGCGGCATGCGTGTGACGTCAATGTCGTTGATGGCGCACAGCACGCTGCCCTTGCGCACGAGCCCGCTGTTCTCGATGGTGCCCTTCATGCCGTCGTAGGTGCGCACGAACCCGTCGACCGTGGGCGGCTGCCGGCCCTGCGCGTCGGGGTCGACCTGGAGCACGAGTCCACAGGGTCCGGGCGGCACGATGATGGTGATGAGCGGGTTGGCGCGCGCCTTCCAGTCCTCCTCCGTGAGCGACTCTGCGTCCTCGTCCGACGCCGCGTAGGCCGCGGCGGCGAACGAGTTCGTGTAGTAGCTGGCGCTCTTGCGTCGCGGAGGCAGCGAGACGCCAAGCGAGCGCTCTCGCTCGCGCCTGCGCTTCCGCCTGGCGCGCGGGTCGTCCGTGTCCTGGTCGTCGGCGTCGCTGTCGTCGTCGCACGTCCTGGTGGTGGCGTCGTCGTCGCTGTCGCCGCTGTCGTCGTCGTCGTCTGCCGCCGCGCCAATGCGCGTGATGAGTAGCTGGAACTTGCTGCGTGGGCTTAGCGGCGGCTCGTGCAGCTTGGCGCGGAAGGCGTCGGCGATGGCCTGCGCGGACGGCGGGCCCAGCGCACGTAGCTGCTCGAGCGCGTCCTCCTCGTGGCGGCAGTCGTCCGACAGCGCGTACGTCTCGCCGCGGCTGTGCTGCTCGGGCGTCGGGTGCGCGTACTGCAGCGGGTGACTCGGCGGCACGAGGCTCGAGTACTTGGCCGCGATGGCCAGCGGCACGGCCTTGCCATTACGCGCATGAAGGTGGCGGTCTCCTCCAGCGGTCAGCGCCAGCGCTCGCTCATCGCCGCGGCCGGTGCACGAGCACAGCGCGGCGCCCATGAGGCTCGATGGGAGATCCGAAGTGGCGGCTCGAACCCACCTTATGCCTAAAGAAGGCATTTCTTTGCTTTAGCGATTGATTTTTTTTTTTTTTGCTTTTTTTTTTTTGAGGAGGGAGTATGGGATTGGATAAAATGGGGAGAAGGGAGGGATCGGATTGGAGGAAATAGAGCGCGGCTGCATAAATGTGGAAAAAAAAATGCCACAACGCGACGCTTTTTCTTTACATTTGGAAACCTCAAGTTGGCGGCTGGCCACCTTTGTGAGAAGCGAGTGGCGGGATGGCAGAAAGCGCAGGCTGCGTGGCGTGCTTAGCCGCGTACAGCTGCATGTAGCGTTCGCGTTGTCTGTTTGACGCGCTCGCCTCCCTCACTTCTCGGAGCTGACTTTTTGTTGTTGTTGATATTGCGGAAAGTATCTTTTGCCCACGCAAAGGGTCGGGCGAGGCAAAGATCTCGAGGGGCGACATAGTGGAGACAAGTTTGACGCCCTCATCGACATGACGACTGCGCGCCGTCACCATCCTGATTGGTGCTGCCGGATCACTCTCTCCATGCCACGTACCCCCACGAGGATAATGCCAGTCTCACGCAGCCAGTGATTTTATTCTATAGCATTCTGTGAAACACATCAATGTATTACGTCGAGATGGGGAATGGGTGTGCTTCAGTGTTGAACACAATCTCATCCAGAGGCAATACGTCCACGTCTGAGAAGAGCAGGAACAGATACTTGAGTGTCTCGGCCAGAAAGAAACTCTCCATCTTGGGTCCGTACGGCTCGATGAAAGTTGGGTCGGAAAACACGTATCGAAGGCTGCGGTAGCCTCCACTTGGCACCTGGAAAGGCACTTGTCGTGGTCAATACGAGCCATTGAAGTGTCTTCGCTGGTATTTTGAAGCCAAGCGCGTACCTTTGCGTACTTCTCGAACGCCTCCATGATGACCCGGCCGTGCTCACGGTAGATCTCGTCACCCGTCGCCCGGTACAGGATCATGAGACTCTCGACCGTCTCGGGCCGAAGCAGGTTGTAGTCACTGTTTGGTTGGACATACATGTCTGGGGAAGAGGCATTCTCGTCACCAAAGACTTGGCTGTTAGCGTGCACTCTGGCTGTGCCGTCATCAGATGCCATTGTAAACTGCACAGCCTCTGGTGCAAGTCCCGTTCTAGAGTTCGTGTACATCTTGGTAGTTGAAATCACATGCACAGTCAGCGACTTCTACTCAAATAATTGGGATGGGCAACTCACGACAACCAACCTGTACGCATGTCCCGGTGAGCTCCTTGGCAATCTCGAGGTGCTCGTGCGGCATGCCATGCAGGTATCCAAGAGCGAGCATCCCCGGCACAAAGCACGTGAGGTGCTCCATCCTGAAATCTCGAATGGCACCATTTACATCACCGATGAAGAGCATGCCCGACGCTGAACGCATCAGGAGCTCTTCCTTCATCCCGTTAACGGCTGTGATATACATCTCACGAAGATTTCGGTCCTTCTTGCCGGACAGTAGCCATTGCTTGAGCAAATACTCGTAGTAACTGTCGCCCAGCGCTCCCATCGCCTTGAAAGAGCCTGCTCCTCTGTGAAAGACAAAGCGAGTTGATAGTCAGTTTGGAGCTACCATGACACCAATAAATCTGTTGCAGAAACCTTTCGTTGAGCCAGTCAATTGCAACTGGAAGGATCCCGTCAGGATAGTGGAGCTCCACCAACTCACGCGTCTTCTCAGCGACATACGTTAGCTACACATCGGTGACAAATCAATAAACATTTCCTCACCACTCGATTCATTGTAATCACCGGGTCCATGAACGTCTTGTTACCAGAAACCTGCGAGAGATACATAAACTCCAGCTGAAATGTACTGGCCTCGCTCAGAGATGGAGATCCATAGTGGTTTCCGTTCTATCACCAACGACAGAAAGCGTTAGATTCCCTGACTAATACCGTTCCACGTAGCCTCTTACATTTAGATCAATAGATTGACACGGTGCGTAGCCACCACACGAAAACGTGATGCTCAATGCTGTCCCCAGTGTCGTTGCGAGCTCCAGGAAATGACTCTCCCCTATGAAAAAAAAATGTAGTGTCACGACTTCAGCCGGTCAAAGTACTGGTAAATCACAATCCTAACATGAGCGCACCTGATAAGTAAAACGCTGACAACAGCCCTCCAAGCGACCGGATTGTGATCTCAAAGAAGCTCACACTGCCCCTTCGGATCATGACGCGTTCGTAGTTGTCTCTCATCCACGCGCTTGCCTCGTCAAACTCCTCGTGCATACCCAGCACAAATAGCGTGTCGAGTGCGTCAACAGCAGTGAGCGCCATGTCGTGTCCATACACGCTGCCTCCACCCATGTGGTCAACATCGAGGTAGTCGGTCCAGCTGGCGAATTCGCGGTATCCTCGCCATGCATGGCGCGTCATGTTCACCACACGCTGCTGGTCAAGCGAGTGGTGCTGGGACAGATCTTTAAACAACTTGCGAAGTCCGTCGCCACCTGCCAAGTCGGCTGAGAGGGAGGGGACTGAACGAAGAAAGAAGCGCTCCCGCGTTGGCGATCTGCTGAACATCCCTGCCTGGAAAATGAACAACAGCGCATACAGCAGAATGCTGCAGACTGCGAGCGCCGCGAACGCCAGCAATAGCCGCGGAGGCGATGACGACGCCGACGCTTTCATGGAGCTCGAGTCTTGAGCTGCTCGTTAGCTGCCTGACTGGGAATGGACTCACCTTGGGATCATCCAGCGATGGATCTTGAAAGATCTTGAAAAGTCGTTGAAGTCTGGGTTTGAACCCATCCGCCTTAGTCTCTGTTGTGGACCACCCATTCGATCTTGAAGCGGCGCAAGGTGTTGCACGACGCCAGGTGCGAGCTATCAGCCGGCCATGTTCGCGCCTGGCTGGCAGAATAACTGGCTGCTGCTCGCCTTGGTGCTCGGCTATGCGTTCCTGAATCGCTTTCGGCTGCTTGGACTGGTGGTGGCCAAGCTACTGACGTTGAAGCTTGCGCGGGACCGAGACTCCGCACCTCTGCAGGTCGCTGCGCAAATTGAGAGCGTCAGGTTTAGTCCTTTTGAGCTGCGGAATGTGAAATTCAGCAGTGGAGAGCGATGGAGCATCGAGTTCTCTAGAATTACACTGCGTAGCTTTGTGCGGGAGTTCTTCCGGTCTTTTGGACAGGTGCGCATCCTGGCCCTCGAGGTCGACGCTGTCACAGCTACGTTTGGAGACCTCGAGGATGAGTACGTAGCCAACATACTAAGCAGCCGACAGCGAAATGCGAGCAGCAAATGCTCTACGAAGAATTCACCATGTACGTGGCCACCTTTACTGTTATGCAGATGGTCTACGTTGACACGCTCTCGCTTCTTCGGCTTCAGCAAACACCAACAAAGTCAGCCCACTCGCATTTTTCCGATTTGTCGACTTTCGTGTCAACGACGTCCAGATCACTGCGCAATTGCTCGATATTGCAGCATTCTTTCATTGCAAAGATATACATGTCGCTATTACGGATGTCTTCACGTCGCTGAATCTCATCCAACTGAGCTCCAGCATATCATCCCTCTACTTCAGCACTTGCTCTAGAGATGCTAACGTGGAACATAACGTCGAGGGCAGCTTTAGTGACGTCGTGATGAGCCTACCGGGCGCCAGTGCTAAGCTTGACTTTGATTTGACCTCTCTTTTGGTTACCAGATGCACTCTGCAAGGAACTGAAGGGAAGCCAGCAAATATAAACTGCAATATGAACTTCATAGAAAAGCTGTTCGATACACACTGCGAATTAGTTCGGCGAGGATGGGTATCACTTTCAACTCGAAGAAAGAGCAATCCACAGCTGCGCGTAGATAGTCAAGACGGTACACCACCCAATCCAAAGCCTATTCCTCACATGGAAGTCACCGACTTATGGTTATTCACCCGAGTATCGAGTTTTGATGAAATTTATGGATCCTGTGCAGCAGCTGTGTCAGTGGAAATTGCCAGGCTCACAGTTCAACAGGTCGAAACTATTGTACCCGATGAAGGTGATTTAGCACCAACGACACTGATTCGAGTCTCAATGCTAGGTCAAAATTTTACGACTTCTGTTGGTCCCAAGCTTGAAGATATCTTAGTTCAAGTAACCTCTTTTGACCTTCGTGTTGACAAAGATAGTCGAGATGGAACGCGCCGATTAGGTGGAGAGCTCGAGTCATGTGCTGTGACAATGAGTCCTACAATTGAGCAAAATCTTTGTGGCTTGGTCTGTGCTAGTGATCGCCTGAAAGACTGCCAACGACGTCTTTTGGATAGCCAAAATGAAGAAGACAATAAAAGTGAGCTCCAGCAAATTATTCCGACACAAGAATCAACTCAACTTGAACTTCGAGTGCATCGATGGGAAGCTGAGATTGATATTTTCAATGCAAAAGATAAATCAGTCCATACAAATATCAAGTGTCATGGAGCAGAGTCCACGATCAACTCAGTGACAGAAAGCGGGAGTATGTTGAGTGTCAAGCACGATATCTTCATTCAACGTATTGATGCTCAACTGAGATTAGTCGATAACCCAGCAGAAGCTGAAAACCAGCACGTGGCAACTTTCATTGATGTCAATATCTTGATGTCCAAGAAAGTGCAAAATGCTCCTCGCACTCGAGACGTGTCATTGATTACCAAATTTGGCCAAATCTGCATCAATAACTCTGGAGCTCGACTGGATACACATCGAGAGTTCAACCACCCAACTCTTCCAGCTGCTCTACTTCGTGAAATGATAATTAAAAGGAACGAGCACGTTTCTTCTGACGTGGTTGAAGTTCAAATGGACATTCAAGTCGATGAGACGAGAGTGAATTGGAGCCATCAACTTCATACTTCTTTCCTTGACCAAATCGACGAGCTAGATCGCGCCATCCAGTCAGTTGATGGAATGATTGCTCTATCATCGCTTCAGAAGAATCGGGTCGCCCCGATACACTCTGAAGAGGTCCCAAAGGTGACCGGAATGAGCTTGATGTCAAAGCAGAGCAAAATTTTGCTACACGATGTCGCAGATGTTGCGTCTCTAATTGTTGTGTCGCTCACGGATTCCAAGATTCGACTCAAAAAGACTCACTTACTAGCCACAACTAGTTTTGAGAGTGCCTTTACTCGCTTGTCGTGGGATGAAGAAAGTACCCCAGCTGTAGAAGTCGCTGCATTAGTTTTCAATCAGAGAACAGAGCTGGGGCGACAACGATTCATGGTAAAAACGCCATCACAGAGCACGATTACCATGAGCGACTTGCGGATATTGATGTACCCTGATCGAAAACTACTGGCACTATTCCTTCAGTTCGATACACTTGCTGGAGGAAAAGTTACCGACAAGCGCAGTGAGAAGATGTGCGATAACACTGCTCAAGCTACCTCGATAGATTGCAGCCATTTAATAATCGAGGTACAGTGTCCTCCAGATGTAAGAAACAGCGAATTAGTGAAGGCACGAACATTTTTGATCGACTTGAACACTTTTGGTGTCAAGTTCACTAAGGCCAACCTTGTTGAGTGCAGTGACGCCATGAGAAAGTTCATCCAAAGAATAAGTAGTCCAGCTACTGACAGCACCTTATCCACACGAAGCTTCTCAGAGCTCGTAAGCAAGGCGACCACATTTGAGGGACTTGTGGCAGCAAAATCATTGGTGATCGCACGAGAGGCAACATCAAGTCCGATTGCAGTTTGCATCGGTGTCGAAGTCCATTTTGGGCTTACAGATATCGAGTGGCAGCAGATTATCGGAGACTCTTCTGGTGACAATAATTCGTTGCGAACTTTGATCTACGATACAAGCATTTCAAGCAACAGTGTCTTGGTGAATGCGGACAAGAACGAGCTCAAAGACATCTCGGCAATGCTTCAGACCATCCAAAGCTCCATAGATACCCAAAGCAGTGATGACGATGCCACCAGTGACAACAGCCAAAAGAAAAACTTCAGGTTTCGCTTTTTCGGGAATATTGATGTAGGTGTGCACAGGTGGACAATTGATTTCCCGTACGGTGACAACACAACGCATCAATACTATCAAAGACTCACAGGCACCGACGGCATTAAGGCAATGCGTGTAGTTATCAACGAGTTTATGCTTTGCACACGTCAATTTCAAAAAGTTGCGCTCCAATTCGACACAATGGGTGTATATCTCGTCAACAGACCACCACCAAGGAATGACGAAGACGATCAAGAGTGTGCCGACCAAGTTCGTCTTATGTTTCTACCAGCATTGAGCACAAATATTATCGTTCATTGGCTTGACGAATGGCTATCAGTACAACTCCACGACGGTCCGCAGGAGTTTTCAGTTTCTGCTGACATCGCACTTCGTCAGCATCCAGCTTTGTGCGCCTGGCCATCTGGCTCAGTACCATGCATGAATGAAGCGCTACTATCTCTCAACTGGGACTACGTGTACCCTTGGCTAATCTACGTGGTTACGGACGACGATGACGCCAACTCTGTCGAAATAGATGAGCATTCGAGCAAGGATTTAGAAGAGAGCCTGGCGAGCTCTCCTATTATTTGCTGCAAAGGCGTTCAATGGGATATGTCGCTCGGGACAATTCAAATCGTTTGGTGGGACGGAATGACCCAAGATCAAGGCGTTATGATCATTTTTGGTGAACTCGTCTCACACGGAATAGCACTATACTCTGCTCAGGCCGACACGACCGTGAACGCGCAAGATACGGATAGGAATTCAGAAGATTCTACATGCAATGACCAAGTGTCTAATGATGAACTTTGGGGATTGTCAGAGATGACTGTGTATCTAGACCGTCTGCATGGATATTTACTCCACGAGTCGGTTTACCAACCTCCTGCTGAATTTTCCGTCACATCTCCGACGAATGGGAGCATCAACATGACAGAGGAAGCAGGTGTGATCCCCTTCGAGAGAGTCAGCAACTCTGAATTCTTCTGGGAAACAATGGGAACGAGCTATCGCCTTGTTCGAACAGATGAAAATGATGAAGGCAATGACCCACTAAGTGTGTTATTTTGCGAGCCGACCTTGCCTGTAGGAGACAAAATGCATGACGCGTTTATACCTATCGATTACGGGTTTAGCTTGAATGCAGCAACCAAGCTGCGCAAGCTCGACAGCTTTGCTAGGAGTGGCTCTATTCAACTGTCAGCTCTGAGTCCCACAAGTGGAATACCTGGATGTAATCCAGGGCTACCTCCATCACCTAGAGGTGGTAAGCATTGGAGTCATACTATTCGGTCGCGGCTGTCGAGACTGAAGCGGCGAACAGCGTCGATGGACAACATGCTGCTGAACGATGGGTCTTGCCCCATTCAAGTCGATTCTATGAAATTGCTGTGGACCCTAGAGACACGAGATGCCGTTTTCTATATGGTTGCTGTACTGGTGGACAGTTTTCACTTGTTAGTTGATGCCAGAGACCAACGTCGACAGCAACAACAAGGGATGAGTAGAACGAAAAACCCTCGTTCGAGTGAAGAAGAGACAAGGTCGACAATAGTTTCTCCTCGCCCACCGTCAAAGTCAGCTGCATGTGTTTCTGATATGGGAGCCGTCCGTCCTCCTGAAATTGCACGATCCATGTCTGAAAAGAATCAGAACGAATCCTCCAAGGAGAGATCTGTGGAGCAACTAGACGCACGGATGAATCTGAATAGACGCGGAAGCACACGAGACACGCTCCTTGACCTCTTAATGCAGGGAAAACTCGGCGCAAAGGCGACTAGCAATGCAGACGGAGACGATGACAACGCTCAATCTACGCCATTGAATAGTCCAAAAGACTCAAGTGATAGCGACAAATGTTCTCAAACGATTGCCATCAAGCAGTACACCGTTGATATTCACGATGTTCAAATCAACATGCGTGATGAGAATTCGCGAAGTAGTGTGCTTGTTGCTGCTGATCGAATCCACTTGGAGGTTGGGATGGATGCTCAGCGAACTAGAAGCGAAGCCAAACTTACATTTCATGTCGTCACTGCACATGTGGCACCAATCGATGTGGACATTTCGACTCGGGTTCTTTGGTATTCTAACCCGACGAGTGCTAGCGGCGGCTCCGGAAGTCGCCGTCTATCGTCAGCTGCCGCCCCAAGCTCGAGCTCGCTCCTCAAACAAGTTTTAGAAGAATGCAGTCTAAGTGCGACTTATACGCAAGTACACGCAAGTGGCGCATCTACGATCGACGCTGATCTGTCGTTTCTTCAAATCACAAACGATCGGCATCAGTTCTATCAGTGCTTGAATGTGCTGCGTCATGTCTTGCTTGCACCTCCGACAACAATGATGCGAGGACGTACACGGCGGACTCAAACCGCTGCTTCAAGAGCATCCCAAGCAGACTCACTTCCGTCTCCAACCTCACAGCAAGCTACAGGTGGGAGCGACACATGTGGGTCACAACCAGTGTCCGGATCAACAGCTCCACCAACAAAAAAGCTATACGCACAGTTAGTCGAGGAACTTCGAGCGCGTGAACTCAAGACACTCGGAACAGCTGCTCGAGCAGCCTTGAATGCAGTCAGCTTCAAGTCAATTGCGTTTCGCGCGTCAGGAGTCTGTATGCGGCTTCGTCTCAGTCCAGAGATCGCAGGAGCAGACTATGAGTTTGTTGAAATCCGAGCGGAGGGGCTTACCGGGTCGCACACATTCTACACGAACCAGTGCGCAAAGTTTGTTCTCAATCTGCAGTGGATGGAAGTGACAAATTTACGTCCCGGACAGTCTTCTATTGCGTTCGACGATGCGATGTCTGTGCTCCGTGCTAAACTTTTGGTCGACGAGCGCCATCAGCACCAAATCGGGGCATCTCTAAATTCACAACCGTTGCTGTCGTCATTTTCGTCATCTTCGTCTCGACTGGCGAGTAACCAGAAAGGGATGCTGTCGGTTCGAGCTGAAAGTGGACCGATCGTTCGTGTACTTGGGCAAAAACTTCGCGTGTTGGATGTGCTGGAGGTCAGCATGTTTCCGGAGGTTTCCAACATGATTGTGATCCAGCTTGCCGCGGATTTCTACGACCTAGTGTTTAAGTTTTTCTTCGCTCAGACGACAGCACCCGAGATCAACGGCGACCTCACGTCTGAGCAATTGCTGTTCGGTCGGAAGGTGAGTGGTGCTACTACTAGCACAGGAGCAAGCAGTTCCAGTAACCCTGGACTACCACCAACGCCGGCAGCTGCAGGAAACTTAAGCACTAACGGTGCTCAGCCATCGCCAAGCTTTCGAAGCCGGTTGCAGACGCCAGGGTTGCTCTCATCACCTGGAGCTTCGCGCCGTCGAAGTATCCAACCTTCGAATACAAGCTCAGTCAGTGGAAGCGGTTACAGCACTAGCGACTCCACTGGCGGTAGTTTAGTTGAGGCGGGAGATGAAGATGACAGCGGTACTTCTGGCGAGTCGGACGGGTGCGAGCTGTTTTACTTCAAGTATGTTCGGTTCGGCAACGTGCGTCTGCGCATCAACTGCAACGGATTTTTCGTCAACCTGAACAACTTTGACCTTGATTTACCACCATTTGTGTGCCAGAGCCGGCTGTACACATACCAGAAGCTGCTTCAAAAGTTTGAGTCGCATCTCAAGTGGTATGTGACCAAAGAGAGCGCATCATCTGGTCTCTCGCAGTTCAAGAACCGGCTGCTCAAATGGACACCATCTGCCTCATTGTCGCTATCTTCAGTCACGAGTAGCGGAGGTGGAAGCGACAAGAAAGAAAAAAGCAAGCGGCAAGACGATGGAGATACTGCAGCTCTTAACGCGCAGGTTCTGTTTGGACCGTACTCAGGCACCACCTCTTAGATGATATAGACGTTAGGAACACACCGATTGAGGGCAAACAAATGCATGGATCATGCTGGATTGTTATCAGTAACGCCCAAACAAGCCCCCACCACATCAGGCTAGTACATGCACTCTTCAATGCAGTGCTTGACCTTTGAGATCAACTCAAATGCTCCAGTATCACGACGCTGTATATTCGCACGCGACAGCATCCACTTAGCAAAATATGGTTGTTTCAGCAAAATGAAAGAATAGGCAAGGCGTACCGCATTGAACACACCGTCCTTCCGCTTTTGCATCACATCGATGAACTCTTTGGGCGACAAGAAGCCGTCACCTAACACAAATATAAAGACTTTAGTGCGAGCACGTCGATCAGGTTTCTTGACTATGAGACGCACCATTGTCATCGAACAGAGCGAACAAAATGTCGACTTGAAGTGGAGTTACAAGATTTGTCTTCTTTTGGCCGTGAAGCGCTGCCTTCGTCGCACGTAGGAATTGCTCTGCCAACGCAAGCAATGATAAGCAGAGCACTAGGCAGAAATCGGGGAATTTCCAGGTATACCTTTGTTGAGACCGTGCTCCTGCATGATAAGGTCAATTGCGACCTTCATCTCGTCCAGATGCTCAAGAAAGACGTTGAAGTCCATGAATTCTTGCTCGGAGACATTCCCCTGTGGGCGAATGTGTGAATAGCATATTAACTACAAGACAAGAGCCGGCACAAGGATAAGGAGCTGTACCTTCAGCGACTGGAGGTTCTCAACGCGCTCCACCCACTTGTCGATTTCAACCTGGGGAATGTGACCATCCAAAGTGTCAGGTCCAACGTGTGGAACAAATGAAAAGGATGGTATTTCCACGCACTTGGTTAACGTGTGAGACCAGGAACATGCCGAACTCACGCGGAGAGAGCTCCTTGTTGTGATCCAGATCATACTGCTCAAAGTAAACATTCGTCAAGGAAAACGTGCAGTTCGTTCGAAATGTCATGCACCACAATCACAGAACCAAGGACATAACGTGGAAAGGATATCTGAATGCGGAGAATCTCTTCTTGAAGATCGCGGCGGAAGGTGCAGAAGTCTTCATACGACAGTGTCTCCCTGAAGTATAAGAGGCAATGTGAGCACCACGTTTTGGATATGACCAAAAAAATGTGTTTCGCGTACGTCGCCAGCTCGCCGAAAAGGTGCTTAAAGATGGGGGCATCCTCTTCTTTTAACGATCGATCTTGGCGGCCCGCAGGCGTTCGCTTTCTCATCAGCTCCATGATCTGCCATAATCAATTAGACTGGCCACTGCCAATAAAATGTGGTATGCGAGTTCCATCGCACCTGCTTGAATTCACGGTGATCGAGACGCCCGTTGCCGTCGGCATCAAACATCTTGAATGCAAGCTCGAACTGGCGTTGAGGAACTGCAGAGACGACATAGTCAGCTTGAGCTTCAGTTTGAGTTCATGACTGATGATGGGGACGCTCACGTACTTGCGAGCAGCGTATTGAAAAACATGTACTCGGCGTACGAGATGAGTCCGTCGCCGTCCGCGTCCACCAGATCGAAGAAAGTCTTGGGTCGCGGCGGTCCGCCGTGCAGCTGGACATCGACCACAAACGATGTCACATTTCCACGTAAAGCGCGTAGGCATTGCGGTCGCCTCACCTCGATAAACTGGTCGTACTCAACGTTGGTGATCTGCAGCTCGCGGAGCGTCTTGACGTGGGTCTGTCTCGGGGGATACGCCGTCAGACACGCAGCTCAGCACTCTAACATTACACAGCAGGTACCTCAAAGTCGATGTGGTTCTCTTCGTGGAACTTGAGCAGCGCGTTCACGTCGGCCGCCGTGACGTTGGGCGTCTCGAGCAGCACCTCACGCAGCAGGCGCAGGTAGGCATCGGCCACTTCCTGCACACATCACCCCGCTGTCTCAGTTCCCCAGTTCCTTCTCTCCCCTCCCTCTCCTCGACCAGCCGCGTCCGTCACCTTGGTGGTCTTGTCGGTGCGCGCCTTGGCGTTGAACTTGGGGTTCTTGGACGCGAGCGGAGCCCCCGGGCGGTACGTGTAGGGCGTGATGGCCCTGGCCAGGTCGTCGCGCGTCATGAAGAACTGCTTGTCGATCTCCACGGACGAAAAGTACTCAAACACGCGCTCGGGCGCCGAGAACTTGCGCAGCCGGTTCTCATAATTTCCCACCGTGCGCTCCGAGAAGCTCGGCCGCCCGCGCAGCGAGCGCTCGGCCCCGGGCGCCGCGCTCTCCGATCGAGCGCCGCGAGCCCCTAACCCCATCGGATGCGCAGCCGCCAGCAGCCCCAGGGAGCCCGCGGCGGCCGCCAGCGCCAGCGGCGCGCGCGCGCGTAGCAGCTTCGCCATCCCCAGCGCCTTTCTTGAACTGGTTGCTGTTGTGGGATCGCTCGGATGCGGGGGGAGGCGATTGGAGGAAATGAAGGAGTTTTGGCCAATGGGAGGAGAGGAGGCGGACGGAGGGCACTTCAACTTGGTGACGAGCAAGGGATGGAGCTGCTCGCTGCGGCGTTACGTTGGGTGTCGACGAGGGAGGGAGGAGGCTTCTGGGCGTCTGGCAAGTGGTCGATAGGCAGGATCCGATCAGCAAGTGGTTGGATTTGCCGTCTGCTACAAGCGTGGGTGCGACGCTAGGTGTGCGATTGAGCAATGAACTCGATGGAACCAGCGAGGTGTCAGGGGAGGACCAAGTAATGACATTCAACGAATCCGATTGTTCAGTGTCGCCATGGTGCTGTGGTGCTTATAATTGTCGACGCCACCTTTGCGCCTCCTAATACGAGCAAACGCGCTTCAACTTCCAGGGAAGCTGATCCCAGATGGCGGCCGTCGTGCTCGTATGCGAGGGTTGGTATCAGCTGTAGAAGCTTCTGGTGGAGGCTAGACGCCTATTGATACAACGGACGGCCTTGATTTTGGCGCGTCAAGGGCGAGTAGGTACACGACGATGCACGGCACGTTGCTGCCATTGATTGTTGTCGCCGTAGCGAATAGATAGGTAGATGCACATTCAGGAGGGAGCTGGCGGCTAGTCGATGTCCATGTCCACGGGCTCGTCGTTGTCGCTGGGCAGCTCTTCAAAGCGCACAAAGCCGCTCTCGTCCTCGCTCGAGGACAGCGAGGCCACTTCGTCGCAGTCGCTGTCCACAAGCTCTATCCTGGGTCCGGAAGCGAGCGCGCGCGACTGGCGCGGGTCAAACACCACGAGCGCCGTGCACGTCTCGGCGTTCAGCGGTCCGTAGCCCGCTGGGAATGGCGCGACGTCGCGCACGGCCGGCGCCAGGTGGAGCTGCTGGTAGCCGTGGGGCTGCACGGCCACGAGCGCGCGCAGCTCGTCGTCCGTCATCATGGCGGTGGCGTCCACGCGCTCCTCGCCGCTCGTGGGGGATGAGGGCGGCGACGCGAGGCGCATGCGCTTGAACTGGTCGAGCACGAAGCGCCGGCCGTCGCTCGACGTCGGCGCGTCGTCCTCGCGCTGGCGGCGCTTGGCGTGGCGCGCGCGCGCGAAGCAGTCCTGGCGCGCGGCGCTGCGCCGTCGGTCGAAGCTCGCGGGCGCGTAGCTGCAGGTGCGCATCATGTCGGTGGTCGTCGCGTCGCGGGGGCTGGATGGACGCGTGTGCTTGCGAGCTTGGAGATTGCCGAATGACGAGCTGGCTGCTGGTGACGGCCATGTTGATGCACCAGTGGTTGCAGGGCGTTACAGGGTGTCGCAGTGGTGTTCTAGATAGTTCCGTTCGAAGGAGGAGGACATTTCTGATGCGACCGTTAGGTATAGAAAAAACGAGAGGAGGAGCCACGTCGCCCCGCCTGGGAGGAAATACGTTAATATTTGGAGGTGTCTCGAATGTGCGAGACAACACGAACAATCATCATGGGGGAGGAGATACCTCCTATAATGCATTCAAGCGTTGCCACAATCGGCCCATGCCGGTTGAACTACGTGTTGAATGACCTGTGAAAAATTGACGGTGTCCCTCTACTACCGACAGACGCAACGTTCTCGCAGTCAAATAATGTCACGTTTCCTTACCAGAGCAGCCTGACACGCTCGCCGCCTCGCCAGATGCAGAGCCGCTTGAAGCTGTGGCGCGGTCGTACTTCTCCGGCACGAGATCTTTCAGCGAACAAAGCATCCAACACTGATTATATCGTTTGCTTGGATTCCCACATACTGCAACGCAATGTATGCCATCGACGTACTTTGGTTTGGATTCCATTTCTTCGACAACGCTCAGAGACGGTTTGAATCGCTGCAAATACAGGGTGAGATGAGTGTAAGATCACTCAGCGAATTCGATCGCAATAGAGCCTCGTCCGATCGAGTGAGGGCATATAGATGGTCGATATCACACTTCCCATCGATTTGTAGCTACTTCCAATGGTCACAAACTCGACACCTCCGCCGTTGCACGCGAAGCCAGCACTCATGACAACGCTGTTCAAACTTGTTGTGATGCTGGTCAGGATACACATGCAACCGGATGCTCTAGTGCCGCCACTGTTGGCGCATCTATTCACCGCTCCAACCGCTTTCGCACCACACCACAGATGATGACTCACAACTACTCATTCTGCTAGCTCCAATCGCCACCATCTTGCTTCCTCCAAGATACTGCAAGCTATCTTCTGACGTTGAGGTGATACAGACCTCATGGCACTCAGCAATAGAAAGTAGCTAGTCACTGGTCACTGAGCTCGCCGACATCGTGCTCGCAGAACTCGCGCCTCCAGAGATCAAGGCTTCTCCGGTAGCTCTCGTCGCCATACACAACTAGTGGACTCCACTGACATCATTTGGCGATCTACTATACACTGGCTAACTGTTAGAGGGTGTCAGCAAACAAGTCAGTGCTCAAACGCATCTACATCTCGTCCGGTTCCATAATGCAGTCTTTGGGATGAAGATAAGTAGGTGGTGCGGATGGCAATTGCGTCGACGTATTGCGCTCGTGTGGAGTGGGAGTGAATCACAGTGAGTCCACGAGGAGAACGGCTCGGACTCGAAGAGGGACTCAAGCGGGATATGATAGCAAACCGTAATCTTGAAAGCTGCTCAAACTCCACTGACAACGCGTCCGAGTTTACTATACACTGGCTAATAGTCATTTTGGCCTGACGTGTTTGTGTACAGGGAGTTTACGAGACACAGCTACTCGACCACCGTCCGTAGCGGATGATCTCACCAACACGACAATGTCGCCGGCAGAAATGCTGCTCGCTGACTCACTCGACAGCGTCACCGCACCAGAGCTCATGCCAGTCGCGCTTGACACAAACACACCGCCGCTCGTCGTCGAGGTCGCGCCACTCGACACACGCATCGTGGCGCCAGCAGGCGAAGAGCCGACGCACTCACGTCACTGCCGACCGATCCAACGCCACCAGATACCTACAGACGCAGAGCTCGCGTCGCCGGAGAGAAAGTCTCGTTTTCTTCCTGACAGACCGCCAGAGCCCCCATACATGCTCATCACGCCGTCAGATGCAGTCGTGGACGCACACGACGAGATTGCGCGACTGCGCTCTCCATCGCGCCCGTCACTACGGTTGAACACACTCTCACTGCGCCGCTTCTCGTCGACTTGCTCGCACCGCTCAAGATGTTCACGCTGCTGCTCACGGAAGATCCACCCATGACCTCGATTTTGCCGGCAACTGACGACTTTGACGATCCGTTTCCAGTCCTCACGGACCCGCTCGACACGTCACAGTCGCCGCTGGTCACAGTCACTTTGGAATTGGCTTTCTGCTCGTCGACAAATTCACCGCCACTCGCCACTGCAACAGAGCCACCAATCGAGTCGCTGACGACCCACTATTCACCGTCACATCGCAGACTACGCCCTGCACGCTGCAGGCACTGAGAGTCATTGCCAACTGCACCAACATTGCGTTGCCGAACAATTCTCCATGCAATGGCGCGTCGCTGCCGACGCTCTAAATGATGCGAATACCACTTCAGCGCTTCTGGACACTTTCGTGCATCTCGTAACAACCACGCCACCCACACGCTCAGTTGCTTAGTGTGACCTCAATCCACCTAACTTCACCACGACACAAGCTTCCGTTCAACTTCGGTCGAGCCTCACATTGTCAAGGAACATGTCAGGTACCCTGACCACTAGGAGCCAAAGGCGACAGCGCCCAATAGAATTGCAAGAAAGATTGCTCAGAGAAGGACCCACAAAAAGAGACAGGATGGTGAAGCTCGTCTGCGCGGTGGTTGGCGTCGGGAGTGTCTTCCATGTGAGCATTGAGCTCAGCGAGATGGTCGGTGATCTGAAGGACAAGATCAAGGAGAAGGAGGAGTACGATTTTCCTGCGAGCAGGCTGAAGCTGTACCTCGCGCGGGAGGGTGACATGTGGCTGAACTCGCGAGACGCTGAGATCATGGCCCTTAAGAAAGGAGAGATTCCGAATGGTATCAAGAGCCTCATGCAAGAGGAACTGCTACTAGATGAAGCTGCGACGCTTGATGACGAGGAATACTTCCGCACGAACTTCAAACCAAGAAGTCGAGACATTCACGTGCTGGTGGAGTTGCCATCGGCATTCGGGGTGCCATCAATGCAGCAAACTGGTTTATGGCTGGTGCGTGGATCGATTGCGAATGCTCTCAACACGAAAGGAGTTCGCTGCCGGCTGTATCGATTGGCTGGATTGTACCTTGGATACTACGATCCTGCGCATCGCTCGGATGACAATGATCGCGCTTTTTGGTATGATGATAAGACGTTGCGTGTCCATGTTCTCTTCAAGACAGGTTTGTTTTGCGTCGTCGCTGTGTGATAATGCTGCTTGCGTCGGCTAACTGTGTTCCAATTGTAGAAGATAATGCACTGCAATTTGAGAACGCGCTGCGCGATGAAAAACTGACAATTGGGTCCCCGCTTTATGGCCAAGTGGTGGTGACGACTGTTGATCAACATGAAGGATCGCCGAGTTCTCTACGGCGCATCTATTACGATGATTATGAGCCACAATAATCTGAGTCCCCAAGATACGATGTCATCCATATCGTTGGCATCAAGCAATGTGACGATTGTGGATTCCTCGACTGAAGAGTTTCGCTATCAACGGATCGAGCATGAGCGATACTTCCTGCCATAAGGCAAGGCGGAGAGTTGTCATTTGGTGTCAAAAAAGAAAAGCAATGATGACAAACGAGAATACGGCAAGTATAACCGTGATCCAAATAATCGGCTGGCGCTCTCTCGCGAGATGCATGGTTTCTACGACGGTCTGAGCTACCAGATTCCAATCGTGAGTATGACTCCTGGCGCTGTGGAGAAGAATCAATCGATCAACGACAGATACAAAGTACGCGTATAGTGGTATTGTGTGGTGGCAAATTTGCTGATATTTGCGTGCCTAGGTCGAGGTTTTCGTGAAGGTTTTGGATACAAACGGCAAAGATCGTGTTTTCAGTCGTTTGAAAGAAGGAGCAACTCAGACGGATGATCCGCTCGTGATGAAGACGTTTGTTCATGTGAAGGATCCGGAGACATTTTGTTTCTGTCTAAGATGGAAGCACGAAGACACCGATGCGCAGTGGAGTAGCTTTTCGTCAATGGTCCCTGCAGTTGGTTGATTCGTCTGCTCGAACAATTCCATCTGCAATTCCTTCGCTGGCTACAGGTCGTGTGTGTCCATTTTGTCCGACACTAGAATCGAATCCCACAGACACTCTGAGCCAACGCCATCGCATGCCGAGACTGATCAACGAAAATAACCCAGAACCCCCACATGACTCAACACTAGCTATAGATTTCCCGTCATTTTCTCCTCCCCAACTGCTGGATATCATGAACTTACTGAGCTTCTAATCGCCTCCTCACTCGACATATTGGGAGGTTCTCAGTGACCCCAGCCCACGAAATGACAACGAAGAAAGCAGTGAGCTAGACTGGGATTCGCTGCTCAATACGCTTTTCTGGAACTTTGACGGCATCCACATGGCCTCTGTCTTCGCTGGGCAAGTGGCCAACCCAGCACGAGTGTACACACGAGTCATTCCAGCCATCGCTGCACTGATCATCCTGACATTGTACTTCCAATCTTGGCTACGACAGCAACCAACGCACTCGACTGGCAGCTTTTTGGTCGTGGAGTGTACGTTATCGCTGCCCAAGCTCTTGGTGGCGACGTGCTGCGTGTACTTATGGTAATTTCAACCATTGCGACGACTGCAGGGCTCTACATCTCCAATCTGTACTGCAAGTCTCTTGAGACTGCCGGGATGGCCGAGTATTGCCTACTTCCTCGTGTCTTTGGTAAGCGCAACGATCGGTGGGCAGTCCACACTTGGGCGTACTCGTGACACTTGTGCCAACGCTGGCGCTGACTGGAGTCAATTTTGATATCCTGCTGCCTGTGACCAATGCGTTCGCTAGTCTTGTGGCGCTGTTGATTCTCGGGAGCAACGTTCAGCTCCGACTCGCTCTCCCGTTCATTTCACGACCAGCTAAAGTTCCCGGTGGCTTTGTAGGAGTCTTTGCGATTTCGATTGTGCCTGCTGCTGTCTTCGGCTACATCATCGTGTCAGCATTCGCTGCCGGTGGGTGGAAGAGTGCGTTGTTGATCTCAGGGTTTCTCCTCCCAGGACTCGTGTATGGTGCATACCAGCCGCGACAGCGAGCAGCTCACGCCGGCGGAGCTGCTACTTTCTAGGCTGAAAGTACACGTGGGGCGGGACGAACGCCGCAATTGGGAAGATTGTATAATAGTCATCATGACATGGCCGACATTGTCAGAGGTGAAAAGCGTTCGGGTTTGGAGATATACTGCCAGAAACGCAAGCTTGGCATACACGCTTAAATTGTCTGTCATCGGTTTGCGATTTCTCAAGTGGCGTGAAACTCAGAGTCACAGCGGAGCACTGCACCAAGTGACTTTCATGTGCAGCCTGCACCAGCGCAATTGTTTCACCCTGCACAAACTCGAACGTACTTTCCTGGAGAAACTTTAGACTCGAGTGACACAGCCACTCGTTGCTCAGTGTTATAACAAGAGAGAGTAAGTTGGGGAAAATGAACGAGTGTGTGGAGTCGATCCTATCGGGCTCCACTAGGCCTCCTACACTCCTCTCAACGCCGAGAGGCACACACTGAAACAGCCCCATTCAATTCAGCAGCAACAACAACAACAGCACCGCACCAGACAACGCGCTGCTTGAGTTGCAGCAAAAGTGACCGGACCAAGACACCGGTGCTTTCGCAGGAAAATATATGGTACAGGTAACTTTTGTAGGGGAAAATATGTTTCCACTCTAAAAACCGATACTGAACCTGCGGAAATTGATCGATGTATCAATCGTACGGGTACGCTTCAACTGCTTGCCTGCTGACCAGCTAGCTGCGTCGAGCACATTTACGTCCAGCGGCGAGTGAACTGCTCGCCACTCGAATGATTCACGACTAAACTTAATTCGGACAACATGGACAGCAGGCAGTGGAGATCCTTGCCCTTGCTCATGGAGAGGGCAGTGCGGGTGCAGACAATCGCTACTCTGCTGTCCAACGCCGCGAGCGCGTTGAGCGTCCGGGCTGCTTCGCCAGCTCAGGCCAACTCAACTCAACTGGTGGTCCTCCTCACTTTCAAATTCGCCAACCATCGCTCGCCACAGCATGAAGCTCTCGGGTGGTCTCCCCATTGTCGTGTGCGTGGCGCTCTTCGCCGCCGACTGCAGCGCTCGTCAGCAGGACGTGGCTCGCGTCCCGAACGGCGCGAATGTGCTGAATGTGCCTGCCATCGGGCACTCGGACAACACGGGCAGGTCCGGCGCGCTCAACCAGTTCGGCCGCGACTACTCGGACGCCGGCAACAAGTGGACAGTCAAGCTCTGCCAGACCGACTCGGACGGAGACGGACAGACGAACGGCCAAGAGCTTGGCGACCCGTGCTGCGAGTGGTCGATCGGCGCCACGCCTCGCTGGACGGCCGTGTCGCACCCGTCGGACGCCAGCAAGACCTCGAGCGCGACGCTGTGGGCCAACATCACGTGCAACTTCACGTCGACGTCAGCGTCTCCGTCGGCGTACGGACGAAGCTCTCTCGTGATTGCTGGTGCGGTCTCCACAGCACTCGTTGGGATCTTTGGGATGGTTTGAGATCAACCTGATGATGATGACGACAAATTCCTACTGTAGACTGCTCGCTGAGCTGCCAATAATCCTACATTCAAAAGTGCAAGTACATCGTAGAGGCGAGGCCACTTTTGCTGTTGTGAATCTCACTTGCGATGGATCCGTTGAGCATGGCCACCAACCGAACAGCGCAATCCTTGTTGTTGCTATTTGTACCGTAAGCAGATAGATGGCTTGCTGCTGCTCGACACCGTTCGTGAAACTTTTCACACCAACCTGGACACGATCCCATCCACGATGACGACTAGATATGAAGATGGGGGTGACGCATCCGCGCGTAGGACACAAAGCAGCACCCTCTCAACCAGTCGATCACCAACAAGCCGATCTGGGTTGGCAGCTCTTCGCTGCGAAGTTCGCATCCACTTTCTTTACGATGCGGCGGCGTCGGACACCAGTGGCGTTCTGGAGGTTCGAGGCTTGCTCGAGACAAAGATGCGCCGCCACACTGTGCGTGCTCCGGCCACATGGAGAGGCCGAGGGATGCGCAAGGTGTCGTGCAAACACAAGATATTACAAAGCAGCCGTGATCAATCAAGTGCGGTGCTGTACGGTAGTGCTAGAGAGTGGAGTCGTATGGTGCGAGACGCCCGTCTCCAGCGAAGGCTCGCCCGACTCCATACCGGTTGTCTGGAGTCCAGACAGACGACAGAGCCACAGTGGGCTTCAACGTACTCTGCGGTCGTCGGATGAGGACGGTACAATCGTGATTTCAAGGAAAAAAGCCTCGCTGTCCAACGCTTCGCACGGAGGCTGGCGAGTCCAAAGGTCCCAGCTCAGCCGTCACCGCTACGACGGACTCCCCTCGACCTGCCTCGGCTCACTCTATGGCAGTCTCACTTGTCAATTTCCTAGCCTCCACACAAGATGAAGACCTCCACCTCCATTACAATTCTCTTCACGACCCTCGCTGCTTTTGCGTCGGACTGCTCAGCTCGGCGACAATTCGTGTCCCGAGTCCCGAACGGAGACAACGTGCCGAATGTCGAGGCTGTCGGACATTCGGACTTCACTGGCAGCTCAAGCGCACTCAACCAGTTTGGCAAGGACTTTGAAGACGCCGGAGAAGTGTGGACCGTTGGACTGTGCCAGTCCGACTCGGACGGAGACGGACAGACCAACGGCCAGGAACTCGGCGACCCGTGCTGCGAGTGGACCGAAGGCTCGACACCCCAGTGGACGTCGGTCTCCAACCCCGCAGACAGCAGCAAGACCTCGAGCGAATCGCTATGGGCCAACATCACGTGCAACGCTTCTTTGGCTACAACTGCAGGAGCTGCGTCCGCATCAACCCACTACGCCCTCGTTGTCGCAGGAGCCATGTCCACCGTGCTCATGGGTGTCCTGGCGCTCGTGTAAGGCTCATGAGCTGGCACTGACACCGCCACGAACTCCATAAAGCTGCATTACGAGCATGTAGATGCCGCAAATTGAATGAATCAATAGTAGCAACATTTGCTTGGTCCATCTTTCAACAGCAGTCAGCTGAAGTTGAAGTGAGGTGCAACCTGTTCAATTTCATCAAGCGAGATCCAAGGAACGCAAAACGACGCGACCTTTAAAGATCGGAAGGATCTTGTAGCTGTCCTGCAGCTCGAGCCCATCGTTCGACTGGATCACCACCGGGCATGAGCTCGCAGGCACTGGACGCGCGCGTGCTGACCAACTTCTACCTGCGCAAGGGCTGGTTTGACCATGTGCAGGCGCTGTGCGAGTCACTGCTCGAGAAGAAGGGCCGCGACGCGACCGTGCTCTTCTGGCGCGCAGTGGGCATTGCGCTCGAGCGCAGCTTCTCGTCGGCCATCCGCGAGCTCGAGAGTCTGCGCAAGGGGCGAGAGCTCGAGCTGCCGTGTCTGCACGCGCTCATCTACGCGCACGGTCAGTGCCAGCACGTGGACCACGACGAGATCGCCCAGCTGGAGATGCAGGTGTGCATGGCCGAGGAATCCGCCCCAGACGCCAGTCGCCTGCTCTGTGCAACGCTCTTTTGGCACCTGAATGAGCACGCCAAGGCGAGGAAGATGCTGGAGCAGCTCACGTCCACGCGGCGTCCAGGGGGGAGCGAGCCCGTGGACCTGACGCTTCAGCAGCGAGCACTCGTGCTGAGAGGTTGGGTGGATCTCACAACAGAGCCTAAAACGAAACGTGAGGCGGAGCTGCGCGACAACGCCAACCAGTTCTTCAACCAGGCACCCGAGTGAGTGCTAATGTGAATTTGATTTGGTGTGAGATGGTCCCTAATGCGTGAAATGCCACTGTGCAGTCGGAAGGACCCAGAGCTTCTGCTTGGTCTGGCGAAATTTCACGATGGAAAGAAGGCGTACGAGTCAGCACTACAGTGCCTCGATGAGCTCATTGTGACCTTCCCATGGTTCAAGCACGGTGTGAGCGAAAAAGCGCTTGTGCTGCTCAAGATGGGCAACTGGGACCAGTGCATGGACGCAGTTGAGCGTGCTCTTGGCGACAACCCGCGTGACATTGAGGCACTGTGCATCGAAGTGCTGTCACTTCTCTCAAGGGAAGGGAGAGCGAAAGATGCGGCACAAACGATTCGCGATTTGTTTGAGGCGCTGAAGAGCGCTGAGCCATCAAATGCGGCATTGTTTCTCAAGATATCGCGCTGCAACGCACGTCTTTCTGACGGAAACCATGAAGTCATTCAGTGCAATCTATCGCTTATCGAGCACGCAGTTCAACTACAGCCTGATAACGGCGCGCTTCGAGCTGAGAGAGGCTATCAGCGAGGATTACTTGAAGATTTTCCAGAAGCAATGGAGTCCTACAAGGAAGCGCTCAAACTCGATGAGTCGAATGAAGTTGCGCTGCACGGGCTTATCTACTGCCAAATTAAACTCGGCCAGCTTGATGACGCAGCCCAACAAATGGAGTTTCTGAGCGTAATTCAAGAGTCGATCGGTGCCAGCGCTGGGTTCGTGTTTCTCCAGGCACTCCTCAGCTGGGAGAAGGATCGGGACCGAGCTAAACAAGTTACACTCCTCCAGTCGTCGGCCCAGCTCCATATGGACAAATTGAAGGTCCGAATGCAGCAGGGAGATGCTTCTACCCACGAGCTCATGACACAACTCAATCCGCTTTTCCTGGTCGAGCTCTCCTCCGAGTTCCTGAAGCAAGATGCGGTCGCAACGAATGGGTCCAGCGATAGCGCCAGCGTCGCCTCCAACACAGGTATCAGCTTGCTTGAAAAGCTGGTGAGCAAGTCTCCTGGTTTTCTGCGCGCACAATTCATTCTCGCACAGGCGTACTTCAATGCCGTTCGCCTCGACGACGCTTATCAAGTGTGCAATCTGGTGAGTGAGTACAAATCCATTCTGGTTTTACAAATTGTTTCATTCTGACGTTTGTCACGGTTGTTTAGATTTTGAAAATGGACCCCGGTCACTCGAAAACACACCTCCTTCAAGCTCAGATCTGCCTTGAACGCGAGCATTACCGGGCTGCATCATCCTGCCTCGACCAGGCGTTGAGTTATGATTTCTCTGTGCGACAATCGCTTTCCTACTACATCATCAAAGCCAAAATCCTTGAGAACTCGGGGGATATTCGTGATGCACTTCAAACACTGCAAGCAGCAATGAAAATGATCACGAATGCTGGTGGAGGTAGCAGCAGCAGTTTCGGGAAGAAACGAGCTCCAGAGCGAGGGACTTCGTCAATTCCGCTGTTTGACAAGGCATCGGTATACATCCAGATGGCTCAAGTGCTGTCACAGCTAAACGATATCGCAGGGGCTACACAAGTTGTTCGAGAAGCACTTCAAGTCTTCAGGTAACGTTTTCGCTTCTACCGATTATAAAGTAAATCAACTGACATGTGGGGGTGTAGGGGAACCGCTCAAGAGGTCCGCGTGCTTGTGGCCAACAGCGAGTTAGCGATTAAGCGTGGAGACTACGATGCAGCCATCATGATGCTAAGTAGCGTCCCATCCAGCTCTCCTGCGTTCACCAAAGCACAGATGGTGAAAGCAGACATATTTCTGCAGTATCGCAAAGACAAGACCCAATACGCCCGTTGCTACCAGGTATGCCTCTACAGCGTACACTGCTGGTACTCATCATTAATTTCCGTTTGCGGCACAATAACCAGGAGCTCGTGGCGATCAATCCATGCCACGCAAGTCATGTGAGCATGGCTGAAGCGTATCTGCGTATCCAAATGCTTGACCAAGCTGTTGAATCTTTTCGTGCCGCTGGGGCTTTGAGTCCAAATGACCCGACAATTGCTGGTCGCATCGGAAAGGTATTGATCGCGAAACACGACTATCTCAAAGCCGTCGACTACTACGAGAGCGCCTTGAAATTGTCGCCTAACAATCTTGTGCTACGCAAAGACCTCGCTGAGCTGTACTCGAAACTGCGGCATTTCGACCAAGCACTCCGAGTTGTGCAGCAGGCTCCATCGAATGATTCGGAGGAGATCCGTGACTTGCTGCAAATTGTTGAGCTCCAGCTGATTCTCCCGTCCATTCACAAAGGACTTGGCAACGAAGAATTGTCAATCCAGGCACTGCTAAAAGCATACTCAATCCAGAAACTCATTCTTGACCGTCAGAAGAACGAGCAGCCAGACGTCATCAGCAAGCAGAAAACTGCCATCGCTGATACATGTTTCCGCATCGCATCGATTTATGCGGAGCGTGGACTTGCAGCCGAGCATGAAAACGTTCTGAAGTATTGCACCCTTGCTCTCCGGTCGGATGAGTCCCACGAAGAGTCAATACTGTTCCTCGCTCGTGCTCATCAACAATCTGGCGATTTTGACCAGTGCCAAGTGCGCTGTGCAACACTGCTACGACTCAACCCGGCCCACGAAGAGGCTGCCATCATGCTTGCTGACATTATGCTGCAAAAAGAAGACAATGAATCGGCTATCTTTCAGTTCCAGCAACTACTGGAAAGCAAGCACGACAATTTCGCGGCACTCAGCCGCTTCATTGTTATGCTGCGCCGAGCTGGGAAGCTTGGGAATGCCGAGCGATACCTGAAACTAGCTGAGCGCGCTGGTGTTCGGGTTGCACACTCGCCTGGCTTACATTTCTGTAAGGGATTGTATGCTCGATTCAAGAACAATGTATTTGAGGCCATCGAGGAGTTCAACTTGGCGCGTCGCGATCCAGAATGGGGCGAGCGATCGCTCATCAACATGATTGAAATCTACTTGAATCCGGACAACGAGAACTTTTGGGACTCGAGTGACGGTGGTAGTAGCTCGGACATATCAGCGAACACCAAAGAGCAGACCGAGAATATCCGTATCGCAAACACCCTGCTGGATGAGCTTCCTGTCAAACAAGAGCGCAACGTGCGTGTCAAAGTGCTCGAAGCATATGCAGTGCTGGCAGTACGTAGCAAACCCATGCTGGACAAAGCTATCCAGCTCTTCATGGAATTGCTCGAGACAGTTGATAAGGACTACGTGCCAGCACTACTGGGTCTAGCTACTGCATACATGTTGACCAAGCAGCAGCCAAAAGCACGCAACCAGCTCAAGCGCATCGCCAAGATGCCGTACGACCAGACACTCGCAGACGATTTCGAGCGCAGCTATCTTATGCTCGCTGACATTTACGTTGGTCGTGCCAAGTATGATCTCGCTCAGGAGCTGTGCAAGAAAGCTCTGACGCACAACAAGTCATCTGGTAAAGCCTGGGAGCTTCTCGGGTTAATCATGGAGAAGGAGCAGTCGTATATCGATGCGGCTGAGTGCTACCAAGAAGCGTGGTCATGTGAGGGCGAGGCCAGTGCTTCTATCGGCTTCAAGCTCGCTTTCAACTATCTCAAGGCCAAGAAATACGTCTCTACAGTCGACGTATGCAACAAGGTGCTCGATCAATACCCGGACTACCCGAAGATTCGGAAGGAGATCCTCGAGAAGGCCTACGCTGGCTTTCGTCCTTGATCTTTGTGAGCAGAAGTGGCCCAGAATGGTGTTTGCTTTACGCAGGTGACATATATTGAGCATGAAATACACGCAACATCCCACATATATTTGACGAACAGACATTACCCCGCAGTGGCAAACTCCTTGAGTAGAGAGATAGGGTTCTTTGGTCGATTTTGCACACTTTTGCAGATCGCGATATGCTGTTGAGCGCCTGAAGGCGCAAATTTGCGTTTACAGCACGGGCAGAGCACTAGCGCAGCCTGGTGTTCCTTATAGCTTGTCTCCAGAGTGTGTGCGTCGGTCAAAGTCTTGTTTGTCTTCATTTTTCGCTGCGTCAAGCTTCGGCGCTGCTTCGACGCTGGAGATGTTGTGGGTTGACCAGCCCCTGTGCCACTAGTGTTGGTGGTTATCGTTGGGCTTCCGCGGCCCCATGAGCCCTCATTGCCGAAAACTCGAGGGCAAACAGATTCGTGCTTGGCAAGTCGACCCTCCGCAAAGCTCCGTCCACAATATCGGCACTTCTCTACTTCTACTGGGAAGCTGTTCGCGATTTTGCTGCGAACACTGGGCGAAGCATTTGAAATCGTGCCATTCCGAGCTGGGCGAAGCTTCTTTGGTCGCTGGCGCTGCCGCTCAGGTGAATACCTATCAGGAGAATCCTTGCCACGATCACCTTGTGATCCGTTTGCTGATACGCTTCGCCGAGCTTTGACCTTGTCTGGTCCCTGCACTTTTCCAGTGGAAGGAGTACTTGGTCGACGGCGCAACAGGGCGAGATTATCC
Source organism: Phytopythium helicoides (assembly GCA_024867545.1). Lineage (NCBI taxonomy): Eukaryota > Oomycota > Peronosporomycetes > Pythiales > Pythiaceae > Phytopythium > Phytopythium helicoides. The sequence goes on along the minus strand of JANFNE010000009.1, from coordinate 467,690 downwards.
TGCAACTTGTCCGACAAGGGTACAGGCGTTGCATCCGGGAATGACGAGGCATAGTGCATCGAACGTAGAGAGGAGTCCTCGGACAGAATGGTGAGCATGCGTTGGAAGCCACGATAAAGCGAGGTCGACTGATTCTTGTGATAGGTGAGTGTCTTGCACTCCTGGAAATGGTCTTGAAATCGGTTGGGTTCTTGCCTTGAGCCGCAGAAACAGCAAAAGAGGTGATGCTGGTCCGCGATCGAGACAGGACTCGCACTTGACAAGGAGTGATAGCCCAAACTCTGGCTGGATACAGCCCGATGAGGCGTCGCGCTTCCATTATCAGGCGACCGAGGGCGAGAACTAGCACGAAACTTTGGTGGTCTGTCTCGGCAGTGAGCTTGTCAGCGGCAGAAACAGCAAATAATAGCGAGGAGGTGAGAACTACAGTACCTGGACCACGATGACTCACGGGTACGCCGGTTGTAGTAGTATACTCGGCCCTTTGCGGTGTACGCCTCTTGCCACTCGTCGTCTGCCTGTTCCACCTGGTTGTCCTCCTCCTTTTCCGTGCTGGCGGTCTCCTCCGTCTTCGTAGCTGTCTCTCCTTCCGCTTCCGGCCTCTCACTAGTGCTCTCAGCGACAGTTGTCGACTCTTGATGATGCTCGTGCTCGCTCTGCTCGTCGTCATCTCTTTCATCCTCCTCCTGCTCCTCTCCACTCTCCTCCTCGTTGGCAGCCGCCTCTGCGCTGCTCAGCAGGTTCCTGCTCGGGGAGTTCAGGGACCACCTCGCCTCCATGGCCTCCTGCACAAAGTCAAAGTAGTGCGGCTGCTGCGCGTCCGCGCGCGTCCAGTCCTGCTTGAGCTCCTCCTCGGGGTCTTCCTCGTCCTCCTCGTCCTCCTGTCCGTCCGAGCTCTGGTTCAGAATGCTCAGCGCCGCGCGCACACTCGCCTCGACCTCCCCCATGGCCGCGCTCTGCTTGCTCTCCGAGCCCAGCGCCGCCAGGTGCGCCTCCATCCAGTCGTCCTCGTCCTCCTCGCCGTCCTCACCGTCGTCCGTCCGCTCTCGCTCCTCCTGGCGCCGCAAAGCGTCGTAGCGGTCCGCTAGCCTCGCGAGCGCGTCTTCCTCTGCCTCATGTGACGCGCGCAGCTCCCCAGCGCCCCATGCGGCGTCGCCCTCGCGCTCCACGGCCCACCGCTCGTCAGCCCCCGCGCTCTCCATCTCGACTCGATTTTGTTTGAAAATGAAAAACAAAAAAGGCGACCGATTAGAAGCCCCTATATGTTGAAGTTTGTATGAAAGAACCGGTATTCTACCGGTACTCCCGTCGGTTGTGAGCCCTCCCGCGGCCCGCCCCAATCCACCGAACAACACGGCGAGGCAGCAGCATGAGCAGCCGAGGCGCCAGCTCCTACGGCCCGCCGAGCGACCGCGAGCGCCGTGAGCGCCGCGACGAGCGCCGAGGCGACGAGCGGAGGGATGAGCGACGCGGTGACGAGCGGCGCGGCGTCGATCGGCGCGACCGATCGCGAGAACGAGGCGATCGAAGCGGCGATCGGGGCGGCGGGTCGAGGGCCGAGGAGGACGAGAGCGCGCAGCCAAAGGCGAGCGGGACGTGGGACCCGGTCAAGGAGGCGGAGAACGACCCCACGTGGGCGCGCATCTACATCTCGAACCTGCCGGACGACGTGACGAGCGACGAGCTGCAGGAGATGTTCGGCGCGCTGGGCGTCGTGGCGCGCGAGAAGCAGAAGCGCGGGTACAAGGACCAGTGGCCGTTCAAGATCAAGGTCTACACGGACGACAGCGGACGCCCCAAGGGCGACGCCGTGCTCACGTACGAGGACTCGAACGCCGCGCGCACCGCGCCTTCTTTCTTTGACGGTGAGGTGGACTGCTGTTGCCCTGTGTCTGTGTGTGTGTGGAGGTGGTGGAGAGAATGTAGCGCTGACGCAATGATACAGGGCAAGACATGCGTGGCAAGAAGATCAAGGTTGAGCTCGCCGGGAAGCCAGAGCCGCCAGTTGGAGGATGGATGGGTGGCGGCGGAGGTGGATACGGTGGCGGCCGTGGAGGTGGGGGATTCGGCGGCGGTCGACGAGGAGGCGGTGGTGGTGGCAGTCGCTACGGCGGCGGTGGCGGCGATAGATACGGTGGCGGCGGCGGCGGTGGTGACCGGTACGGAGGCGGTGGAGGAGGAGGAGGCTACAGTCGCTACGGCGGAGGTGGCGGCGGAGGTGGCGGCGGAGGTGGAGGTGACCGAGACTACCGTGACAGATCGGACCGCCGGCATCGCCCCTACTAGGTGTTGCCTCCACTTGGGCTTTCCAACCTCTCACTCCTTCATAGCAAGAGACAGCGACAACGATAGCTTTACACATATCTTCCGTGCGATCGTGCCTCTAATCAGGTTCCTGTACTGCTACATCATTGCCTATCACCCGACTATTGGTTGCCTTGCTTGCGGTTCACAGCGAGTAGGATGACGCCGTGTTTAGATGTATGCACAAGCTCCCAAGATCACCTAAATGTTGGATGAACAACAAAGCCATTATGAGCATGGCGCACCAAGGTCAGATCAGATGGGGGTGAATAACCTACAGCAACTGCAAAGGCTGATCACACTTTCTGCGCCTAGCAGTCGAACGTCTTGGCACGAAACCGATTGCTGCAATCCCATATTGGGCTATCTGCCCCAAGACTCCAAAATGGCAACACTCCCCAACACCCTTATTGTCCCGCGGCAGTTGTTGTCACTTGTCGAATCTATTTCCATTGGCTTCGCATCGATCATTAGTGGCACCGTTGCGATCTTGCAGACGCATTTCTTTGCTCATGACTAACGCGACGAGGTAACTTTTGCTCCGCTTCAAGCAGATACAGGATCTCGAGTGGATGCGTGTTCCCTCTTTTAGATCTCACAGCAACGCGGTTGTACAAATCGCTGCTGTGGCTCACTGCTACACATTTCAACTTGCCAGTGACCTCATAAGACCCATGGTGGGTCGCTCCAGACGGCAGCTAGGGGCAGTATTGCTGTTTTCTGCAGCTGTGGTAGCTCAGGTCACACTGGCAGCTTTCTTCGCACCAAATCGGTTTTTGGGGACATGTTTGACCGAAGCATGGGTCGAAGCCAAGGAAGCAGAGCTCAACATTTCTGCATCGGCACGTGATCCCTCAACCAACCAACTACTCTATCCTTTCCTACATGCAGCGTTGCCTGGTCCTCGCTACACGGTACGTTTGATTCTCGATCAAAGTACCTGTTGATGACTAGGCACTTACATCAAAGACTCGCAACAGCTCTTAGATTCACGAACGTTCAACAGCTCAGCTTATACGCCTACTTGCATTCCCAGTTCAGAGCAAATATACGGTCCTGATGCCGAAGTCGACCCTAACACAGGCACTGTTGCCAGTTTTGGGCATGTTGCCGGCTCCGTTGTGCTCGAGATCAACGAAGGGGCAGTTCACCGACTCAACACTATAATCTTTGCTATCGTTGCATCCGAACTAGTACGTACGGAGATTTTGCATGCGTATTCCGACTGAAATGAACTCACTCGTACTGCTCCTGCTCGGTTAGATTGGATACAATGTGTCCATCTACTATGCTCCTGGATCCTCGACACTTGAGAAGCGGCTCTCTCTCACGGATCCTCAAGCACTCTGTACTCCTGTCCACGCTAATGTGGCTGTTTCGAACAAACTCTCAATGTCGAAGCATGGATGGGCTGTCCTAGGCGACCTTGGAAACCGAATCATCCGCGGGATATACACGCCACAAAATTTCATTCTTGATGGAGAGATGGGAACTTCTTTTTCTGGCACGTTTGACGCTGACTTTTGGCGTGATTACATCCGCAATGACGTGTTGATCGGTGAGCTCGCAGAGTCGACTTTGCGCAACAATTCGCGATACTTCCCGCCAAACACGGTTTATTGCAAAGATGGCGTCTATGGCTGTCGTTATCATTGCTCGAAGAATTACGCTTGCACTCTTCGCGAAGAAGTACACGGGAAAGAATGTTTGGTGATCGTTGCTACTCAGTCGAGCGCTACACGCGCATACTACCCAGCTATGATCGCCAATCTAGGGATTCCTGCATACATTTGCCACATTGGCAGAGCTGGGTTGCAGTCCTTTGCACTCGATATGATGGCACAACGGCGAGGCGTACTATTTTACATGGACTACCCAGACGAATTTCACTTCAGGTTCCCAGATACCTTCAAACGTGTATTGATGCCAAAAGGATCCGCTGCTGATATCGCAATGAGTACAGGAACTTTTGGCGAGAATGGCTATGGCGAACCGACTAGCAACCCCGTCCGAGTCGACCCTTTTGAGTACACAATGGATAAAGTGACGTCTTACAACATACTGTCGGACAGCGGTAATGCTCCTGTGCGAGATGTATTTACTAGAATTCGCCTCCCAGACACTGTTCTCGAAGATATCTTGACCCGCTACGTTACTCTAACGAATACCTCGACGCCGCAATCCGAGGACCCTCACTTTGATGCAGCATGCTCTTGGATTCGTGACAACTATGATACTTGGACTGATTGGATGCTCAATCCACTCCCGCTTTGTACAGTTTTAGATCACATGTCGTACTTCATAACCGGATGCACAGAAGGTTCTCCCAGCCGAGAGATTACGTTTCGCTGGACAGTCCCAGATCCCACCAACAACACCAGCCCATATGTTTGTGACGGCGGTCAAATGGTGCTACCTTCCTCGGTACGAACAAGCCGATCGTGTGAGTGGCTTGAAAACAATAACGACACCTGGCTCGATTGGATAGTGGAGCAACCTATGTGTGATTCCACATTTTTCTCGTACACTGTCGGAGAGTGTTCCGCAAACAACAAGAGACTAATAAACTTTTATTGGCTACTGCCAATGCCCAACAATGCGACAGCTTCCCTAGAATGTGAAGGTGAACTCCCAGTAGATGTCGAAGTTGACTGCGAGTATGTGTCGACGCGATCTCCATTGTACTTTGTGATAGCAGTAATGACGTCGCTTCTTGGAGGAGTAACCGCTATGAGCTGTGTCGAGGTTTTCCGACACCGCGACGTACCTATTATTCGGCGATCCCAGTACGAGTTTCTGCTGACCATGCTGCTTGGCTGCCTTCTGGTGTGTGGCGCTATTTTACTGTACGCAGGAGAGCCAACAGACTCGTTATGTGGAGCGCGTCCAGTCATGATTTCAACAGGCTTTACATTGGTGTTCGGCTCGCTCATCGTCAAGACACTCCGAGTGTACCGAATTTTCAATTCGAAGAGACTCAAGCGCATTGTATTGCCCATTTACGTCATGTTTAAGATCCTCGCGGGGTTTCTGTTTATTGACACAGCCGTGTTGACTGTGTGGTTTGCCATCGATTTTCCTTCAGCCGTTCAATCTACTATTGAACTCACAAATATTGCAACAAGCGTGAGCATCTCTCGAGTCACTTGCTCCACCTCGCATTTTATTTTCAGTGGTTTGCTGATATTTTGGAAAGCAATCTTGTTGGCAGCTGGATTGTACCTCTCATTCCTCGTTCGAAAAGTCTCGGTCGATTTTCAAGAATCGATTTGGATCTTTGCGTCCACAGTTGTCGTTGCGACAGCTTGCTTCATGGTTCTTCCGCTCGCATACCTCGTTCCACTAACGGCTGCAACGTTTTACGTGTTTTTTGCGGCCGTGCTTTGGCTTGCTACGCTGTCCGTTGGAGCCCTCATGTTAGTACCAAAAGTACTTCGCCACCGAGAGGTTGCCAGTAGTACAAGTGCATCTTCGACAAGCTCTGGTGATACAAATGACAACACCGGCGGCCACAAAAAAGAACTAGGACTGACGTTATCCATGAGCAAGCAACCAGCACCACTCGATCAGCCAGGACCCAGAGTAGCATCGCTTGGGCACAATGCTGCACGAGTAACGCCTTCACACGAAATTCTTGCTGTGAGCCCGTGCAGGAAGAAATCACTCGGCAAGCGAACGACAACACAGAGGTATATTGATGCTTCTAAGTAGCATGCTCGAAAAGGACCACTTTGCATTTTTACATTGCAATAAACTAGCTCTTTATGATATTCAAATGAGACCTTGTTGAAAATATCGTGGATTATGTTGCTGCCATGTATTGCTGGATGGTCCAAGATGAACTTTGTTTGTGGCTAATTTTACGGTGCCGAGTAACTCCCAACTCCACCGGCACTCCAATCGGTGGAGTTGCTATCTCCCAATGCCCCAATGGTTCAAAGCAGCGAGGAGCATGCAAAAAAGAAGAATCGGCGCGACCGCCAGGTACTAGGAGCCAGTATCTCCTCGTCTGTGCTGGCGGCGCATGATGCTGAAGTCAAAGCATCCCAACCCGAATTCACCATCACCGATCTTCTAAGTCAGTCGAGTAACTCAAAGCAGAGGCATTCCAAGAAACAGAATCATGAGCGAGTGATGCTGTCATCTGTATCTGTACCAGCACTTTCTCCGATTCGCGCAGCGATCGAAGGCCCAGAGGCAACGTCAAATACAATAGAAGTTTCCGCCTCTTCAATGATCGCCTACGACACCCCAAATTCCAAAATCAAACCTCCTGAAGGGTTTTTGAGCAAGCTACAGCCACCAGAGAACGTGGAGCTGTTTGCCTATTCGAGCGCGCTTTGTCATAGATTGACTGGTCGATACCTACCCTCCAAGCTAATCCAGCAAAATCCAGGTGCTCAGCAAGAAGAAATTGCACGAATACAGCGCCACCCAAAGCTTGTAAAAGCTATCGATACTATTCAGATATTGTCGACACAATTCAAAGAGATTGCCCGCGAGACAATTGGCCACCGAAAAGAGCTAGGTCACACTCTCTTCCGTATTGAAGAGAGCTATTTGAAATTATTTGAGTCGCTGCTCGAGATATCGCTCGGTATGTACTGGAATTACGAGCAGGCCAGCAACGCAGAGCGCGCAGCCGACAAGGCAACTATTGCTCACTGGCAGGAAATGTATGGGTGGAAGACTGCAGAGTGTAAAAAGCTCACTCAACGACTGGAAGCAAAAGAAATCATTTGCCGCACCCAAAAAGTTGAGATAGACGATCTCAAGAAGCAGCTTGAAGATCTGGAAGATCGAGTGAAAGATCATCGCAGTCTCGAATCTCGAGTGCTCAATCTAATGGATATTGAGACCGAGTTGCGTGCAAAAGAGAGGGAAATTGAAGCAGAAATGCGCGAGCTTCAGGTACGCGTTTGCTAACACGTATTTGGACAATGCTTCGAAGGAGTTTCATTGTCTAAAATCAATATTGTTGTTAGCAACGATACACAGAGATGATCGAATACAGTCGAGTTCAATTAGAAGAGGTAGAGGAAATGATGACCTATGGTCACACCAGAGAGCTTACAAACTATGTATCTTCACTATCTATTGCAGACTCGAGCGCAGCAGAAAATGATTGTGGAAGAGCTAAAGTAAGGTGTTCAATGAGTTTGTAGATTCACACTGAATATCTGCTGATGCCGTAATTGGTTAGAAAATCTCTTCGAGAAAAGGAAAAGATGATATTAACACAGAATGCTGCCATCCGTGAGCTATCAGAGAAACCTGAGCCTGTCGAGTATACCACTCGAACTTCTCAGACAGAAGTGGATGACGACGGGCTGTGGGATGTACAGGTGTGTTGGTATAACCTCGATTGACTTGCTCTTGCCAAAGGCTAAACCTCTTATCTGTCATTAGGACGGCATTCCACGATTCGTGTCGAAAACGGTTCTACATCGGATGATGTGGCGACGGTTCAATGCATTCGTTACTTGCAAGAATTGCGGTGGAAGACCCCTTCCACACGTTGGGCGAGGGTCTACTATTTACGACCAGAGTGCGCACAAAGAGCAGGATTCTAGTGAGGTAATATGCGCTGTATATTTTCTCTCTGAGGACGTGCACTTTGATTGCTTACAGATTGACTCACATGTCCATCAGTTTGTAGATATTTGGTCTGTTAGTAGGGCGGAAAAGGTATCAAAAAAGATGGCAAGGCGCTTCGAGAGTATTGAGCAGCAATGGTAACGTGGTCTGGACTTTTTGTTGCAACTTGGCATGTGCTGATGAGAGCATTTTAGGGAGCTGCCTGCACCAGTATTGCTTTTTCTTTCCAACTTACCAAAATCCGTCATGGCATTTCCTTTCTACAGCGTGGAGCAAGTAATCACTCAAATCGAGCAAATCTATGACGACAAGTTTATATCGGATCAAGTGGATGAATCCGATGGTGTGGCTCAAGAGGAGTTACCAAAGTTTATCTGCGAGTACTTTTTGAAGTTGAATGAGCTCCGCCAGAGCGCCGAAATAGCGCTATACCGATTTCTTGTATCAGCGAAGTGCGAGTACCTCCGAAACACCCATATCCACTTGTTCGCACGCTTTGCAAACCTACTAAGAAACGATCGGAGCTCAAGCAATAGTGACCAGGAACCAGAGTCATCTAAGCAAAAGCAGCCAGCACAAACTGGTAGTGCCAATCAAAACGTTGGTACCCATTACCTTGATAGAAGCTTTTTACGCGTTTTTCTGGCCGCACGACACTACTTGCTGCGAAAACCACCAGCATCTGCGTCTCCTAAAAGGAGTCAGAAGACGAAGCCAGATCCATTAGTTAGCAAGAAGCATCAGATACGCGAGCTTCCCCACGTCATCCAGGTTGACGGGCTAAAGAAGTGGGTACCACTGGATCATGCGATCGCAATCGTCAAGTGGTATCTTAGCTACCTACCTGATGATGAAGTGGTCGCATATTGTCGACAGGTACTCCTTCATCGAGGAGTCAATTCTCTCTTCCGTTTGTCGTTTTTACTTATATTTTTATTGGTTTGGCAGGTTGAGTATAGCACTGCACTATACATAGGTGGCGCGATTACTGAAGTATCTGGCAATCGATTGGCTGTGCGAGCTGAAATGCGACGAGCGATGTTAACAAATGGAGCAGAGGCGTCCTCGGGAAATAGCAACAGAAACACGGAAGCAGGAGAAAGCGATCGGTCACATGTCAACCCGATCATCGTCGCAGATGTCCACAAGGTTTTGTTGCTGCTGATGACGGCTCTAGAGCAGCGGCAAGCACTCAAGGCGAAGGATTTGGTCGATCTATTTGACAAGGTAAACACACTTGCGCTTGAACTCAACTCTTTGATCATAGTCTAATATTGTGGCAATGACAGGGAGATATCAACCATGACCGTGTACTGTCGCTCACAGAATTCACAAGTATAATTCGAACTCGAGTTCCACACTTCAGCGATCGACGCGTGCTGCGCATGTTTCGTGAGGCGTTGATGGGCGGTGAAGATCAGTCATTCGCACTGTCGATGGGGGCCTTTGTGCAAGTTTGCAGTGATCACGGACTCGTTTCGCTCCTCCCAGACGATCGCATGCGCGACCCATTCCAGCGACCCGTACCTCGTGTGGTAGTCTCTGGGGCAACAGGCAAAACCTTAGCATCTGCACTTGATGCGCTGACAGATCCAAAACGAGCTCGACTATCGGTCTCACTGACAGAAACAAGGGAGTCGAACTTGGCTGTGACGAAAGAGTCCCTAGCTGATCCACAAGATATCCCTGAAGAACTACCAGTATCTGCTTGTATTGATTTTGGTGTAGAGTCCTCAACTTCTGCTAGAGCAGAGGAAGTAAGTGATGATGAAGGAGTCGATTGGGAGTGGTGAGAAACTAGTGAAGAGTAGCGATGAAATAACTCGTGTTTGCCTTTGGAATTAAAGTGCTAGTTCTGGGTAGGCGCTTTAGGAAGATCAGTCGGGTGGATGGCGACGTTAAGAGAGTCATTCTCGTTGAGGTCGGAGCGCTCTTGTTTCCCACTTCCGTGCTTATCACGAATACTTTTCGGCGTTAACGCACGAGCTCGGTGGATAGCAACTACTGTAACGATCTTGACCAAGTCGTTCAATATCAAGGTGAAAAGAGCAAATCGATTTGTGTTGCACCCTGGGAAGTAGTCGGTTGCGCCACCGCAGGAGATTATGGATACGCCATTGACACCGCAGAATTGGTCGTAAAAAGCTCGCCCAGAGACCCACAGCCCTACCCAGATCAGATCTGTGATAATCGAGATGCCAATGGCAAGCATGTGGAACGGCACAAGCTTCGGGTGGGACGCACTCCAGGTTGGGGTACAGCATGCGAGGCACCAAAGTGCAAGTGCAAAGTTATAGCTCGGGAATGCCACATACGATAGCTGCATAAGGAGGCTGCACAACAGCTGTATCATGACGAGTCGGCTGACTGAAAGCCACCATTTGCTGACTGGGATTGCTCCTGATTGCTGAGTACCGCCTTTCTTCTTCACACTCTCACTTTGATTCATGGTGGCTTGCCCGTCCGCTTTGAAAGTGGAGCATCTTGCTCAAGCAAATCATATCGACCAAGAATAGCACCAGCACCTTGCGCTAAAGGTGTCACGACGACCTCATCATTTTGCCGCAGTATCCGTTAAGGACTCCAGATATTTCACAAAGAGCAACGAGTTCTCTACAGCAGCAGAGTCTCTGACCTTGCGCCAATGATCTAGCACCAGAACATCAAGACATACGAGCTGGTGCTCAGTTACACCATCAGAGCCTTGTGAATCACTTACGTGCTCTGAAATGAGTGCCGCGTTTGTTGAACCGGTAGCTTGATCGCTATTGGCAGCTAAAGCAAGCGCGCGCTGGAGCTCTTCCTGGGCAGGTAGATCTTCAGATTTTGCATGAAGATTCCAGCCACGAGTTTCGATCCATAGCGTGCAAGCAGTCTCCTTTTGATTAGTTCTCCACAGCAAAAGAGTGAGGTTGAACTTGAGCACAAGGCTCAAAGGGTAATAAGCAATGGCCTGACGAAGAATCGTGATCCCTTGGTCCACACCTTCACTGCATACAGTCGCTACGGCAAGGTTGTTTAGCAGCTGAATATGACAGCGAGCGAGTTCTCCACTCGACGAAGCTTCATTCTCGATGTCACCTTGCTCTGGAATTGCGGATTGATGTTTAGAAATTAGAGGAGAAACCACTTTCTTCAGGTACTGCTGGCAGGCATCAACACGCTCCAAACACAGAAGGGCATCTGCCTTGTACAGATGGATGAGGATAATCGTACGAGCCAAGTCGACGCTCCATGCGGTGTCATTTGTGTTCATTGCCAAGAATCCTTCGGCTCGGTTCAGTGCCAAGCTGAAGTGATGACTCTGTCCATATTGAGCAAGAAAAAATGATGAGACAAAGTATTCGTGGCAAAAAGGGGCACGAGAACGCACCTGCAAGAGCACAAAGATGTAGTCCCGGGTCGCCTCTGCGATCTAAATGCCATAGAACCCATGTAAGTATCCTGGTAATAGAACCACCCCGACGTCAACACATCGTCATACGTACATTGATCTGCTGTGCTGGTGATTCTTCAAATATACTCACAGTATCTTCTTTGAGGTACGCCTCAAATTGCTTTTTCGACTCGAGCCAATTGCCTGCAAGGGCCAATAAGTAAGTGGCAATGACTCCAAAAAACCTGCCTTTTCAAAATAAAACGCACCAGTCTCCATCGCCGCAAGCGCGAGATGTAGGTTCACGAGGCGCATCGGTACGTGCGGAGCTGTGAATGGAAGCACGTCCTGCAGCTTTCGCATATCAAAAATTGACGAGGTACTGCCATCTCGTTCTGTAGACCAATAAACGCTCTCTCGCTGACGCTTTTTCGCTCCTCTAAGAGTGTTTTCAGATCCAGAAATGCTCTCGCAGTAGAACTGCAGCATTTGGGCTTGGCTGTCGAAGCTACCGAGCCGACCGAGCAGCACTGCGTAGTTAAACATGGACACGGACTGCGAAAAGTCGATCTCAAGCGCGCGCTGCAACTCATCCGAGGCCTCACGATAGTCCAGCGACTTGAGGTGTAGAAGAGCTGAGAGCATCAAGCACGCTACAGGCTCATAGTTTGCTCGAACACAGAGCCTCAACGTTGCTACAGCCTCATCAAGCAGTCCGTTCATGAAAAGCGCGACGGCGAGCCAGTAATGAACCACTCCTCGCGGCATGCCTTCGGCCTGCCCATCTTCACCAAGCCTCGCTTGCAACGCAGCCGCCTCACGAAGTGTCTGCACCGCCCTCTTCTTCTCCGCCCTCTCTGCCAGCTCAATCATCCCCAGCAGGAACAGTGGTCCACTGGCAATCTGCTCCAGGCCTCGACTCTTCCTCAGCACCTCAACGCACGCCGTCAGCAGCTCTGCCGCCTTGTCCGTGCTCTTCCCTCGGTCTTCCAGCATCCACAGACTCGCTAGCAGCGTCGCGAGTCGCGCAGCCGCCAGCATCGCCACCTGCCGCGCGCGCTCGCCCTCTGCCGTCGCCAGCATTCGCTCCATCACGCGCACGAACGCCGAGCGCAGGAGCCGCACGTCCCCCGACGGCAGCCGCGAGGCCTCCGCGCCATGCGAGGCGTCCGCGAGCCGCAGCACCGCGCTCTCGGCCGCCACCACGCGCCGCCTGCGCTCCGCAGCGCCGCGCCGCCGCTCCAGCGCCGCCAGCGCCTCCACCAGCACGTGACAGTAGAGCGAAAGCTGTCGCGCGCCTGTGGGCGGGAGCAGCGCGGCGCTCGCGGCCTCCAGCGCCGCCCACAGCGCCGCGTCGCTGCCATCCGCGGCCGCCAGCACCCGCCGAGCCGCCTCCATGAGGATTTTGATTCAAAGTTTTTGAAGGCTAGATGTTTTAGGGATTGACGGAAGTTGACATCATTGAGGAAACGTTCAACACCAGTCGGTCGATCGAGTCTCCGACTGCTAGACAGACTCGATCTTTGCGTCGTTGGCGAAGCGATCAGGCCACAAGTGAGGCGAGATCTAGGACAAGCAATGTACATTTCGTAGCTCTTCCGTGTATCTTGGTTGACATGACGTAGGAGTGAAAAACATCACAAATTCATTTACCACGACAACTCGCTACGAATGCGAGCTACTCCACCCGCAGCACACCCACGCACCCACCTACTCTTAGACCTTCGACAAGGTGTCTACCTACCTACCTACACCCTACCTACACCGGGGTCAGCACCTGGTTGTAGCCATCGATCTTGCCAAACTCGGCGTCCACGTCACGGTCCTTTCCACCAGCGACCGAGCGAGTCTTGCTCGAGTCGAACAGTGCCTCGATGTCCTCGAGCAGCAGTCCCTTGGTCTCGGGACACAGGTAGTACACGAATACGCCCGAGACGACGCAGGTGCCGCAGAAGAGGAAGAAGACGCCGTTGATGTTGAGCGAGGGGAAGAGCTTGACGACCCACGTCATGCAAGTGCCCGTGACCCAGTTGGCCATGGTAGAGAGCGACACGGCCTTGGCGCGCACGTTGAGCGGGAAGATCTCTGCCGGGTAGATCCAGCAGACGGGTCCCCAGGAGATGGCGAAGTTGAAGATGAAGAACGAGGTGCCGACAATGATGATGTAGCCCGCCGTCTTGGAGCAGCCCGAGTCGTCCGTGTTGCCATCGCAGCCGACCGTGAAGGTGATCCCGGAGAGCACATGGCCCAGCACCATGCCGACGGCTCCCAACAGCAGCAGCTGGCGACGTCCACACGTGTCGACCCAGCGCATGGCCGGGATGGTGCTGACGAAGTTAACAATCGACAAGATGAGCACCGAGAGGATGCCATCGCCCACGACGTCCTTGAAGATGAGTCCTCCGTAGGTGAACATGGGGTTGATCCCCGTGGCCTGCTGCAGCACCTGCAGACCCATGGCGATGAGCACGCGCTTGAGGATCAGCGGCTGCAGCAGCTCGCTCCAGCCGGCGGGCTCACCCTCGGCCGCGATCTGGTCGCCGATCGCCTGCAGCTCGCGGTGTACGTTCTCGGTCTGGCGTAGGCGCTGCAACTCGACGAGCGCGGCGTCCTTGCCCTTGTGCTGGTACGTCCATCGCGGACTCTCGGGGACGAAGAAGATGCCGAACATGACGATGATAGGAGCCGCCATGGCTACGCCGTTCGTCACGCGCCAGCCGTGTGCGTCGTCCTCGACGATGAGGTTGACGATGTTGGCGAGCAGCAGACCCGTGACGATGGTCATCTGCATGAACCCCGAGAGGAAGCCGCGCAGCTCCTTGGGAGCCATCTCGGCACCGAAGATGGGCAACGAAAAGGACGAATTGCCGACGCCGACCCCCTGGATGACGCGCGCCACCAGCAGCGAGCCGTGCGCCTGCGACGCGTTGAAGCAGACCCACGAGGTGCCGATGCAGAAGAGGAAGCCGGCCGTGAAGATGGTCACGCGGCGACCGAACTTGTCTGCGATGAAGCCTCCGAAGAGCGCGCCGAAGATGCAGCCGATGTTGTACGTCATGTTGTACCAGAGTGTGAAGTCGAGCCAGCGCGTGGGGAGCAGCGCCGACGACGCCGTGCAGTTGGCCTCGGTGTGTCCGTACCACCCGATGCAGTAGTCGTTGAGGAAGGACTTCATGACGAGCACGCCTCCAGTGACGCCCTGGTCGTAGCCGAAGAAGAGGCCTCCGAGCGACGCGAAGATGCAGACGATGATGGCGTAGGTGCGTGTTCCTTCGGTTGAGAGGTCATCGTCCTTGTTGTCGTGGTGGGCGGTGATGGGAGCTCCGCCAGCCATTGTTGTTGTTGTTGTTGTGTGTGTGTGGTGTAGGTGGTAGGTTTGGATTTGTTGGTAGAGCGGAGTAAGGTTGTCTGAGGTGAGCTCGAGTGGGGTAGCTTGAGGATTGTCCGGGAAGATTGGAAGTGAGCTGTGGAGAGGTAGCAGGTCGACCCGAGCAGTAAAGACCCCTACACGATCCACAACTCGCTCAACAGCGAGGAGGACTGCGTCTTGAAGTGACGGAGATTTTCGGGTTGCAGTTTTGCTCGTCTCGCTTGATTTATCCGCCACATGCGACTTTCTGGCGGTATCAAGTTTGAGCCGATTGCCACCGGCCATTGGTCTCTCGCACGTTGAAGTTCAAAACGTTGTCCTGAAACTTCAGAAACAGGTGATTACCATGGGAGGTGCCAAGCAGAAAAGTATCAGCTGCACTCTAGCGAATGGTGAAAAACGAAAATCAGCTGGCATCAAACAATCAAGCAGCACCGCCAACTGCAACCCGAGCTCCAGCCGTTCTCGAACAGAAGGCGTTGCAGGATGGGATGACGTTTCCTGCCGCTGTCTTTAGCGTCCATCGTTCTCGTATCACGAATTCCAGTCATAGCTCTTGCGTTCGAACAGCGCAGTCTGCTCATCAGCTCACTTCCAATCTTCTCGGACAAGCCCCAATCTACCCCACTCGAGCTCACCTCAGTCAACCTACTCCGCTCTACCATAAAATTCAAGCCTACCACCTACACCACACACACAACAACAACAACAACAACAACAACAACAACAACAACAACAACAACAACAACAACAATGGCTGGCGGAGCTCCCATCACCGCCCACCACGACAACAAGGACGATGACCTCTCAACCGAAGGAACACGCACCTACGCCATCATCGTCTGCATCTTCGCGTCGCTCGGAGGCCTCTTCTTCGGCTACGACCAGGGCGTCACTGGAGGCGTGCTCGTCATGAAGTCCTTCCTCAACGACTACTGCATCGGGTGGTACGGACACACCGAGGCCAACTGCACGGCGTCGTCGGCGCTGCTCCCCACGCGCTGGCTCGACTTCACGCTCTGGTACAACATGACGTACAACATCGGCTGCATCTTCGGCGCGCTCTTCGGAGGCTTCATCGCAGACAAGTTCGGTCGCCGCGTGACCATCTTCACGGCCGGCTTCCTCTTCTGCATCGGCACCTCGTGGGTCTGCTTCAACGCGTCGCAGGCGCACGGCTCGCTGCTGGTGGCGCGCGTCATCCAGGGGGTCGGCGTCGGCAATTCGTCCTTCTCGTTGCCCATCTTCGGTGCCGAGATGGCTCCCAAGGAGCTGCGCGGCTTCCTCTCGGGGTTCATGCAGATGACCATCGTCACGGGTCTGCTGCTCGCCAACATCGTCAACCTCATCGTCGAGGACGACGCACACGGCTGGCGCGTGACGAACGGCGTAGCCATGGCGGCTCCCATCATCGTCATGCTCGGCATCTTCTTCGTCCCCGAGAGTCCGCGATGGACGTACCAGCACAAGGGCAAGGACGCCGCGCTCGTCGAGTTGCAGCGCCTACGCCAGACCGAGAACGTACACCGCGAGCTGCAGGCGATCGGCGACCAGATCGCGGCCGAGGGTGAGCCCGCCGGCTGGAGCGAGCTGCTGCAGCCGCTGATCCTCAAGCGCGTGCTCATCGCCATGGGTCTGCAGGTGCTGCAGCAGGCCACGGGGATCAACCCCATGTTCACCTACGGAGGACTCATCTTCAAGGACGTCGTGGGCGATGGCATCCTCTCGGTGCTCATCTTGTCGATTGTTAACTTCGTCAGCACCATCCCGGCCATGCGCTGGGTCGACACGTGTGGACGTCGCCAGCTGCTGCTGTTGGGAGCCGTCGGCATGGTGCTGGGCCATGTGCTCTCCGGGATCACCTTCACGGTCGGCTGCGATGGCAACACGGACGACTCGGGCTGCTCCAAGACGGCGGGCTACATCATCATTGTCGGCACCTCGTTCTTCATCTTCAACTTCGCCATCTCCTGGGGACCCGTCTGCTGGATCTACCCGGCAGAGATCTTCCCGCTCAACGTGCGCGCCAAGGCCGTGTCGCTCTCTACCATGGCCAACTGGGTCACGGGCACTTGCATGACGTGGGTCGTCAAGCTCTTCCCCTCGCTCAACATCAACGGCGTCTTCTTCCTCTTCTGCGGCACCTGCGTCGTCTCGGGCGTATTCGTGTACTACCTGTGTCCCGAGACCAAGGGACTGCTGCTCGAGGACATCGAGGCACTGTTCGACTCGAGCAAGACTCGCTCGGTCGCTGGTGGAAAGGACCGTGACGTGGACGCCGAGTTTGGCAAGATCGATGGCTACAACCAGGTGCTGACCCCGGTGTAGGTAGGGTGTAGGTAGGTAGGTAGACACCTTGTCGAAGGTCTAAGAGTAGGTGGGTGCGTGGGTGTGCTGCGGGTGGAGTAGCTCGCATTCGTAGTGAGTTGTCGTGGTAAATGAATTTGTGATGTTTTTCACTCCTACGTCATGTCAACCAAGATACACGGAAGAGCTACGAAATGTACATTGCTTGTCCTAGATCTCGCCTCACTTGTGGCCTGACCGCTTCGCCAACGATGCAAAGATCGAGTCTGGCTCCGCCAAGAGAGCGGTCGGAGATCCGAACTCGGCCACACGACCAGCGTCCATGACCGCGATCTTGTTGCAATGCATGATGGTGTTGATGCGGTGCGCAATGATCAGCACGGTCTTGCTCACGAACGTTTCCTTAATGGTGACCTGTATCAGGCTGTCGGTCGCTGTGTCGACGTTGGCAGTGGCTTCATCCAGCACGACGATTTTGCTGTTCTTGAGCAGTGCACGGCCAATGCACAGAAGCTGTCGCTGTCCAACTGACAGGTTGTCTCCCTGCTCCGCGACTTCAAAGTCGAGACCAGATCCCCACTTCGTCAAGCTGTCCGCCATGTGAACTTGACGTAGTACCGACCAGATGGCTGCGTCAGAGTACTCCCCGAATGGGTCGAGGTTTTCTCGCAGCGAGCCACTGAAGAGCACAGGGTCCTGCGGGATAATAGCCAAACTGCGCCGCAGCTCGCGTAGCTTCACTGTTGCGATATCGACGTCGTCAATGAATATCGTGCCACGATCAAACTCACAAATACGGAACAATGCGACCATAAGTGAGCTCTTGCCGGCTCCTGTTCGACCGCAGATTCCAACCTTCTCGCCCGCAGCAATTTCCATGTCGACACCACGCAGTACAAGAGGGAGCTCAGAGCGGTATCGCAGGCAAAGACCCGAGAATCTAACGGATCCTTGAGTTGGCCACAAAGATCCTGGGGATATAGCATTGGCTGACAGTCCATTGTTGTCTTCTTGGGCAATTCCACGGAAGTGCAAAAGCCGCTCCACACTAGTCATGGCATTGTCCGTTCGGTCCACTGACCTCATGACCCACTGGATTACTGATGTCAACATGAGTGCGTAGGTAAGAGAGATACCCGAAGTAAGAGAACCAACATCACCCTTCGTTGCCACCAAGTACAGCGACACCACAAAGATAATGACAACAGAAAGTAGGTCCAAGCGCGTTGCCAGCCACCGGCTTGCACACCAGTAAGTCAAGAACATGTTGGCGTTCTTGTCCACGACCTTCTTGTTGAGATCCTTGAACGTGTTCTGCATCTTGAAGGCGCGGATGGTAGACAACCCTGAAAGGGTCTCGCCGAACAAGTTGTACACTGGGGTCCGCGTGATTCCTTCCAACCGCTTCAACTCTCGTGACGTCTTCTTGAAATACTGGCCGACCATAACAAATACAATGAGGACTGGAATGTACGATACGCCGATCCAGTAGGATGCAAATGCTGACACGACGAGCGAGCCCAGAGCCATGGACACGTTTTGACCCAGAAGCTGGTACTCTTGGGGCAAGATTGAGTCCATTTGATCGAGGTCGTTTGAAAATCGATTCAGAATACGACCGACAGGCGTCACATCAAAGTAATTGTTGACGGGGGCCTGAAGAACACGACGGAACAAGTCGTCATGGAGCCGCTTGGATGTTTGCATGCAAGTCTCGATCATAAGGAAAGCGCGACCAAAGGTGAGACCCGCGCACAATACGATCAATCCCAGATACCACATCCCGAAGGTCGTCCCAGAGTAATCAGGGTCGATCGCATATCGAACCATATTCCTCGCCCAGTGACCTGGCCACCAGTCCACCATCACGCGTGCTGCTTGGCTCACAGAATAGATGACAATCAATCCAAGTGCAACGATGATACCATTGACGCCAGATTCATCAAAGTATGCCTTGTAGACTTTCCCGCCAACAGTACCCTTGACGCGGTCTTCCGCTTGCACCAATCGCCCTGCATCTTCTTCGCCATCTTTGCCACCAGCTTTCTCATCATTTGCTGCAGACTTTTGTTCAGACTCTTTGGTTGCGATAGCATCATTGGCTTGCGTCTTCGAAGTGCCTCCTTCATCAAGTAGATCTTCATCTTCGCTTGTATATTGTGAGCCGTTGCTGGAGGACTTCTTGTTGTCCGGGTCGTGCATTTGCAGGTCAGGAAAGCGCTCAATAATATCTGCGTATGAGCCTTTTCCTGCAATCATACCGTGCTCCATCACGATAATCTTGTCGGCATGCTGCAGCAAGTCGTAGTGGCTGTTCAGAACCAGAAGGCGAGTCTTGTCGCTCGCCATTCCAACAATGCAATGATCGAAAATGGCGTGGGCAACATGCGGGTCGACCGCGCTCAGGGGGTCATCAAGGATCAAAATATCGTAGCTGGAGCGATAGATGGCACGTGCGATTGCCACTCGGGCCTTCTGTCCTCCACTGAGGTTGATGCCGCGCTCACCAATTTCAGTCTTGTCTCCATCTGGAAGTGCGTTGAGATCCATTGTAAGCTGTGCAGCCTGAAGAACACGCTCATAACGCTTGGCATCAAAAGGCTCCTCAAAGAGGACATTGTCCCTCAGCGTGGAATTCCTGATCCAAGTCTCTTGACTCACGTACGATAACTCACCGTGGACAGCAACGCTGCCGCCTTTGTGTGGCATTTCGCCAAGCAATGTGCTCAAAAGGCTAGACTTGCCTGACCCAACTCTGCCGACGATCATCACGAGCGAGCCCGCGTCAACTTGTAGGTTTACTCCTCGCAGGAAGAAGCCGTGGGTTGCTGTTGTTTCGTGGCTTGAAAGAGACCGTTCTTCACTTGTTTTGCTTGATTGTTCAAGAGGAGGGGTAATAACAACAATCTCACCCGTGCTAGCGTCACTTTGCGCAGGAAGAGGCCACTCAAATCGACCGTTTGTGATAGCAATAGAACCCTTGCTAACTCCAGCGTCGGGTTCCGCAAAGTCCTTAAACTCGTCGCTCGCGAGGAATGCATCAATGCGGTTGTATGCAATTTTGGCCTTGGACAAGGCGGCAATAGCTTGAGGTAGCTGGTTAAGCGAAGTTCGACAAATGTTGACCATGGCAATTAGTGTGAACGCTTCCACAACACTGATCGTATGACGAATCAGCACATACAACCCGAGCGTAGCTCCCGACATGAAGATTGGAGTGATGAACAGCATGACCGTGTTGAGAACTTGGTAAAAGTTGAACTTGCGCAAGAGGTTGACCTCTTTGTCACGAATTGCTCCAACACGCCGAGCTAGTGAGTCTTCCCATGCGTAAAACTTCATCACACGGATACCGAGCAACGCCTCAGACGTGACTTTGATGCGCTCGTCGATGATCTCCAGAAGAGCGTGCTGAACGCTGGCGATACGGTCGCCATGGGTAACCGATATCCCCATGACCACCACAAGCACAGCCAAGGCACAAAGTGCAGCGTAGAAGTTGAAGAGGATGCCGAGAACGACAACTGAGATGACGAAGGAGAATGGACCCATAAACAGCCACGGACCTTGCACCATGTTGTTGAAAACGCGCTCGCCGTCAACGCTCATGAGGGTCAGAATCTCACCACTCGTGTACTGTTGGCGCGCACCACTTGACAGACGCAATGACTTCTGGTACACAGCATCCATAGCGATAGAGCGCATGTTCACGCCAAGGCGCGAGGAGGAAAAGAAGACGTAATTTAGCGCGAGGATGGCGGCGAGCGAGACGAGTGTCATCATAGCCATGAGCCAGTAGCCGCTGCCGATGTGGAACAGGTTCTCATCGCCCGCAAGGAACTGCAGCAGTGCCTGGGCAATGTATGCTTGCAGCCCGAGTCCGACGACGTAGATGACACAGGCGACGATGATGCACGCGATCTCAGTCTTGAAGGTCAGGAAGAGCGCGGCAGCGAATGGCGAGATGCCCCAAGGCGTGGGCTCGCTTGGTCGATAAACTTTCAAGAAGCGCTGCTCGAGCGAGTCGCACGCGTCCTGCTCGCAGATGGGCCACACGTCCTCCACGTCGAGCACTTTACGAGCGCCGAGCGAGATCATGGGCTGGATCCACTGGGCCAGGATGAGGGACAGCACATTTGCACGAGCCAAGGGGTTGGGCTGCCTGCTCAGGAGCGTTGGGGCTCGCGGAGAGGCCGGCGCGGCCTCGTAGTGGCCCCCAGACGCCATGCTCGCTCGCTCTGGGTGGCGAATTGCACAATGACGACTGCCATCGCCAGCAACTCCAGGTGACGCGACCACCGGCCATGGGACAGCGGGATGAGCAGGCGTCATTGGCTGGCGACGTCACCGCCCGGCCAATCGCAGATCCCGACGGTCTCCGATGGCGAGCGTTGCACGCGTCCAGCGTGATGAGTGGACGTGGGACGGGCGCAGACCCTCACTCGCATGACGCACCGCCGCCTGGTTGTGAGGTGCCGTGGGCGACTGACTGCAAGAGCCCAGGGGATCATAACACTCCGCCTGACTGCGTGGAGCCCTCAACTTCTGGTGGTTCTTGTGGCTGCGAGCTGCAATTCATAGACGCCCGGGGGTCAACAGGAGCTGGTAGTGGGTCATGATCTGCAATCGAGGCGTCGTGAGAAGGTCGTCAGCTTCAATCTGGAGCTGCTTGGATGCAACAAAGATGGGATGAGCGAGAGTACAGTATAGGATAACATTACCTCTTGTCGTTTCGCCAAGTCATCTCACCCGAAGTGCGCTGCTGCAACTGTCGCAGCACAACTTGATCAATACCAATAGCTTGACTCCCTACAGCAAACTGGATTCTATTCTCTGCTCGACCGAGTCGTCAACATCGCTACTGGCGGCAGGCACTATCAAAAAAGCTTCATCTGTTGTTCTGTGTCCTACTTTTTCTTGCGTCACATTCGACTCACTAGCGCTTTGAAAGCACTCCCAATGATCTTGCGGTCAGCTGTGGCCACTTGCTCCAAGTACGTGACCGCAAGTTCCGGCGGACAGCCCATGGACGTGACCAGCATCTCGCTCAGGAAAGTCAGGTACTCGTGGCCGAGAGCCTTGACAGACACCTCTTGCAACGTCGCTATCTCCTTGATCACAGCTGCACACTGCACATCGTTCACATCAAAGTGTGACTTGCGGGTCAGAGTGAACATAGCAGGCGAGAATCTCCGAACGACGAGTTCGATGAACGCTGCTCGAACCTCAGGCGCGAGCGCTGTAGAAGGCACAGGAGCTGCCGCGCCTTCAGTCGTTGTGCCTGTGGTCGGTGCCAGCACCCACTTGGACATCAATTCTTGAGCGATCGAGAAACAGGCGCGGTTGATATTTGCGTCCTCGACATCCGTGCATCCCTCGAGCACGAGGAGGAGTAGGCTCTCCAGTTGTGGAACATTCCGTGAACTTACAAACACGCCATCGAGGCGATGCGAAACCACATGGAGCAAAAACGTGAAAAGGTACTTCTGAAGTGCTTCGCGTTCGAGCTGCGGCGCATCCTTCGTAGTCGAAGCCGTTGTGCTGCTGGCAGCGGCAGCTCCAGGATCTGAGGGAGCAGGCATTAATCCACAAATATGCTGCACAAATGGCATCACTGTCTCGTCGAAGAAGCCAAACATCGCGTCCTTGTGCTTGATAATAAGCTGGTCCAGAAGCTGCACTGTCTCGAGAGCGTCGCTCGACTCACAACTCATCATGAGCTGCTGCAGTGGGGCTGAAATATTGCCCAGAAAGTGCTCCGAGTCGAGAACCGTCGTGAGACGATGCAGTGTGAAAATCACCTTTGATCGAACACGGGCATGGCGAGCGCCTAGCGTCTGCAGGACGACGGCAGCAGCATTTAGCACTTGCGTGAAAGTTTCCTGATGATTGTTCATACAGCTTGTTCCCTTGAAAGCCTTCAATACGTGGGCAGTTGCGTTTAGTAAATTAGCAGAGCGGTCTGAGATTTCCTCGATAGCTTCTGCTGTCGCTGCAGACTCGGCAGCAGCCAGGGTAACATTCAGGGACTGGAGAAGCGGCGTCAGTACAGCAACTGTAAACTGGTACTTGACCTCCATAATATCCAGATCTGGCGACGACGTTGACGGAGCCAGTGAAGCAATAACCTGTCCCGACAGCTCAAACAAGTATAGCTGGTCATCGTAGGCAAGGAATGCCGGGTCGTGCTGGCGAGCAATAGCTTCCGCCTCGTTTGGGATTGTCAGCCGTGGTTGAAGGGCTTGAAGTAGTGTGGACACATGGGGGTGAACCGATGCGCCAATCGCCTTGACAAGGCGAAGGCATAAATAGCAGACGCGGGAACGCACATTTCCCGCAGGGTTGGTAAGACCGCTGGAGCCGAACATCATTTCCAGCACCGCTGGAATCAACTCTGGCTGATTCTGAAGCACCCTACTGTATCGAACAGCAAGGTCATAGTACGTGAGAAGCACGGATGGGTGGAGTGGTGCACTTCCAAGTGCAGACGCAGAAAGCATTCGACGGTGGATCTCGACGACCATTTCAAAAAGCGGGCTGTTCGGTTCGTCGTAGCTGTTTGCAACTTTCAGCGACGCAAGTCCTTCCTTGAATCGGTAGACGAGTGACAAAAATGACTCAAGGTCGCGAGGGTCGCAGTCTGCAAATTGTGCTGGCAGCACTTGCGTGAAGACAGTTGTCAGGAAACTGAGGGTCTCTTGCGGGCGATTTCGCGTTATGTTGACGTAGATCTTGTACAGACTGCGGCGGAACTCTTCGAATTCAGCTGCGTCCGAGTCTGAGTCTTCAGGGTACCGCGTCTGCCGATAGATGCCATGAAGAATCTGCGGGATATATTGCGATGGCTTGAACACTTCTTCGAAACCTCCATTGTGAGCATTGGTGGTGGACGACTCAACACGAATGAGCGTTCCGACTGCATTGACAATCTCAAAAACCTCCTCTGACACATCTTTCGAGTCATGGGCAAAAAGAGCCCACACAAAAGGCATGAGCTGTTGCAGCATGGTGCTCGCAGCGACAAACAAATCGTGCTGCTGCTCGTGGCGGAACGTGTCAATGCACTCAACGAGCTCGAGTCCGATTCCGTTAATGACCTCACCAATTTCTTCGGCAAATTCATCGTCGTCCTGAATAGGAAGCGACGCGATCAGATCCAAAACTTGCAGTTGCTGCAGCATTGCGAGCTTCTTATGAGGAGTCATTCCCTTGTCAATGATCTCGAACAGGCAGTTGGCAGCAGGACTGCGCAACGACTCGCTTTCGCGCAGCATCTTGAATATTAGCGGCAGGATGCGATCGTTGACGACCAGTCCAATGTCAACCCAGCTGATATACCGCTTGAGCGTCTCAAGAGCGCTATAGCTGAGCTGTCCCATGACGGCGCTTACGTCGCAGTTGACGAGCACGTTGTAGATGGCGTCGAAGGTCTCTGCCATGACGGTGGTCTCTCGCATGGCATCCTTGATGCGCATGTTGGCGTTGGCCTCCTGCTGGGAGCGCTGCGGGTCGAACTCGACGATCTCCTCGTTGATGGCGAGCAGTATGCGGAAGTACATCTCGACCATGGACGCGCCCTTGGGCAACAGCGCCATGAGGTCCGAGAACGCCGAGGGCCATCGGTCCGGGTAGTCGCGCTTGATGAGCAGTGTGACGAGCACGGCGAGCTTGGTCTTGAGGTACGGCGCCTTGGTCTCTACGAATGCCACGTTCTGGTGCAGCCACGCGAGTATCTGCGCGCGCACGTCGGCTGCGACTGCGTGGTCTGCGCCCTTGGCCACGGCCTCCTGCAGGAACTGCAGCGCGTAGAACTTGGCCTCCTGGTGCTCGGATCGCTGGAAGAGCGCGAGCGCGAGCCGCCAGCCGTCAGCGCGCGCCTTGACGGCCGCGCACAGCTGCTCGGCCTGCCGCTTGAGCGCCTGCGCCTGGCTGTCGGCCGCGCTCGCGCCCGCGTACTGGAACGCGCACAGCACGGCCATCTCGAACTCGCCCAGCGCCGCGGCGTCCATGCTTCTCTCGCCTCGACACCTTGCCGCCGCCGTCGCACTTTCTCGAGTGGGTCCTCGACTGGCGGCGGCAACATCGGGTCTCGCAGGTCGCCACGCGACTGGAGATGGCTCGTTTCCCTCCCGCCCAACGCCCGCCGTATATGTTATGGCAGGTTCGCGACCCGCCAACCGTCGACAGCGCTAGATGAGCTCTGCCCGCGCGCCATGGAGCGCCGCCAAGGCGCCACGGAGCGCCACGTAGGCGCCAGGGAGCGCATGGCGGTCGAGAGCCTGCTGGAGGCACCGCTGGCGCGCGTGGAGGCCGCGCAGCAGCAGCGTAAGCGGCCCAGGGGCGAGCTGGACGCGCTCGAGCGGCGCGTCGCGGCCATGGAGAGCGAGCTCGAGAGCGCACACCGGGAGCTGCAGAGCGCACAGGACGACAGGCAGCAAGAGGCGCTCGAGGTCGCCAGCGAGTGTCTGGCCATGAAGCGCCGCGCACACGCGTTGGCCGAGAAGCTCGAGGTGCATAAGGCCTGGATGCAGCGCGTCAGCGCGCTCATGGTGGCCGCTCCGCTGCTGGATCTGGCGAGCTCCAGCGACGACGAGGAGAAGGAGACGCCTGGCGCTCGCGGTCACCCCATGCAGCGACACCACGTCAAAAAGGACCGCTTGATGGACGGCTTTGGGCAAGATGGAGAGGAGCAGGAAACAAAGACCCAGGAAATCAAGACCAAGGACGAGGTACACCCGGACTCCACGCTGTCGTACGTGGACGCATGGCGACGCAGCAAACCGGACCAGCAGCTGGCGCAATTTGTCGTCGCAGAGCGCCTCAAGATCATCAGCGCGCGAGTGAGCAAGCACGCGTCCCGGATGCTGAGGAGCTACGCGACGGCACAGAGGGCCTTCCCTCTTCAATTCGAGTCTCGCAATTGGCACGTCGCGACCGGATCCATGATAGACAAGACGACTATCTTTCGGTGCGAACGCATCTACTCGACTGTATCGCTCGGGCAGATCGACAAGATGGCGAACGAAATGTGGCGAACCGTGGAATGCGACGAAGTACTACGGACGTATGCTCCGATTATCCGGGACTCGTTACTGGAACATGCCGACGAAACTCGATGTCTATGGCGACAGGTATTTCAGCTCACCGCGAGTAGTGCTTCATGCTCTGTTACCACAGTGGGCTGCCTTGATAACTGCAGCAGTCGCGAAGCGAGTGGGTGGCAGATATCGATCGCGAGCGTTCACGATAGCTACCTCACTATTGTTGGAAACCAGAGCGCAGCCAAAGACAGTCCGCTTCGGCCCAACTCCCCTCCGAATATCCCGCCAGCAAATGTGAGCTTGCCCCCGTTACAAGTCGACTCAATCAACGACTTTGTGATCGGCGTTCAATTCACTGCAGCGGGTGCTGGGGTCAAGCTGCTTATTGTTGGTGCCGCCGCCTTCGATGTGCAGTTCGATTGTGATCCAGCGGTAGAGCTAGTGCAGTACCTGGTGAAGACCTTGCCCATCTATGATGAGCTGTACTTGCGGCAATTTGATGCTCCATAGCAGGTGGTTGCAATCTCGCAGGACGCGGCGTGATATGTAGGATTACACCTCTATTTCTCTACGAGGGGAATGCAAACGATATGTATCAAAAGAGAAGCTCTTCCTTCGAAGCTATCTCCTTTTCTAGTCGGACTCCGCTCTCCACTTTGGAACTCGCGACTTCAGCATTGGCTTTCCGAATTCCTCATCGTCCCACATCGGTGGGGAAAGGCGAGCCACCGGAGACAACAGTGGCGCGACCATGGTTTCGGTCGACTTGGCCAGCTTTTGCGCCAGCCACGCCAATATGTGGTGCATGATGTCGTGGTGTGATTCGCTGAGGTCCACGAGTTCCTTCGTCGTGATCTCAAAAAGTGTCGAGCGGCCGACAGATGTTGCTGTCCCATGCATTTTCGTCGACGCGACGAATGACTATTCACAAAAAAAGTAAGCTGACGGCGAATTGTACAGGGTGTCCCGCAAAATGACTCACCTCTTCACCGAAGCAATCACCTTCTCGCATTTCCGACACACCATCCCCCGCAATGCTGGTTGCATCATCACTGGGAGTGGTAATTGCGATCGTCCCTTCGATTACGACGTACACTGCGTCGGCCTCGGAATTTGCCATGTACAAAACGTCTCCATGGTTCAGCATGACAACACGAGAAAGCTGTGCTACCAGTGAAACCTTGTCGTCTTCCAGGTTCTTCATGAGCTGCGACCCCTTCAAGTGGATGCATTTCTCGAAGTTGGTGTAGTCCGCAGTGTTGGATAGTCCGAGCATTACTCGCGACAGTGATTGTGGGCTCCCGCGAAAGCTTCCGGCAGGAGTCGTCGACCCACTCAAGCTTCGGTTTCTACGCCCAGAACCGGGAGCAGATAAAGGGATGGAAGACCGTGAACGTCCGACATTGTACAAAAACGACTTGGCGGCTCGGTCCACCGATAGCGCAGCCTTGATGTTCGACGTCAACGAGTTTGTAAGACTGACGATAGGGTGTGTGTCATCCGAGCCCAGAGATTCTCCGAGGGCATGGAACGATGACGAGCGATCACGACGAGGTAGACTCCCAGATTGGGCAATCGCGCGCAAGGGCTGCATAGCAAGAGAATACTCTGTCAGAATCGTTTCCGAGCTCGGCCCAAACAACATGCGTGCATCATACCTCATAGTATAGCCATCGCAGCGACGACGCGACAGCATTCAAGACACCCTTCGAGATTCGTGGCATTTCCTTCATTAGCGTATCGAGGCTGGTCCGTGAAATGCTGAGCACGATGCTGCTCGATACTGCTGTGGCCGACGCAATGTGGGTACCGGCGTGCTGGCTAAATTGGAGCAGCGCTGCTTGTCCAACACACGATCCAAAGCCCAGCTCTGCCAAGATCCGGCGCTCTTTGTGCAGCTGGATCTTGCCGGTGGCAACAATGAACATTGCAGTCGCTGTTTTGGTGCGCACATAATCAATCAGTTAGCAAGACGCTAAGATGTATCTGATACTCATACTAAACGGAGCTGTACGAACCGAGTGCGCCTTCAGTGACGAATGTCTCGCCTTCTTCAATCTTGACTGGCACAAAATGATGAGATAGAACTCGCAGGATACTAATCGCGCACACATTCTCAAATAACGAGGACACGCGCAGACAGTTGGATATCTAGAAAATCGAGAAGTTGTTAGGAACTTGAACGGCCACATCAATAAATGTTAGCACTTACAGCAATACGGGAGATGAGCGGCGGATCAACGATTTCAAGCTCTGTGAGAGACTCGTACGGTAGCACCTCTGCTCGACTGCAAATATCCAGAGCTCAAAAGTCAGGATAACGTGTAAGAACACAGAAGATCAACATCCACAAACCTATGACGAGTCTCGACGAGAAGTTCCTTGGTCAATTCGTCCTTGAGCAAGAGCGGGATGATTTCCTTCTCAAAAATATGTTTTCTTGCCTTGTCGAGATGGTCCGAGTGGTCAGCAGCAATGTGAAGAAAATACTGAAGCGCAAGTGATGCTAGTTCCAGATCAGAAGACTGATGCTTCATAGTGTCCAAAAGCACATCCACTCCAGTTTTACTCCCGAAGAAGACGGCAACTTTCTTTGTCATCTACAATGACGGTTGGAGTGAGTATCCAGTTAGAATATAAAAGTAAGTGCTATCAAATACCTTGGCGTTAGCCTTTGATGATGCCTTCGGGAAAAGAAGAGGAAGCACGAGCCCCTTGTACGTTGATGGTAGTAGATTCTCTAAGACTTCCTGCACAAGAGAAAAAAGGTATCTTAAACGTTAACGAGCGAAATCGGTCTAGAGCATGCGATTCAGTCCCACCTGTATGGCTGCGTGGACTTGCCCCAAATCGGATTCGAGTCCTTCGAGGATGACGCTGACGTTAAACTCCTTTGGGAATCCAATGGATAAAAGTTTGAGAAGCACTCGAGTTGCATCTTTTAGGCCGTGTTCAACGTGCTGGAGAAGGAGTGGAGATGTCTCTTCGATATTCGCAGCTGTGCGCGGGCAAATCTCGGTGAACAGCTCCAATACGTGCCGCATTTGATAGGCTTCTCGGATTTTAATGGTAAGCGCATGATGCAACGGATCCATGAGCTGTGCGTTGGACTGAAGTGTTTTATCGTCGGCTCCTGCAACCTATCAAGCGACTGTCAGCTTGCCTTGGCTCATCTCCATCGTATTCACACCACTTACCAGCTTGATAAGTCCATCCACCACCAGCTCTTCAATTGCACCGTCTTTTCCAAACAGGAACTGCAAGATGTCTAGATCTTCCACCGGATCATCATCATCTGAAGCTGTCGACTTTGAACCGACAATAAGCGTATCAACCAGGTGGAGCAGCAATTCGAGTTTGTTCTCGAATGGGAAGCTACCAGACTCGATAACTTTCAGAGCACCGCTCAAAGCACCGCTGGTATCCCGAATTCCCTCTGGTAGCAATCTAGAGTTGGTTGGACCATCCGATGAGCAGACCGCGGCTTCAGTGTACTGACAGAGGGCTTCCCACAAGTCATTTGAGTCGAACCATTTTAGGGCCTCGACAACATGAGGACGCAGCACAGCGTTTGGAAGGTGTTTGAGGAGTGCTGGAATAAGCATCCTGGAGTTGCGAGCGCTGTTGGAACAGCACTCAACAGCAGCTTGGACGATCAGTGGCGAGGAGTGGTGTAGCAAATACACCAAGTATCCATCTCCCAACAGCTCTGGTAGCTCTTTCCCAACGATTCGAAGCCCCATAACCCGAGACTCCAACTCCTGCAAAATAAATCAGAGTGAGTGCAAGATTTATATGAATGAGTGTTTGGATTCCTCGTACCATTTCTTCGTGTAGTAGCTTTTGCAAGATGAGGTTGGCCTCTTCGTCCATCCAGTCCGACAAGCGAAGGAGTGCAACGGAAGCACACACCACTATCGATTTATCTTCGTCGCTTTGAATCAGCTTGCGGAGCATTGCCGAACAAAGATCTGAATCAGTGTTCAGCTTTTCGTAGCCACATGCCAGAATTGCTGCGACTCGTAGCTGCCGAGGTGTGGACACGGATTTGTCATTGACCATCATCATCAAATCCATGGTGTTGAAGACCCCTGTCGGGTAGGAGCTCTCGTCTGGAGCTAGATACGAGCCTTGTGCCTGAAGAACAAACTGCCTCTTTGCAGCTGTGTGCAAACTCAAGAGTCGGAGTTTGGTGTGCAGAGGTGTTAGAGCAGCACCATCGCGAGCTTTCTTGTAGAACAGCGTCCGAAGTTCCTAGTTCACCAACTGTCGTGAGTAAAACCTAAACCAGGGTCACCTCTGAAAGATCAATCCGCACCTTGGAAAACAATCCAATATGGTCATGTGAAAGCTGGCTGAGTACAAAGTTTGCTTGGTGTTGAGCACCATTTACTAGGGTCTCTTTCACAAGCACAATCTATACCAAACACCAAGCTGTTAGTTGTCATTCGATATCAACTTGAAACAATGTACTTCGAAGTACCTGGTCCGGAGTAAAATCAATGAGAGGTGAAGTGAGATCCAAATACCCTTGTCGCAGTGATGCATAAAACTCGGAAGCGTAGGATTTTCTCGCGGCAATGGCATCGGCAAACCAGGCAATCGAGGCTACACTCATAAGGATGCTAAGATTTGCAACAGAAACGTGAGAATTAGTTTCAGTCAATAATAATACTCCCAATTTCGAGAATGTACCTCATGGAGGAGCTTCCAAACAATTGGATAGCAACAGCGCTAGTGAGCGTCATTGAAAGCACGGCTCCAACAATGCGAGATAGTGATCGAAATGGGCCGCACACAAAGTTTTTCAGGCGGGAGCGAGCAGCTCCATCAAAAGGCAGCCACAAGAGCTCTCTCGCGGGGTTGAAAATGGAGAGAGAAATCGCGTTGTACAAAGCTCGAGTTAGTATGACCGAGTACACGGATTGCGCCTGCAAGTGTGTGACGAGCGTTAGACAGGGCCACACACAGTACATTCAAGAGCACGACGTACGCTGGGGGCAAGCGTACACACACCAAACAGGAAAACTGTCACGGGGAGCGTGGCAATGCCGTACATGACGCCAAAGTGGGTGAAGAATGGCCCTGACGCGAGTTGCATGGGAATCATAAGGAAGCTCTGCACGCCATTAATTCTTGTGAGAGATGCCTTGACTTCATTTTCGTCTTGAAGCGACAGGATCGACAGCGTCGTGTTGTCAACAAGCACACGGATGACAGTTGCGAGAAGGTCGAAAAAGCAAATATGCTTGAGGTATGTGCGGGCTTTGATCTCGGATATGATCGCAGAAGACGTCGCTCCTTCGTTCTCGGCCCCTCCTTTCTGCTTGGATTTTCGAGCCGCGCTCTTGCTGGCAGCTGCATCAACGTTGTTGGCGCCCGCATTCGGCGCAAAGTAGTGCGCAGTGAGAAAGAGTGTGGCTGCGATCACAAAGAGTATGGCCGCCGCAACGAGCAGATTAAACTCGGTCGGGAGCTCATTGCTCTGCAGCAGGGGGAGCACGACGAAGCTGGCGAGCAGGCTGCCGAAGGTGGATCCGAACGTGATGAATCCGAAGAACTTTTTGGACTCGGAGACGTCGAAGGCCTTGGCGCATAGGTCCCAGAACTGCTGCGTGAGCAGCTGCGCGGCGATCTCGACGCTCGTGTAGATGGCGACGGCCACTCCCCTCGCGGCCCACGGCGCCGCGAGCGACAGCAGCGCGAGCGCGGCCAGACTGGCGCCGATCACGGCGGGAGGCAGTGCGTAGATGACGCCTGGGGGTGCACGGCGCTGCGAGAGGCGCGAGAGCTGCGCGTTGGCGAACGAGAGCGCGTAGGCCGAGGAGAGCGAGAGCGCGAGCGTGAGCGCCGCGACGCTGGACGCGCGGAAGCTGCGCAGGAAGATGGCGTCGCGCGAGATGTTGCCGAGCACCGAGACGCAGCACTGCGCCGAGAAGAGCGCGCAGAAGAAGCCCACGCGCGCCAGCGCGGCCATGGCGACAGGCGCCGCTTCAATGCGAGAGCCGCTGACGTCGGCTTGTGGGGGTGTCGAGTATCGGTGGGGCAGTTAGGGCGCTTTTTGTTTGAAATTGAGGATTCCAAGTGACGACGCCGGTATCACGAAGCTGCGACGCGAAAATCCCACAGGACCCTGCGCTCGGGAGTGGCTTGCTGCGAGAAAGCCTCGAAGCATTTGGGAGTACTCGAACGCAGCCATTAGGTTGGTGCTCCGACATTTTCACATGGCAGACAGCTTGACGTGACGTTGGAGTGACAAGCATCACAAATTCATTTACCACGACAACTCGCTACAAATGCGAGCTACTCCACCCGCAGCACACCCACGCACCCACCTACTCTTAGACCTTCGACAAGGTGTCTATCTACCTACTTACACCCTACCTACACCGGGGTCAGCACCTGGTTGTAGCCATCGACCTTGCCGAACTCGGCGTCCACGTCACGGTCCTTTCCACCAGCGACCGAGCGAGTCTTGCTCGAGTCGAACAGTGCCTCGATGTCCTCGAGCAGCAGTCCCTTGGTCTCGGGACACAGGTAGTACACGAATACGCCCGAGACGACGCAGGTGCCGCAGAAGAGGAAGAAGACGCCGTTGATGTTGAGCGAGGGGAAGAGCTTGACGACCCACGTCATGCAGGTGCCCGTGACCCAGTTGGCCATGGTAGAGAGCGACACGGCCTTGGCGCGCACGTTGAGCGGGAAGATCTCTGCCGGGTAGATCCAGCAGACGGGTCCCCAGGAGATGGCGAAGTTGAAGATGAAGAACGAGGTGCCGACGATGATGATGTAGCCCGCCGTCTTGGAGCAGCCCGAGTCGTCCGTGTTGCCATCGCAGCCGACCGTGAAGGTGATCCCGGAGAGCACATGGCCCAACACCATGCCGACGGCTCCCAACAGTAGCAGCTGGCGACGTCCGCACGTGTCAACCCAGCGCATGGCCGGGATGGTGCTGACGAAGTTAACAATCGACAAGATGAGCACCGAGAGGATGCCATCGCCCACGACGTCCTTGAAGATGAGTCCTCCGTAGGTGAACATGGGGTTGATCCCCGTGGCCTGCTGCAGCACCTGCAGACCCATGGCGATGAGCACGCGCTTGAGGATCAGCGGTTGCAGCAGCTCGCTCCAGCCGGCGGGCTCACCCTCGGCCGCGATCTGGTCGCCGATCGCCTGCAGCTCGCGGTGTACGTTCTCGGTCTGGCGTAGGCGCTGCAGCTCGACGAGCGCGGCGTCCTTGCCCTTGTGCTGGTACGTCCATCGCGGACTCTCGGGGACGAAGAAGATGCCGAGCATGACGATGATGGGAGCCGCCATGGCCACGCCGTTCGTCACGCGCCAGCCGTGTGCGTCGTCCTCGACGATGAGGTTGACGATGTTGGCGAGCAGCAGACCAGTGACGATGGTCATCTGCATGAATCCCGAGAGGAAGCCGCGCAGCTCCTTGGGAGCCATCTCGGCACCGAAGATGGGCAACGAGAAGGACGAATTGCCGACGCCGACGCCCTGGATGACGCGCGCCACCAGCAGCGAGCCGTGCGCCTGCGACGCGTTGAAGCAGACCCACGAGGTGCCGATGCAGAAGAGGAAGCCGGCCGTGAAGATGGTCACGCGGCGACCGAACTTGTCTGCGATGAAGCCTCCGAAGAGCGCGCCGAAGATGCAGCCGATGTTGTACGTCATGTTGTACCAAAGTGTGAAGTCGAGCCAGCGTGTGGGGAGCAGCGCCGACGACGCCGTGCAGTTGGCCTCGGTGTGTCCGTACCACCCGATGCAGTAGTCGTTGAGGAAGGACTTCATGACGAGCACGCCTCCAGTGACACCCTGGTCGTAGCCGAAGAAGAGGCCTCCGAGCGACGCGAAGATGCAGACGATGATGGCGTAGGTGCGTGTTCCTTCGGTTGAGAGGTCATCGTCCTTGTTGTCGTGGTGGGCGGTGATGGGAGCTCCGCCAGCCATTGTTGTTGTTGTTGTTGTTGTTGTTGTTGTTGTGTGTGTGTGGTGTAGGTGGTAGGCTTGGATTTGTTGGTAGAGTGGAGTAGGTTGACTGAGGTGAGCTCGAGTGAGGTAGATTGGGGCTTGTCCGGGAAGATTGGAAGTGAGCTGATGAGGAGCCTGCGCTGTTCGAACGGCAAGAGCTATGACTGGAATTCGTGATACGAGAACGATGGACGCTAAAGACAGCGGCAGGAAACGTCATCCCATCCTGCAACGCCTTCTGTTCGAGGACGGCTGGAGCTCGGGTTGCAGTTGGCGGTGCTGCTTGATTGTTTGATGCCAGCTGATTTTCGTTTTTCACCATTCGCTAGAGTGCAGCTGATACTTTTCTGCTTGGCACCTCCCATGGTAATCACCTGTTTCTGAAGTTTCAGGACAACGTTTTGAACTTCAACGTGCGAGAGACCAATGGCCGGTGGCAATCGGCTCAAACTTGATACCGCCAGAAAGTCGCATGTGGCGGATAAATCAAGCGAGACGAGCAAAACTGCAACCCGAACATCTCCGTCACTTCAAGACGCAGTCCAGCTCTCTCTGGCACCTCGTCCTCCTCGCTGTTGAGCGAGTTGTGGATCGTGTAGGGGTTTTTACTGCTCGGGTCGACCTGCTACCTCTCCACAGCTCACTTCCAATCTTCTCGGACAAGCCTCAAGCTACCCCACTCGAGCTCACCTCAGACAACCTTACTCCGCTCTACCAACAAATCCAAGCCTACCACCTACACCACACACACACAACAACAACAACAACAACAACAACAACAACAACAATGGCTGGCGGAGCTCCCATCACCGCCCACCACGACAACAAGGACGATGACCTCTCAACCGAAGGAACACGCACCTACGCCATCATCGTCTGCATCTTCGCGTCGCTCGGAGGCCTCTTCTTCGGCTACGACCAGGGTGTCACTGGAGGCGTGCTCGTCATGAAGTCCTTCCTCAACGACTACTGCATCGGGTGGTACGGACACACCGAGGCCAACTGCACGGCGTCGTCGGCGCTGCTCCCCACACGCTGGCTCGACTTCACACTTTGGTACAACATGACGTACAACATCGGCTGCATCTTCGGCGCGCTCTTCGGAGGCTTCATCGCAGACAAGTTCGGTCGCCGCGTGACCATCTTCACGGCCGGCTTCCTCTTCTGCATCGGCACCTCGTGGGTCTGCTTCAACGCGTCGCAGGCGCACGGCTCGCTGCTGGTGGCGCGCGTCATCCAGGGCGTCGGCGTCGGCAATTCGTCCTTCTCGTTGCCCATCTTCGGTGCCGAGATGGCTCCCAAGGAGCTGCGCGGCTTCCTCTCGGGATTCATGCAGATGACCATCGTCACTGGTCTGCTGCTCGCCAACATCGTCAACCTCATCGTCGAGGACGACGCACACGGCTGGCGCGTGACGAACGGCGTGGCCATGGCGGCTCCCATCATCGTCATGCTCGGCATCTTCTTCGTCCCCGAGAGTCCGCGATGGACGTACCAGCACAAGGGCAAGGACGCCGCGCTCGTCGAGCTGCAGCGCCTACGCCAGACCGAGAACGTACACCGCGAGCTGCAGGCGATCGGCGACCAGATCGCGGCCGAGGGTGAGCCCGCCGGCTGGAGCGAGCTGCTGCAACCGCTGATCCTCAAGCGCGTGCTCATCGCCATGGGTCTGCAGGTGCTGCAGCAGGCCACGGGGATCAACCCCATGTTCACCTACGGAGGACTCATCTTCAAGGACGTCGTGGGCGATGGCATCCTCTCGGTGCTCATCTTGTCGATTGTTAACTTCGTCAGCACCATCCCGGCCATGCGCTGGGTTGACACGTGCGGACGTCGCCAGCTGCTACTGTTGGGAGCCGTCGGCATGGTGTTGGGCCATGTGCTCTCCGGGATCACCTTCACGGTCGGCTGCGATGGCAACACGGACGACTCGGGCTGCTCCAAGACGGCGGGCTACATCATCATCGTCGGCACCTCGTTCTTCATCTTCAACTTCGCCATCTCCTGGGGACCCGTCTGCTGGATCTACCCGGCAGAGATCTTCCCGCTCAACGTGCGCGCCAAGGCCGTGTCGCTCTCTACCATGGCCAACTGGGTCACGGGCACCTGCATGACGTGGGTCGTCAAGCTCTTCCCCTCGCTCAACATCAACGGCGTCTTCTTCCTCTTCTGCGGCACCTGCGTCGTCTCGGGCGTATTCGTGTACTACCTGTGTCCCGAGACCAAGGGACTGCTGCTCGAGGACATCGAGGCACTGTTCGACTCGAGCAAGACTCGCTCGGTCGCTGGTGGAAAGGACCGTGACGTGGACGCCGAGTTCGGCAAGGTCGATGGCTACAACCAGGTGCTGACCCCGGTGTAGGTAGGGTGTAAGTAGGTAGATAGACACCTTGTCGAAGGTCTAAGAGTAGGTGGGTGCGTGGGTGTGCTGCGGGTGGAGTAGCTCGCATTTGTAGCGAGTTGTCGTGGTAAATGAATTTGTGATGCTTGTCACTCCTACGTCATGTCAATCAAGATACACGGAAGAGCTACGAAATGTACATTGCTTGTCCTAGATCTCGCCTCACTTGTGGCCTGACCGCTTGGCCAACGACGCAAAGATCGAGTCTGGCTCCGCCAAGAGAGCGGTCGGAGATCCGAACTCGGCCACACGACCAGCGTCCATGACCGCAATCTTGTTGCAATGCATAATGGTGTTGATGCGGTGCGCAATGATCAGCACGGTCTTGCTCACGAACGTTTCCTTAATGGTGACCTGTATCAGGCTGTCGGTCGCTGTGTCGACGTTGGCAGTGGCTTCATCCAGCACGACGATTTTGCTGTTCTTGAGCAGTGCACGGCCAATGCACAGAAGCTGTCGCTGACCACGATCGAAATGTATTTCTCTCATCTGCTGTCCACTTCAACGTCAAGGCGTTCAAAAATGCCTGGAAGAGAAGCCCATAACTTTATGACTATCTGGTAGTCAACATCAGCGACGGAATCTCTCCATTTTGAGATCGTCACCAAGCGTCACCAGGCAGCTTGTCAAGGGAGGCGATCTTGATCGCTCGCTCCACGAATAGCGAGGGCCCTCGCTCTATATCGAGCGTCCCCAGCGTGCGTGCGGCCTCTCCAGCTCTCGATCGAGCCATTTTGCGCCTCCTGGGGCTCCGCACAGCCCACGAGACGAACGAACGAACGAACGGCTCGCATGTTGCGGCGTCTGTGGCTTGTTGCGGCCTTTTCGCTCCCCAACGCGGCCGCGGTGACGCCCACGGGAGTCGTAGCGCTCTCAGTTCCCGGCGGAGCGCCTCAGTTCGCGGATTTACTGTGCGCTCCGAGCTCTGTAGCTGGATGGGGAGTGGCGCTGCCGGAGCAGTACAATTCGAGGTGGAAGCACGTGTACTCGCTGCATCAAGAAGATCCGAGCAACAGATTCGGCTGTGAGCCGTACACGGTTCCTACTCCAGTAGATGCTTCGATGGAGACGATTTCGACGCACACAAGCCAACACAGTGGCCACCTGCAGGCGAGTGGGAGGAACGTGGCGGCGGCGCCGAAGAACTTGACCACGGTCGTGATGGTGGACCGAGGGAACTGCTCCTTTCTACAAAAAGCGAGAGCTGCTGAGAGCGCGGGAGCAAGGGGACTTGTTATTCGAGGATCTAAAGAGTCGATATATGAGGCCATTCATGATCGCAAGGCGCACTCAAACGAATCAGCAGAGCTTGAACAAATCGTGCTCCCGCCATTCGAGTTCGACTGCACGCGGGGTGAAGCATACGTGGCCGAGCTTGATTCGCCCAAATGGAAGACAGACTCGGCTTCCTGTAGCACGAATCCGCGATGTGAATCCGGGACGTGTGTGCTGACTGACAAGACACGTGAGACCGCTGAGCGGATCGAACACCAGGTGTGCTGCATGTGGGATACCTACCTCATCATGGGTGGAGGAAATCGATCCCAGTCATCCAATGTGTCGATCCCGGTGGTGTACATGACAGTTCGAGATGGACACCTGCTTGATCGAGCACTATCCAGTTACCCGTCGCTGTTGATGCGTACTTTCCGGCGCGAAGTTCCTCTGTTTGATACTGCTTCAATCTTATTGTGGGCTCTTGGAGTAGCAACTGCAGTTGGAGCAGCCTATTATTCAGCCGCCCGTGAGCGTCGAGCTTGGAAGCGACGCAAAGAGCAACATGAAGACACAGAACATGGTGACGCAAGTGGACACGAAGAATCCAAACCACATGGACGTCATCGCCGTCGGCGCCGTTCATCTGCATCCTCCGATGATAGAATTGAGGAGACATGGGAACTCGATACTCGTCATGCCGTCGGGTTTATCGTGTTCGCCGGTGTCTTCCTGACGATCTTGTTTTATGTGAAAGCCGGCGTCACCGTGCTCGTCCCTGGACTTTTTGCTGTTGCTGGGGCTGCTGCTTTAACTCAAGTTGTAATGGCCCCAGCGCTCTACGCCTTTGTTCCGGCCGTTGCGTCGAGGCAATTGATTCTGCCGTTCCCGTTGTCTTTTCTTGTTGATGAGCCCGTGCCGATGGCTGAACTGGCTGGATTAGTGCCGAGCGCAGCGCTCGCGATCGGCTGGTTTGTGCATCGACGGACATGGTGGCCAGTGCAAGATGTGATGGGCGTCGTGCTTTGCTTCATCTTCCTTCGGACAGTGCAGCTGCCAAATCTCAAAGTGGCTACTGTGCTACTTTCCCTCGCCTTTTGCTACGATATTTTCTTCGTCTTCATCTCACCACTCGTATTCGGTCGTAGTGTGATGGAGGATGTGGCTACGGGAGGTCCTGCGGCATACACACGTCGTAATTACCCGGGGATCGACTACTGCGAACGGTATCCTACCGAGATTGCTGCGTGCGTCGAACCTGACCCGATGCCGATGCTGCTCATTCTACCGCGCATCCTGACGTGGCTGAAGGGAGAAAGCATGCTGGGACTTGGTGACATCATCCTCCCTGGAATGGTGCTCTCCTTTGCACTACGATTCGACTATGCACCCAAAACAGTCGGTGGTACAAACTACTTCAGGAAAACAAGCATCGGCTACGGCGTGGGTCTAGCAATGGCCAATGTGGCTGTTACACTCATGGAAATGGGTCAGCCTGCGCTCATGTACCTTGTGCCATCAACTGTTGGTACTCTAGTCATTGCGTCACGCCAACACGGCAGCGACTTTCGGTCCATGTGGACTGGTGCAGGTCTCGACGACGACGACGAAGACGATTTGTACGAAACGGGTGCTGATCTCGAAGAAGAAGCCTCGACCACACATGTAGAGATCCATAGCACCAGCAGTCAAGTCGAACCCCACGACGAGCAGTCGGGTCTGCTGACTGGGTCGAGAGCAACGAATGCTCCTCAATCCACTGGAAGAAACAGCAGGTCAGTTAACGAAATCGGCCACTCGCATGATCATGCTCCACTGCTTGGCCACAACAGCAGTTGAATGCAATCGATCACAGAGTAATAAGAAGTCTTCTTTGCCAAGCCGAATTGAAGTAAATCCCCTGTGTAAACGTGTCTCCCTACGCGGTGCCCATACTAACTCGCTAGGAGATTGGCTATGTTTGCGTGTGAAGGCTACCCGTTTGTTTCCTCCCACGACTCGCTCGGTTAATGCTTCAGCGGCTCCGTCGTCTCCCTCAACTCCGTCGTCTCCATCGTCTCCGTCATTTCCTTCGTCATCGCCGTCTCTTCTGGCTCTGTCGTCTCTGTCGTCTCCGCCGCTTTCTACTTGCTAGCGCCGTGGCTAAACGCCCGTCGCCTGTTAGCTTTCGCCATCCTCCGTGAGTCTGCGCTCTGGTGGGGGACTCCAACTGAATCAACACGGCGCGTTCGAAGACTCTGCCTTGCTCCAACTGGTGAAACAGCGCAAGGAAAGTCGAGTCGTCTGGCCGCGGAAAAGAGGATTAACGAGCTTCCCAGGTCGGTCGTCGCCGCAGCTGCGAGCTGGGAGGTCGAGGCGTGACGTACAGTGTCGCTCCTGGTCATCATTGTCGTCGTTGTCGGAAGGATCCGGCAGCTTGGGAGGCCCAGGGTCGAACTAGTCGGGGGAGTGCGGGCGATGGACTCCATCTTCCAAATTCACGACTGAGAGAAGAACGCTTGGACTCGAATGGCTTGCCCTTGCCGAGAGTGCAAGTTGAAGTCCTCAAACATTCATGGCATCCCTCCCTTTTTTACTTGCGAAATGAATCCAAAGTAAGATGAACTCCATCCTCCAGTTCATGCGAGCAGCCAGGACTCGACACTTGTGTTGCATGGAAGAACGGTCGCAAGCGGCAGAGCGAGGGTGCAAGACTTGTGAAACTGTGGGTAATGAGCTCTCAGCAAGCTTTCTACGCGACCGAGGATTCCAGCAGCGTCTTTGAGCCGCCAAAGACAATTTTCACGACGCTCGGTTCCTTGCTGGGTTCCAGGCATTTCATGCTAATGAGAAACAAGCGTGGCATGCACAGACTATCGCTTGTAGTTCATGTGCTTATGTCGTAAGATACAACGTTGGGAACAAAGGGGTTAAAGACCACGATCTCTGTGGCTTGTAGTAATGTCCTTTCATCGATCTCAGCTAAAATGTGTGCGTTTCAAGGACTTCCAAGCCAGTGCCACTATCAATAGAGTTCATTCTCGGCCCTTGCCATGCCTTCTCTCTTCGTTGCTGTTGAGATCATTGGAGCCTCGGAACTTGGAGACGTGGGACGCGAGCTGTCGCTCGAGACGCTGATTGATATCTTCGATCTCGGGCCTTCTCGAAAGTCAACAGGTGTTTTCTGCTCATGGCGGTTGCAGTTGAATGGAGATGAAGACAGAAAAACTGCGGGAGGAGGCCAATGGAAGGTTGAGAGAGGTCAAGCTTCCGGGAGAACCCAAGTTCACGATACTGCAGCATCTTCAGGGAAATTGGTTAACGCCTTTGACGCTGTGTGGTCTCATCCAATCGATCTCCAGCTCGTGTGGAATCAGCCAGCAAGATCACAACCCCTCCCTTCCACCTGGCCTCACCTTCAACTCCAAGTGCGTTAGTTTCCTAATCTACTGCCGCAGTTTGATAGGCTGACACGTCGCATTCATCAGCTGATGAGTATCGACAGTCTCCAGCGAACCTTCCCATGTAAGTCTAGCCGCTTGACGCCAATTTGCATCATTGTGAGCGTAACATGATGTTGGTGCTGATTTTAGCCGGACAAGCGAGTGTTACGATTCCCATGACACCAGGCGAGCGGCTGCTGGAGTTGCCACTAGTTGCTGAACGCCCATCATCGACACTGGACTCGCTTGCTCGGATATTAAATTTCGATCCAAGCACGAGCTCTGTTGACACCGTTGTTGACAACAGTCGGTTTCCAGCAATGGAGTTCGTAGGCACTGTGCATGTTAGAGTCGGCGTGATGATGCACGGGTTTGGGGTTGCAGGTGTCAAATGCACATGAAGCGCAATCTGTGAGTTCATAATGCGTGTTGTATTTCCTATTGGCCTAGGAACAGCAACGACTAGCCTGACGATCACCACACATCCATGGCAATGCACCAAGACGCTCGAATGAAATATGCACCACATGCAACAGAGGCACGCTCAGTGCTACCACGAGCGCGACTCCTAGCATCCTCGCGCATTGCTTCAAGCTGGACGCGCTTATGACGACCAGCAAACATGCTCCACCCAGTCGATAGCGCTGGTAAAGTGCTCCGAGGAGCCGTCATAGCCGAACTTCTCGGCCGCCTCCTCAATGCAGTCCAAGAGTGCCTGAGCCTTGTCCGTCGATGACTTCTCCAGTTCAGCGCGCACAGCAGCGTCCTTGAGGCTCTGGATCTGGTCGGCGTAGTAGTTAGCGATGCTCTCCTTGAACTGCTCCTTTGTCATGTGTTCCGCCATCGGGGGAAGCTCAGCCGGCTCCGGCGTCACGACCACAGTAGCGAAGTCACCGTTGCCAGTCGGAATCTCGAGGATCTCATTTCCGTCCGCAGTCGTCGTCGCGTCCACCAGAACAGTCTCAATTCCATCATCCGTCACAACCTGAACAACGTCCTGACCGTCCAAAGCAGGGACGTCAGGGATAATGATGGTGGTCTCACCCTCCGACGTGGACACCTCCGTGATGACAGGGGCTTCGGTTTCCAGCTCAATCGGCGAGCTCGGAACCTCAATCGGGGTGAAGCCACCCTCGCCGTCTGGGATTTGAAGGATGGCGCCGTCGCTGGTCGGGATCTCCTCGACTAGTTCGGGAACATACTCGCCCTCGTCGTTCTGGATTTCAATGACGACGGTACCGTCAACAGCAGGGACATCTGGAACGATCACATCGACATTGTCGCCATCACTGGTTGGAACAGAGAGAATCGACTCGTCAGGTACCGTAGCGGCGATCTCCGAGTTTGCAACAACCTCCGACACATCAGATCCACGAAGACCTGGGGAAGATGCCTGGCTATCCGAAACCTTCAC
This sequence comes from Phytopythium helicoides, assembly GCA_024867545.1. Classification (NCBI taxonomy): domain Eukaryota; phylum Oomycota; class Peronosporomycetes; order Pythiales; family Pythiaceae; genus Phytopythium; species Phytopythium helicoides. The sequence continues at coordinate 425,262 of JANFNE010000009.1, read as the reverse complement.
CGTGAATGCTCCACCGTCAGTATCAGGAATCGAGACAACAGCGCTGTCATCGGTCGACGAGACAATGTCAGCAACAACAGGAACGAAGTCGCCGTGACCATTCTTCACTTCAACAACCTCATCATCGTTAATTTCAACAGATGACTTGCGAATGTAACCGGTAGATGAGTCCGATGGAATCTCCACAACCGTCTGAGCACCAGTGTCCGGATCCGCAACAACCAACACATCCTCGCCAGTAGGAGACTCCACCACATCAGCGATCACAGGAACGAAGTCGCCATCGTCGTTCTGCACCTGGACAACAACGTCCTCACCGCTAGCAGGCAAGTCCTCAGGAACGATCACAGGAATCACATCGCCGTCGGTCGTCGTAGCAGCAATCACGTCCGTGTCATCGCTCGGGATAGAATCAGCGCCAATGTCGATCGAGGGTGTCGAGTCATCGGACGGGATCTCCACAACCGTCTGAGCACCAGTGTCCGGGTCCGCAACAACCAACACATCCTCGCCAGTAGGAGACTCCACCACATCAGCGATCACAGGAACGAAGTCGCCATCGTCGTTCTGCACCTGGACAACAACGTCCTCACCGCTAGCAGGCAAATCCTCAGGAACGATCACAGGAACCACATCGCCGTCGGTCGTCGTAGCAGCAATCACGTCCGTGTCATCACTTGGGATAGAATCAGCCTCATGTAGGTACGGGATATCGTCGACCTTTGTCTCGTCGGCTTCTCGCAAGAATGGAATATCAACAATCCTGCTGTCCGCGTCCGACTCAACAACGTCAGCCACAACAGAGACAAAATCACCATTTTCATCTTGAACTTGAACAACCTCTTGGTCAGCAGATCCACGAAGACCCGGGGTTGGGATATCCGACGGAACCTCCACCACAGTCTGAGCACCCGTGTCCGGGTCCGACACAACAAGCACTTCGTCGCCAGAAGGAGTCTCCACCACGTCCGCGATCACAGTCACAAGCTCACCATCGTCGTTCTGCACCTCCACAGGGATCGAGTCGACGCCAGCAGGCACGTCCTCCGGAGCGATCACAGTGAGGACATCGCCCTCGCTCGTCTCAGCAACAACCACAGTCGTGTCCTCGTCCGAAGCAGAGATCGAAGGCGTCGAGTCCTCCGACGGAACCTCCACCACAGTCTGAGCACCCGTGTCCGGGTCCGACACAACAAGCACTTCGTCGCCAGAAGGAGTCTCCACCACGTCCGCGATCACAGTCACAAGCTCACCATCGTCGTTCTGCACCTCCACAGGGATCGAGTCGACGCCAGCAGGCACCTCCTCCGGAGCGATCACAGTGAGGGCATCGCCCTCGCTCGTCTCAGCAACAACCACAGTCGTGTCCTCGTCCGAAGCAGAGATCGAAGGCGTCGAGTCCTCCGACGGAACCTCCACCACAGTCTGAGCACCCGTGTCCGGGTCCGACACAACAAGCACTTCGTCGCCAGAAGGAGTCTCCACCACGTCCGCGATCACAGTCACAAGCTCACCATCGTCGTTCTGCACCTCCACAGGGATCGAGTCGACGCCAGCAGGCACCTCCTCCGGAGCGATCACAGTGAGGGCATCGCCCTCGCTCGTCTCAGCAACAACCACAGTCGTGTCCTCGTCCGAAGCAGAGATCGAAGGCGTCGAGTCCTCCGACGGAACCTCCACCACAGTCTGAGCACCCGTGTCCGGGTCCGACACAACAAGCACTTCGTCGCCAGAAGGAGTCTCCACCACGTCCGCGATCACAGTCACAAGCTCACCATCGTCGTTCTGCACCTCCACAGGGATCGAGTCGACGCCAGCAGGCACGTCCTCCGGAGCGATCACAGTGAGGACATCGCCCTCGCTCGTCTCAGCAACAACCACAGTCGTGTCCTCGTCCGAAGCAGAGATCGAAGGCGTCGAGTCCTCCGACGGAACCTCCACCACAGTCTGAGCACCCGTGTCCGGGTCCGACACAACAAGCACTTCGTCGCCAGAAGGAGTCTCCACCACGTCCGCGATCACAGTCACAAGCTCACCATCGTCGTTCTGCACCTCCACAGGGATCGAGTCGACGCCAGCAGGCACGTCCTCCGGAGCGATCACAGTGAGGACATCGCCCTCGCTCGTCTCAGCAACAACCACAGTCGTGTCCTCGTCCGAAGCAGAGATCGAAGGCGTCGAGTCCTCCGACGGAACCTCCACCACAGTCTGAGCACCCGTGTCCGGGTCCGACACAACAAGCACTTCGTCGCCAGAAGGAGTCTCCACCACGTCCGCGATCACAGTCACAAGCTCACCATCGTCGTTCTGCACCTCCACAGGGATCGAGTCGACGCCAGCAGGCACCTCCTCCGGAGCGATCACAGTGAGGGCATCGCCCTCGCTCGTCTCAGCAACAACCACAGTCGTGTCCTCGTCCGAAGCAGAGATCGAAGGCGTCGAGTCCTCCGACGGAACCTCCACCACAGTCTGAGCACCCGTGTCCGGGTCCGACACAACAAGCACTTCGTCGCCAGAAGGAGTCTCCACCACGTCCGCGATCACAGTCACAAGCTCACCATCGTCGTTCTGCACCTCCACAGGGATCGAGTCGACGCCAGCAGGCACCTCCTCCGGAGCGATCACAGTGAGGGCATCGCCCTCGCTCGTCTCAGCAACAACCACAGTCGTGTCCTCGTCCGAAGCAGAGATCGAAGGCGTCGAGTCCTCCGACGGAACCTCCACCACAGTCTGAGCACCCGTGTCCGGGTCCGACACAACAAGCACTTCGTCGCCAGAAGGAGTCTCCACCACGTCCGCGATCACAGTCACAAGCTCACCATCGTCGTTCTGCACCTCCACAGGGATCGAGTCGACGCCAGCAGGCACCTCCTCCGGAGCGATCACAGTGAGGACATCGCCCTCGCTCGTCTCAGCAACAACCACAGTCGTGTCCTCGTCCGAAGCAGAGATCGAAGGCGTCGAGTCCTCCGACGGAACCTCCACCACAGTCTGAGCACCCGTGTCCGGGTCCGACACAACAAGCACTTCGTCGCCAGAAGGAGTCTCCACCACGTCCGCGATCACAGTCACAAGCTCACCATCGTCGTTCTGCACCTCCACAGGGATCGAGTCGACGCCAGCAGGCACCTCCTCCGGAGCGATCACAGTGAGGGCATCGCCCTCGCTCGTCTCAGCAACAACCACAGTCGTGTCCTCGTCCGAAGCAGAGATCGAAGGCGTCGAGTCCTCCGACGGAACCTCCACCACAGTCTGAGCACCCGTGTCCGGGTCCGACACAACAAGCACTTCGTCGCCAGAAGGAGTCTCCACCACGTCCGCGATCGCAGGAACCAGGTCACCGTCGTTGTTCTGCACTTGGACGACAATGCTGTCGGCGCCAGCAGGCACATCCTCTGGGACGACAACAGGAAGGACGTCGCCCTCGCTCGTCGTAGCAGCAACTACGGTGGTGTCTTCGGTCGAGGCAGCAGCTTCAGCGGCGGCGGTCGTCGTATCCACCTCCGGGGTGTTGTACTTCTCGAGAAGGTAGTCCGGAATTGAGATCGTCGCACGGTCGCAGTCGTCGAGTTTCGAGTAGAGCTTGTCCAAATTATCAGACGTCACAATTGTCTTCTCCGACTTGAGCTTCTTGTACGCTGCCACAGCGCACGCCGAGTCCGTGTCGTACAAGTCGTTCAGCTGGGACACCAGGTCGTCCTTGATGTCATCCGGCAGACTCGAGTCGGCCACTTGGCCGGTGCCATCGTCGTAGTGCGTACTCAGCTTCGTCAGGTACTCGGTCTGCGTGACGATGCCGTTCTTGTTGATATCGATCTCCGAGAACGACGGGTAGTACGGGTCGTCCAGCTCCGACACGAACGACGGGATCGACAGCGACGACCTAGCCTGAGCACTCAGCTGCTGGGTCTCCTCACTGGCACTTGCCGTCGTCGCGGTCTCAGTCGTCGCAGCGCTCCCGCTTCGCATCGAAGCGTAGCCCACAACTCCCGACGCAGCCACCAGGCCGACCGTCGCGGCCGCGATGGCCACGCGCTTCTTCTGACGGCGCCGGGACGAGCGGCGGTCGGGGGCAGCCACGCGGCGGATGAACGTGGTCTCCTCATTTTCGCTCCCGTAGTTGGAGGGAGTCTTCATGGCGGCCGCTGGCAGGCTGGTCCCTCGCTCGGGTCGAGAGGCGCAGCGGCTGGCTTGGCTCGGTGTTTCCTCGACGGCGCAAATCGAGTAGTGAGCCGCTCAATTGCACTGCTCCGTCGGCCGCGACGCGCATCAGTTGACTGGCGCCGCCGCCTCCGCTCCATCTCCGCGATCCGCCGCCACGCGCGACCCGTCGCCGACGCTTTGACTCGTCGCGCGATCTTCGTGGACGGGCGGATCCTGTCGCCGGTTGCCGCCAAGATCGCGAATCCTGACGCCCACCGGAGGCTGCCGACGCCTCGCGCCGACGCTGACGGACGAAACGCAGCCACGCGCAGCTGCTCGCGCGCGCTGCGCCTCTCGTTCGGGGTCGTCACCACATGCCGGCGACAGGTCGGCGGGTGATGCGGGAATTGCTTGTCGAAAGTACCGAGTGGGAACCGGTAGAGGTTCAGTTGAGATGGATGCGCTTCAGCAACTTCAACGTGCGGTGACTCGGATGGATGAATGGATTGGAGCGACCGAGTGATCGCAACGCTGGACAATTTTTCCACATTCGATAGTGTGCCTCAACAGTAATGATATTGCTCTGGGCTGGGCTGGATGCGTGTGTCCTTGCCGCGTTTGTTCGTGTGCGATCTTCATTAGGGATATCTAAAACTAGCGGGTTCATGAACAGACCCCATGAACAGACTCATAGTTTCGCCTCGGAGATTCTGCTTTTACAAGATTACTGTCGTGCAGCTTTAACTCGCCTTGCCACCAAAGAACAAAACGCAGACGCCTGTTCCTGTCAAACTCAAGAATAGCGCGGTGGCAAGGGTTTCGTCCATGAGTGTGTGGCGATTGTGTCGCGTCTCCACGTCGCTGACCTTGAAGGCATGTGGAACAACAAGGCTGGCCATGCGTTGCAAATAGAGTTGCAGTGGATCGCAGCACTTCGACCATCTCATAGAAGCTGGGTGAATGCATTGTTATATGAACCCATGTGCAAATGAACCTTCTCCCTACGTTCACATGGACCAGTAACATTCTCGACAAGCAAATGTCAACTTATGAAACGCTGCGAAACCAAGTATGAATCGAGATCGCAAGTGTTGAGTTCATAATGTTTCGTTGCTGTATTTGCGTTAGGCTGATACCAACAACGACTATCCTAGCTTGATCCGCGTCCATGTTGCGCCATGGAGGGACTTCGCGAAGACGCAGGTATGCAATGTGAAAACATGCAGCAGGATGCCGTGGTTCACGCACGCGAGAACGGCGCTCCCGATACTGGACACATTACCATCAATGCTCACTCAGCATCCTATGCCGAGAGCCTTCAAGCTGACCAGCAGACGCTGCCCACCCAGTCGATAGCGTCTGAGAAATGAGGAGCCTGCTCGTACACACCGTACCAGCCGAACTTCTCCGCTGCCTCATTGATGCAGTCCTCAAGCGCCTGGAGCTTGGCTGGGATCGATGCAGCATCGACTTCAGCTTGCAGCGCCGTGGACTTCAGCTCTTGGAGCTGGTCAGCGAAATGCTCCTCAATCTGCTCCTTGAATTGGCCCTTGGTCATGTACTCAGCAGCGTTGTTCTCTTCCGCCCCACGAAGAGCAGGAGTCGAGTCGTCCGACGGAATCTCCACAACCGTCTGAGCACCAGTGTCCGGATCCGCAACAACCAGCACATCCTCGCCAGTAGGAGACTCCACCACATCAGCGATCACAGGAACGAAGTCACCATCGTCGTTCTGCACCTGGACAACAACGTCCTCACCGCTAGCAGGCAAGTCCTCAGGAACGATCACAGGAATCACATCGCCGTCGGTCGTCGTAGCAGCAATCACGTCCGTGTCATCGCTCGGGATAGAATCAGCGCCAATGTCGATCGAGGGTGTCGAGTCATCGGACGGGATCTCCACAACCGTCTGAGCACCAGTGTCCGGGTCCACAACAACCAGCACATCCTCGCCAGTAGGAGACTCCACCACATCAGCGATCGCAGGAACGAAGTCGCCATCGTCGTTCTGCACCTGGACAGCAACGCTGTCGGTGCTACCGACGATGAAATCAGGAACGATCACGGGAATCACATCGCCGTCGGTCGTTGTAGCAGCAACAACACTCGTGGTCTCGTCGGAGGCAGAGATTATTTCGTCAGTCGAAGTTCCATCAGAGTACGGGACCTCAAGCACCTTGCTGTCAGCGGAAGTCGTAATAACATCCGCCACAACAGAGACAAACTCTCCGTTCTCATCCTGGATCTGGACAATTTCTTGGTCAGCAGATCCACGAAGACCCGGGGTTGGGATGTCCGAAGGAACCTCCACCACAGTCTGAGCACCCGTGTCCGGGTCCGACACAACAAGCACTTCGTCGCCAGAAGGAGTCTCCACCACGTCCGCGATCACAGTCACAAGCTCACCATCGTCGTTCTGCACCTCCACAGGGATCGAGTCGACGCCAGCAGGCACCTCCTCCGGAGCGATCACAGTGAGGGCATCGCCCTCGCTCGTCTCAGCAACAACCACAGTCGTGTCCTCGTCCGAAGCAGAGATCGAAGGCGTCGAGTCCTCCGACGGAACCTCCACCACAGTCTGAGCACCCGTGTCCGGGTCCGACACAACAAGCACTTCGTCGCCAGAAGGAGTCTCCACCACGTCCGCGATCACAGTCACAAGCTCACCATCGTCGTTCTGCACCTCCACAGGGATCGAGTCGACGCCAGCAGGCACCTCCTCCGGAGCGATCACAGTGAGGGCATCACCCTCGCTCGTCTCAGCAACAACCACAGTCGTGTCCTCGTCCGAAGCAGAGATCGAAGGCGTCGAGTCCTCCGACGGAACCTCCACCACAGTCTGAGCACCCGTGTCCGGGTCCGACACAACAAGCACTTCGTCGCCAGAAGGAGTCTCCACCACGTCCGCGATCACAGTCACAAGCTCACCATCGTCGTTCTGCACCTCCACAGGGATCGAGTCGACGCCAGCAGGCACCTCCTCCGGAGCGATCACAGTGAGGGCATCGCCCTCGCTCGTCTCAGCAACAACCACAGTCGTGTCCTCGTCCGAAGCAGAGATCGAAGGCGTCGAGTCCTCCGACGGAACCTCCACCACAGTCTGAGCACCCGTGTCCGGGTCCGACACAACAAGCACTTCGTCGCCAGAAGGAGTCTCCACCACGTCCGCGATCACAGTCACAAGCTCACCATCGTCGTTCTGCACCTCCACAGGGATCGAGTCGACGCCAGCAGGCACCTCCTCCGGAGCGATCACAGTGAGGGCATCACCCTCGCTCGTCTCAGCAACAACCACAGTCGTGTCCTCGTCCGAAGCAGAGATCGAAGGCGTCGAGTCCTCCGACGGAACCTCCACCACAGTCTGAGCACCCGTGTCCGGGTCCGACACAACAAGCACTTCGTCGCCAGAAGGAGTCTCCACCACGTCCGCGATCACAGTCACAAGCTCACCATCGTCGTTCTGCACCTCCACAGGGATCGAGTCGACGCCAGCAGGCACCTCCTCCGGAGCGATCACAGTGAGGGCATCGCCCTCGCTCGTCTCAGCAACAACCACAGTCGTGTCCTCGTCCGAAGCAGAGATCGAAGGCGTCGAGTCCTCCGACGGAACCTCCACCACAGTCTGAGCACCCGTGTCCGGGTCCGACACAACAAGCACTTCGTCGCCAGAAGGAGTCTCCACCACGTCCGCGATCACAGTCACAAGCTCACCATCGTCGTTCTGCACCTCCACAGGGATCGAGTCGACGCCAGCAGGCACCTCCTCCGGAGCGATCACAGTGAGGGCATCACCCTCGCTCGTCTCAGCAACAACCACAGTCGTGTCCTCGTCCGAAGCAGAGATCGAAGGCGTCGAGTCCTCCGACGGAACCTCCACCACAGTCTGAGCACCCGTGTCCGGGTCCGACACAACAAGCACTTCGTCGCCAGAAGGAGTCTCCACCACGTCCGCGATCACAGTCACAAGCTCACCATCGTCGTTCTGCACCTCCACAGGGATCGAGTCGACGCCAGCAGGCACCTCCTCCGGAGCGATCACAGTGAGGGCATCGCCCTCGCTCGTCTCAGCAACAACCACAGTCGTGTCCTCGTCCGAAGCAGAGATCGAAGGCGTCGAGTCCTCCGACGGAACCTCCACCACAGTCTGAGCACCCGTGTCCGGGTCCGACACAACAAGCACTTCGTCGCCAGAAGGAGTCTCCACCACGTCCGCGATCACAGTCACAAGCTCACCATCGTCGTTCTGCACCTCCACAGGGATCGAGTCGACGCCAGCAGGCACCTCCTCCGGAGCGATCACAGTGAGGGCATCGCCCTCGCTCGTCTCAGCAACAACCACAGTCGTGTCCTCGTCCGAAGCAGAGATCGAAGGCGTCGAGTCCTCCGACGGAACCTCCACCACAGTCTGAGCACCCGTGTCCGGGTCCGACACAACAAGCACTTCGTCGCCAGAAGGAGTCTCCACCACGTCCGCGATCACAGTCACAAGCTCACCATCGTCGTTCTGCACCTCCACAGGGATCGAGTCGACGCCAGCAGGCACCTCCTCCGGAGCGATCACAGTGAGGGCATCGCCCTCGCTCGTCTCAGCAACAACCACAGTCGTGTCCTCGTCCGAAGCAGAGATCGAAGGCGTCGAGTCCTCCGACGGAACCTCCACCACAGTCTGAGCACCCGTGTCCGGGTCCGACACAACAAGCACTTCGTCGCCAGAAGGAGTCTCCACCACGTCCGCGATCACAGTCACAAGCTCACCATCGTCGTTCTGCACCTCCACAGGGATCGAGTCGACGCCAGCAGGCACCTCCTCCGGAGCGATCACAGTGAGGGCATCGCCCTCGCTCGTCTCAGCAACAACCACAGTCGTGTCCTCGTCCGAAGCAGAGATCGAAGGCGTCGAGTCCTCCGACGGAACCTCCACCACAGTCTGAGCACCCGTGTCCGGGTCCGACACAACAAGCACTTCGTCGCCAGAAGGAGTCTCCACCACGTCCGCGATCACAGTCACAAGCTCACCATCGTCGTTCTGCACCTCCACAGGGATCGAGTCGACGCCAGCAGGCACCTCCTCCGGAGCGATCACAGTGAGGGCATCGCCCTCGCTCGTCTCAGCAACAACCACAGTCGTGTCCTCGTCCGAAGCAGAGATCGAAGGCGTCGAGTCCTCCGACGGAACCTCCACCACAGTCTGAGCACCCGTGTCCGGGTCCGACACAACAAGCACTTCGTCGCCAGAAGGAGTCTCCACCACGTCCGCGATCACAGTCACAAGCTCACCATCGTCGTTCTGCACCTCCACAGGGATCGAGTCGACGCCAGCAGGCACCTCCTCCGGAGCGATCACAGTGAGGGCATCGCCCTCGCTCGTCTCAGCAACAACCACAGTCGTGTCCTCGTCCGAAGCAGAGATCGAAGGCGTCGAGTCCTCCGACGGAACCTCCACCACAGTCTGAGCACCCGTGTCCGGGTCCGACACAACAAGCACTTCGTCGCCAGAAGGAGTCTCCACCACGTCCGCGATCACAGTCACAAGCTCACCATCGTCGTTCTGCACCTCCACAGGGATCGAGTCGACGCCAGCAGGCACCTCCTCCGGAGCGATCACAGTGAGGGCATCGCCCTCGCTCGTCTCAGCAACAACCACAGTCGTGTCCTCGTCCGAAGCAGAGATCGAAGGCGTCGAGTCCTCCGACGGAACCTCCACCACAGTCTGAGCACCCGTGTCCGGGTCCGACACAACAAGCACTTCGTCGCCAGAAGGAGTCTCCACCACGTCCGCGATCACAGTCACAAGCTCACCATCGTCGTTCTGCACCTCCACAGGGATCGAGTCGACGCCAGCAGGCACCTCCTCCGGAGCGATCACAGTGAGGGCATCGCCCTCGCTCGTCTCAGCAACAACCACAGTCGTGTCCTCGTCCGAAGCAGAGATCGAAGGCGTCGAGTCCTCCGACGGAACCTCCACCACAGTCTGAGCACCCGTGTCCGGGTCCGACACAACAAGCACTTCGTCGCCAGAAGGAGTCTCCACCACGTCCGCGATCACAGTCACAAGCTCACCATCGTCGTTCTGCACCTCCACAGGGATCGAGTCGACGCCAGCAGGCACCTCCTCCGGAGCGATCACAGTGAGGGCATCGCCCTCGCTCGTCTCAGCAACAACCACAGTCGTGTCCTCGTCCGAAGCAGAGATCGAAGGCGTCGAGTCCTCCGACGGAACCTCCACCACAGTCTGAGCACCCGTGTCCGGGTCCGACACAACAAGCACTTCGTCGCCAGAAGGAGTCTCCACCACGTCCGCGATCACAGTCACAAGCTCACCATCGTCGTTCTGCACCTCCACAGGGATCGAGTCGACGCCAGCAGGCACCTCCTCCGGAGCGATCACAGTGAGGGCATCGCCCTCGCTCGTCTCAGCAACAACCACAGTCGTGTCCTCGTCCGAAGCAGAGATCGAAGGCGTCGAGTCCTCCGACGGAACCTCCACCACAGTCTGAGCACCCGTGTCCGGGTCCGACACAACAAGCACTTCGTCGCCAGAAGGAGTCTCCACCACGTCCGCGATCACAGTCACAAGCTCACCATCGTCGTTCTGCACCTCCACAGGGATCGAGTCGACGCCAGCAGGCACCTCCTCCGGAGCGATCACAGTGAGGGCATCGCCCTCGCTCGTCTCAGCAACAACCACAGTCGTGTCCTCGTCCGAAGCAGAGATCGAAGGCGTCGAGTCCTCCGACGGAACCTCCACCACAGTCTGAGCACCCGTGTCCGGGTCCGACACAACAAGCACTTCGTCGCCAGAAGGAGTCTCCACCACGTCCGCGATCACAGTCACAAGCTCACCATCGTCGTTCTGCACCTCCACAGGGATCGAGTCGACGCCAGCAGGCACCTCCTCCGGAGCGATCACAGTGAGGGCATCGCCCTCGCTCGTCTCAGCAACAACCACAGTCGTGTCCTCGTCCGAAGCAGAGATCGAAGGCGTCGAGTCCTCCGACGGAACCTCCACCACAGTCTGAGCACCCGTGTCCGGGTCCGACACAACAAGCACTTCGTCGCCAGAAGGAGTCTCCACCACGTCCGCGATCACAGTCACAAGCTCACCATCGTCGTTCTGCACCTCCACAGGGATCGAGTCGACGCCAGCAGGCACGTCCTCCGGAGCGATCACAGTGAGGACATCGCCCTCGCTCGTCTCAGCAACAACCACAGTCGTGTCCTCGTCCGAAGCAGAGATCGAAGGCGTCGAGTCCTCCGACGGAACCTCCACCACAGTCTGAGCACCCGTGTCCGGGTCCGACACAACAAGCACTTCGTCGCCAGAAGGAGTCTCCACCACGTCCGCGATCACAGTCACAAGCTCACCATCGTCGTTCTGCACCTCCACAGGGATCGAGTCGACGCCAGCAGGCACCTCCTCCGGAGCGATCACAGTGAGGGCATCGCCCTCGCTCGTCTCAGCAACAACCACAGTCGTGTCCTCGTCCGAAGCAGAGATCGAAGGCGTCGAGTCCTCCGACGGAACCTCCACCACAGTCTGAGCACCCGTGTCCGGGTCCGACACAACAAGCACTTCGTCGCCAGAAGGAGTCTCCACCACGTCCGCGATCACAGTCACAAGCTCACCATCGTCGTTCTGCACCTCCACAGGGATCGAGTCGACGCCAGCAGGCACCTCCTCCGGAGCGATCACAGTGAGGGCATCGCCCTCGCTCGTCTCAGCAACAACCACAGTCGTGTCCTCGTCCGAAGCAGAGATCGAAGGCGTCGAGTCCTCCGACGGAACCTCCACCACAGTCTGAGCACCCGTGTCCGGGTCCGACACAACAAGCACTTCATCGCCAGAAGGAGTCTCCACCACGTCCGCGATCGCAGGAACCAGGTCACCGTCGTTGTTCTGCACTTGGACGACAATGCTGTCGGCGCCAGCAGGCACATCCTCTGGGACGACAACAGGAAGGACGTCGCCCTCGCTCGTCGTAGCAGCAACCACGGTGGTGTCTTCGGTCGAGGCAGCAGCTTCAGCGGCGGCGGTCGTCGTATCCACCTCCGGGGTGTTGTACTTCTCGAGAAGGTAGTCCGGAATTGAGATCGTCGCACGGTCGCAGTCGTCGAGTTTCGAGTAGAGCTTGTCCAAATTATCAGACGTCACCTTCACTTTTTCCGACTTGAGCTTCTTGTATGCTGCCACAGCGCACGCCGAGTCCGTGTCGTACAAGTCATTCAGCTGGGACACCAGGTCGTCCTTGATGTCATCCGGCAGACTCGAGTCGGCCACTTGGCCGGTGCTATCGTCGTAGTGCGTACTCAGCTTCGTCAGGTACTCGGTCTGCGTGACGATGCCGTTCTTGTTGATATCGATCTCCGAGAACGACGGGTAGTACGGGTCGTCCAGCTCCGACACGAACGACGGAATCGACAGCGACGACCTAGCCTGAGCACTCAGCTGCTGGGTCTCCTCACTGGCACTTGCCGTCGTCGCGGTCTCAGTCGTCGCAGCGCTCCCGCTTCGCATCGAAGCGTAGCCCACAACTCCCGACGCAGCCACCAGGCCGACCGTCGCGGCCGCGATGGCCACGCGCTTCTTCTGACGGCGCCGGGACGAGCGGCGGTCGGGGGCGGCCACGCGGCGGATGAACGTGGTCTCCTCATTTTCGCTCCCGTAGTTGGAGGGAGTCTTCATGGCGGCCGCTGGCAGGCTGGTCCCTCGCTCGGGTCGAGAGGCGCAGCGGCTGGCTTGGCTCGGTGTTTCCTCGACGGCGCAAATCGAGTAGTGAGCCGCTCGGTGGCCGGCTGTCACGCTCGTCACGGCCGCATCGCTCGCGTTTCACGCTCGACAAGATCGGAGCCCCCTGCGCGCCCCCATGAGCCCCACGCCGCCCCGCGCCGCCCACTCGTCGCCGCGACCCTCTGACAAGTCGCGCGATCTTTCCACTGCCGCCGGAGGGTCGCGCGCTCAGCTGCGGATGCGCCGCTCGCCAAGATCGCGCGCCGCCCGCCCGCGTCCCCGCCGTCCGCCAGGCTCGCGCTCGTCACCCGCCAGCGATCCACGAGCTGACCGCGCCGCCCCCGCCATGCTCATTGGTTGCCCTTTTCGAGAAAGTGCAGTGCAGGGTTTTCCGTGGAGGACAGGCATTCACCGGTAGAAAACCGGAGGTGTCGGTATACGGTATTGGCGATACCGGTTCTACCGGTAGAATGTGAGACATGCGTCGCAGAGAAGACCCCGCAGCGATATGCCCACTTGGGAACTGTATGAGATATAGTGAAAACAAGTGTAAACGCTCCCGCCCAGCGTGTCGCGACACTAGCGGCCATTTGGCGACGCGACACCTTCGGAGAGCAGCATGATCGGCTACGTGGCGCGCCAGTACCGCTGGTACAAGCTCGAGTTCGGGCTCACGATGCTGAGCTGGTGGGAGGTGTCCATCTTCAGTACGTGCGCGCGCTTCTCCGCTTCATTTTGAGCCCGCTAACGCCAACTTTCGCGCGATTTTCGCCTGCGCAGACTGCTTCCTGCTCGTCGTGCTCAGCGTCACGGGCTACTACCTGTACAACCTCGGCTCGAGCGTTGCGGGGCTCATCAAGAGCGAGTAGATGACGCCCGCGGGCTCCAGCTCTGGGGCCGCGCGGCTTACTGTAAATGCACGCGATTTCATTCCCGCGATGGGAATACCCCCGTTTGGACTCGCTTGGATCGAGCTATTTTCTGCCGTGGGGACCAGCTTGGTGCTCCGCCGTTTCGGTTTTCTCTGTCCATCCACTTGTCTAGTAGCCCACAGACACAGCTCGCCATGGACGTCGACGACTTTGAGAGTGAGTTCCCGCACGCTCGATTGTTGTGGTTGGACGTGATGCTCACTGCCAGAGCCAGAGAGGCTCAAGGTCGTCGTGGTGGGAAACGCTGGGGTGGGCAAGACCAGCCTTGCTACGCGCTTCGTCAAGCGCTCGTTCTCCAGCGAGTACCACAAGACGCTGGGTGCCGAGTTCATGGAGCGCAGCGTGCGGCTGAAAGACCTGGACGAGACAGTCACGCTCTTGATCTGGACCTCGACAAACCAAGAGCAGGCAGAGGGAGACGCCAACGAATGCTTCCAGGGTGAGGCGATGAGCTACAGTACCTCGTTGTAGACGTTTGATCCGTTGACTTTGGTGGCATTACAGGCGCCGGCGTGGCAGTGTATGTATTCTCGACGGTGGACCGGCAGTCGTTCGACGACCTGCCAAAATGGCAGCTGAAAGTCACAGCCGAGTGCGGGCCCATTCAACAGGTGCTTGTCCAGAGCAAGACTGATCTCATGGAACGGGCTGTCGTAACACGTGAGGAAGTAGCGACAATGGGCGAGCAGCTCGGGATGCGAGTGTTTCGCGTGAGTGCAAAGCAGAGTGCCAACGTCTCGGAAGGTATGGGAGTATGGTAGATGCATGGCAGTACTCAGGACTCATCGTCTGGATGCATAGTGTTCGAGCACCTGTGTCGGCAATACCTCGACTGCCGTGCCCAATGCAACGTCGTGAAGCCAGAAGTACAGCAACCAACAGCAACAGATATCGCTGCAACCGACAGTAACATGGACTCTACAACATCGAGAGACCTCCATAACTCGCCTCGACGATCTCGAGTTGGCAGCTCTCAAATTTCTGAGGTGAATACGGAGCGTCGTTCGAGCAAGTCGCTGTCGTCTTCTCCAAGTCGCTCAAGGCTGCGGTCCCGATCACCATCTGAAGTGTTCCCGTTTCCTTTTTCAGGACTACCACCATCTACTACTTCTCCAACATCTCAACAAGAATATGGAGTTGCAGTCGCATGTGCGTGGCAAAGCAACGCGGCCGGAGGGGTAGAACTAGTGTCAAAGCCAGCCGGAAACCGGGTAAGTACCATCCGAAAAATCAATGATGACCGCGGAGTTGAATTCGACACCATTGAGAGTTCTCACAAGTCGATCAAGAGTCGAGCCAGCGGCAAGAAGAAAAGAAGAGCTTGCATTGTATCGTAAAAGATGAATGAAATCTGTCAAACCACTTTTTCATGGTTTGTCTAATTTTACCTTGAGGGAAATGCTGGTCACATTTGCAATGCGCGATTGAGGAATCAAGAAAGCCGTCGGCATGGCGGATGCTCTGCGAGAAAGACTCCTGCTGATGGAGACAAATCCACGAAGGCGCAATCGTGGACAAGTACCCAGTGAGATCGTAGCAGAGGCACTTCGGTTTCAAAGCAACTTTGCGCCACGAGAGCTGTCGTTCAACACGGCTGCCATCTCGGACTGCGGTGAAAGCCTGGAGCAGATGCTTAGTGAAAAGCGCGAGATTCGCGAGTGCCGCGATATGATGTGGGAAGACCATTATGCATCGCAGCTCAATGAAGAGCTGGTACGCTCGACAGCTGCGCGCAAGAAGAAACTCGCGCAGGAGACTGCCACACTATCCCAGCTCACATCGGACTGGGACAAGTGGAGTATGGCTATCGAGCTTCATATGTACGAGTTCCTCAGTGACTCGCTTTCGAGAATTGATACCGATCGGCGTAAAGAGTATTTCAACTCGTGTCACAAGTCTGGGCAGACACCTCTGCATCGAGCGTGCAAGGCGAATGATGTAGCGCTAGTACAACTCTTGATATCGTTTGGCGCGGAGCTAGTGGCAAAAGACGAGTCTGGGAAGGTGAGATATGGATCTCTTTTGTCGCTGCTGAGATCGTCATTGACTGTATCTAAACTTCTGTCGCCTGCGAGCAGACCGTATTCCATACCATGGCAGAGAATCGGTTAGCAGCCTTGTTTCGCGTGCTGAACGACCAGCTAACAGATACCACGCGATCGATTCTAAGTCAAGTGGACAAAAGCGGTGGCTCTGTGCTGCACGCGGCGGCATCAAGTGGATGTGACGAAATCCTGGAGCTACTTCTCACCGATCCGGATTGTAGCAGTGTTCGGGAGTTGATTGATCTTCAGAAAGCGACGGACAACAACACTCCTCTTCATTTCGCCGCTAGAAATGGGCATCTAGCGTGCATCAAGTGCTTGATGGAGATCGGAAGCGCAAATCCTGCGATTTTAAACTTGCGAGGTTCAAATGCTTTCCATCTCGCGCTCCAGCAGACTTTTGACGTTGAGAAGCTAGCTGGAGTATTTGTGAATCAAACACTACAAGATCTCAAGGATTCAACTTTCAATACTATTGACGACGTCACAGGGCAAATGAGCCTTCACACAGCCATCATCAAGGGTTTTATTGGTCTTAGCTTGGAACTCATCCAAGACAAAGTAGTTCAAGTGAATACAGCGACCCGGGATGGAGCATGGAGCCCTTTACACCTAGCCGTAATGAATGGATCGCTGAAGCTAGTCAACGCACTTTTAACCGCCGGGGCTATCACAGATGTGGTGGATGCGGACGGGCAAACACCACTGTTGCTCGCATGTCTTGGAGGCAGGTTGGAGATTATTCGGGTCCTATTGGAAAATCACGCAAATCCGGCGCATCAAAACAAGCAGGCGCATTCTGCACTCCACTACTTAGCTGCTTTTTGCCGAGATCGACAGCTGCTTGAGGATCTCATTGGTGCAGGCGCTGACGTGCATGCCAAATCTCTGAAGCTCAACACACCGCTCCACTTCGCGGCGATGAACGGAAACGAGGTGGCGACGCAGGTGTTGCTCGCGCATGGCGCCAGCCCCAGCCTCATTAACGAAGACAAACGTAGCGTCGTCTATCTCGCTAAGAAATGGCGCCATCGAGGTGTTGAGGACCTTGTAAAACCTCCAGAGCCTGACAGTGCTGGTACTCCAGCTTCTGGGGTACCAGCTACACGAGGGAATCAGCGTCCAGTCACTCCCGTTGCGTCATCGCATCACCGGCAACTCGCTGGCAGCAGAGCTAAAGCTGTGTCTTCACAAGCAAATGCCTCTCGAATGCTTGGGCTAGAAACTGATGACTCGGATGCAGACTCTCTGTTCGCATTCGAAGACGACGAGCCGATCGTGCCGCCATCGTACCCCTGGCCAACAGGGGGCTCGTGGACAAGCCAAAACTTCTCCCAGCTTCGAGAGCGCTTCATGGATCGCAGTAATGCAACACGAGCACCACTTGGCCCGATAGTCGTCGCTCAGGATCGTCGACCGGCTTGGTCTCCACCGTCGTCACCAAAGGCTACAACCAGCACCACGAAGACGCTTGGAGCGCTTCAGCTGACGAGAACAACAAATCGCTTCCTTCCAGGCCCCGTTCACGTTCCATGGGAGATGACAGTGCCCGTAGCAAGCCTCGCAACAGCTCAACGCAAGCTCAAGCCCAGCATCCGAGCCAACGTGGGATTACTCCGTGACCACCTGGCTCACGCACAAGAGCTTTACTGGCCTGAGCAAGCCGCTCGACCCCCAGTGCGGATGCTGCTCTCCGGCTGAGACGAAGAGCGAGAGTCAACATTAGGTGTTTCATCACTGGAAGATACGATTTCACGCGGATTTGATGTGCTTTTATTGTGACTATACGACTGCAACCAGGTCAAGCGCGCTTCAACTTGGCTTGAACGGGGAACGTGCCAGCACATATTTCCTTATCAAGGTGCCTGGCATTAATCGTAGAATGTATTACACCATCATTTGACAATCGTTTATATCAGGGTAACTCTTTATAGAGGCAAAGAGATCTTCAAGCGTCGTAGAACCATGGCCAGTCGATCTTTCGAGCTGCAACCGACTGGTCGCCGCCGCAACCGCCACGCGCGACTCGCTGACGAGTCGCGCGATCTTGCAAAGGGTCGGGAGCGGATCCTCGCTGGGAGCTGATGGAGTGGCGCGATCGTTAGGTCAAGAGGTGATGGCAATGGGATCTTTGGCTCCATGAGGCGCCTCCATGGTCACTACTCGATTTGCGTCGTCGAGGAAACACCGAGTCAAGCCAGCCGCTGTGCCTCTCGACCTGAGCGAGGGATCAGCCTGCCAGCGGCCGCCATGAAGACTCCCTCCAACTACGGGAGCGAAAATGAGGAGACCACGTTCATCCGCCGCGTGGCCGCACCCGACCGCCGCTCGTCCCGGCGCCGTCAGAAGAAGCGCGTGGCCATCGCGGCCGCGACGGTCGGCCTGGTGGCTGCGTCGGGAGTTGTGGGCTACGCTTCGATGCGAAGCGGGAGCGCTGCGACGACTGAGACCGCGACGACGGCTAGTGCCAGTGAGGAGACCCAGCAGTTGAACACGCAAAACAAGGAAGCGCTGTCGATCCCGTCGTTCGTGTCGGAGCTGGACGACCCGTACTACCCGCCGTTCTCGGAGCTTGATGCCAACAACAATGGTGTCGTCTCACAGATGGAGTTTCTTGTCAAGCTGAGTGCTCATTACGATGCCAGCACCGGTCAGGTAAACGACTCGGATCTGCCGGATGACATCAAGGACAGCCTCGTCGAGCAGCTTGGGGACAAGTACGACGTAGACTCACAGTGCACGATCAACTCGTACAAGGCGTTGAGGAGCTCTTCTACGGCGGTGAATCAGGATGGTCTCGCCAAGCTCTATGGAAAGATGGACCTCTGTGAGCATCCTACGATCTCGATCCCGGACTTCCTTGTAGACAAGTACAACCTGCCTCCATCTGAGGCAACGGCCGGGTCTACGACATCAGGCGATACGGAAACGACAACGACAGAAGTCACTACTCAGGTCGTGACGGTCACGACTGACAGCGGCGAGACTGTTCCTATCGTCGTGCCGCAGATTCCGGATGGCGTAGACCAGACCATTGTCCAAGTCCCGAATGCCAATGGTGACTACGTGTCTGTGATCGCTGATGTTGTTACGACCTCGACGGGCGATCAGGTTCTCCAGATTCCGAACGGTGAAGGTGGTGTGACCACGATCGGGGTACCATCAGGTTCGGCGTCCGGCGGTAGCTCAACTTCTACTGAGGACAACACCCAGGTCGTTACTGTTACGACTGGCAGCGGTGAGGCTGTCCCCGTTGTCGTGCCCCAGATCGAAGACGGAGCCGACACTGCCGTCGTTCAAGTACAGAATGCTGATGGCGACTTTGTTTCTGTGACCGCTGATGTCGTTACGACGTCGAATGGTGACCAGATCCTGCAGATTCCGGATGGTGAAGGTGGCGTGACGACCGTCGAGGTACCATCGGGATCAGCGTCCGCGAGCGGCTCAAAGCCCACCGACAGCACTCAAGTGTTGTCTGTTACGACCGATAGCGGCGAGAGTGTCCCCATCGTTGTGCCTCCGATCCCCGATGGAGCCGACCAGACCATTGTCCAAGTCCCGAATTCCGATGGCGACTTTGTTTCTGTGATTGCTGATATTGTCACGACATCGACTGGTGACCAGATCCTTCAGATTCCGGATGGTGAAGGTGGTGTGACGACCGTCGAGATACCATCGGGATCGGCGTCCGGCAGTTCAACGTCTACCGAGGATAACACCCAAGTGTTGACGGTCACAACCGACAGTGGGGAGACTGTCCCCATCGTTGTGCCGGAGATCCCGTATGGCGCCGACACTGCCATTGTCCAAGTCCCGAATTCCGATGGCGACTTCATCTCCGTGACCGCCGACGTCATTACGACGTCAACAGGTGACCAGATCCTTCAGATTCCGGATGGTGAAGGTGGCGTGACGACCGTCGAGGTACCATCGGGATCGGCGTCCGCAGGTACCACAAGCACCACTGAGGATACCGATGTTGACGATATCATCGAGTCTCTCGGTGGATACGAGGACGATAATCTGGCAAGCCCGGATTCCACGGAGACTGTTGTGCAAGTGACGACTTCGGATGGCGAACAGATGAATGTCATTGTCCCGGATGCTCCCGTTGTTGATGGTCAAGGAGTCGTTGAGATCCCGACGGACGACGGCTACCAGCCTATTGTTGTCTCCGAAATCCCGACCAGTGACGGCGGCGCCATTCTCCAGATTCCGGATGGCGATGGTGGCTTCACTTCTGTTCAGGTCACCTCGGCTCCGATTGACGCAACGACCGATGACAATGCTGACACGGTTGTTCAGGTTGCGACGGATGATGGCGGTGAAATCTCTATTGTTGTACCGGATGTGCCGGCTGAGGATGGCAAGGATGTTGTTCAGATCCCGACTGCTGACGGATACGAGACAATCACTGTGGACGCCATTGATACTGGTGATGGAAACGAGGTTCTGTTGATTCCGGATGGAGAGGGTGGCGTAACTCCGGTCCAAGTCACCGATAGCTCGGTCGATACGACGACGACTGATGACTCTACGCAGACAATCTCCGTCACGACTGCCGATGGAGTCGAGGTCCCAGTGATCATCCCCGACGTTCCTGCTGAGAACGGACAGGACGTTGTTGAGATCAAGAACGCGGATGGCGATTATGTCCCGGTCACGGTTGATGTCATTGAGACCCAGGACGGCGGTGAGATCATGATGATCCCCGACGGAGCCGGCGGTGTAACGCCTGTCGAGGTGACGCCGGAGCCAGATGTGTCTACGACGGACACGAACCCGGTGGTTTCTGTCACCACCGACGACGGTGATGTCGTGCCTGTGATTATCCCCGATGTTCCAGCCGTGGATGGACAGGATGTTGTGGAGATCCAGAACTCGGAGGGAGAGTTTGTGCCAGTGACGGTCGATGTCATTGAGACCGAGGACGGCGGACAAATTCTCCAGATCCCAGACGGTGAGGGTGGTGTGACCCCTGTCAAGGTTACCGCGACCCCGACCGTTTCTGACACGACGGCAACCACGACCGATGACGTCTTTGAGATCAAGGACAAGGAGATCATCGGTATCGCCAACGAAGATGGTCAGTACGTGCCGAACGTCGCCGATGTTATCATTACCAAGGACGGCAGCGAGATCCTTCAGATCCCGAGCCCAGACGGTGGTGTTATTTCTGTCACAGTCATGAATGGCGAGTCGTCAGGCTCTAAGGGAGATAGCGGCCAAGTCATGACCGTGGCGACGGGTGGTGGCGATGTTGTGCCGGTGATCATTCCGGATGTGCCTGCTGTTGACGGCAAGGACGTCGTTGAGGTCCAAGACTCGAACGGCCAGTTCGTTCCCATCACGGTCGATGTCATCGAGACAGCGGATGGTGGCGAGTTTATCCAAATCCCGGATGGCAGTGGTGGCGTCACGACGGTAGAGGTGACCTCTGCTCCGGACACGACGACGACTGGCTCATCGTCTAGCTCCACACCATCTCTTCGTGGCACTGATGTCGACGATGTGATCCAAGACATTGGAGGAACTACGCTTGACTCGGATATCGCCGACGCCATTCCTGATGACACAATTCTCACTGTTCCAACAACTGATGGCGGCGATGTAGCGGTGATCATCCCGGCGGCTCCAGCTGTTGACGGAAACGTAGTCATCGAGGTTCAAAAGGATGATGGCGAGTTTGTCTCGGAGCTTGTGACCGCAATTCCAACCGACAACGGGAACATTCTGCAGATTCCTGATGACAATGGAGGCTTCACTTCGATCCACGTGACAGATGCGCCTAGTGCTACGGAGCAGACAACAGACGCCCCAGCGATTGTCCAGGTTCCGTCTGGCGAAGGTAGCGGCACGATCATCATCATCCCAGATGTCCCCCCTATCGGTGGGCAAGATGTTGTTCAGATCCAGACTGATGACGGTATTAAGACGATCCTGGTCGACGAGACACCGACTGACGATGGTGGCCAGATTCTTCAGATCCCTGATGACAACGGCGGCTTCATTAGTGTTGAGGTGACCAAGGCGCCAGTCGATGTCCCGGAGTACATGACCAAGGACCAGTTCAAGCAGCAGCTCGCGGACTTTTACGCGGACAAGCTGCACGGATTCAAGGACTCTGCGGTCCAGGCAGAGCTCGAGAGTGACTCGATCGCTACCAAGATCCAGGGGCTCGACGACTGCATTGAGCAGGCCGCTAACAAATTCGGCTGGTACGGCGTGTACGAGCAGGCTCCTCACTTCGAGAACGCCATCGACTGGGTGCAGCACGTGTGCTGGGCTGCCTAGGCGCAGTTTGGCTTGTGAGGCATCACGTGTGTATGCGTGTGCATCTATCCACTCGTCTTTGCGGCTACTCGTTTCGTCCGCATCAATGCATGAGCTATGAAAACAAATCGCTTACTTCCTCAGTTGACTCTTTTTACAACACCAAACATCTAGTGGTTGAGCTCTACTCAATCGTAGCGAGACTTGATGTGCTCGTACACGCGGCGCAGCATCCAGCCATCACCAGGCGTGATGGTGGCGGATGCACCAGCCTCCATGATACAAGCAGGGAAGTCGGAAGCCGGCTTGTCCGTCGTCTCGTAGAAGTCGGGAAGACCAAAGCCGTGGCCGATCTCGTGGGCGACGATCTGCAACTGGTCGTTGTCGAGAGTGGCCAACATGTTCTCTGCGTCGACACGCTGACCCCAGTCACCACCGGCACCACCGCCCATACCGAGCGTGGGCCACAACGACATGTCGAACGGCTTGCCTTCGCATGCACTGGTGTCGGCACTCGCGACCTGTCCGAGGTGCTTGTAGCATGCGTCAGGGCACTGCGGGACTCCATCGGCATCCACGACACCCTCGTAGATCTTGCCGAGCGAGTCGTCAGACCAGTCGAGCAGAGACTTGTCACGCACAGCGAAGCCCACGACGGTGACGTCAATCTGCTCGAAAGGCCAGCAGTCGTAGCCGATGAGCCACTCGTTCCAAGCCTTGAACTGGCGGTTGAGCATGGCCTCGAACTTGGAGGCAACGTCCTTCGACAGCGACTCGGTGCTGTCCCAGCGGATGCAGTAGCTCAACGAGCCGTTGTTGTTGTGCAGCTGGTCGCTGATAAAGTTGTTGAACTGCGGCACGTACGTCGACATGCGCTTCTCCCACACCCAGTCGACGTACTCGGTGCTGATGTACTCGGCCGGGTTGCCCACCACGCACTCGCCGTTTGCCGACGTGACGGTGCCGAACGTCGCGTGCTCGGCAGTTGTGGTCGAAGACGAGGTTGTCGTGCTCGAGCTCGAAGTGTCAGCCGACGAAGCGCTGCTCCCTGAGTCCGCCTCATTCTCAACATCGTCCGCTTCTCCCTCCGCTTCCTCGTCATCGGCTTCGTTGGCGTCGCTGGCATCAGCGTACTCGTCATCGGTCGACGCAGCAGGCGCAGCGGGCGTGACCGTAGGGAACGCCTCCGGAGTAGCCGACGTCGCAACAGGAGCAGCCGTGGTCTCAACAGGAGCAGCCGTAGTCTCAACAGGAGCAGAAGTCGTTGCGACTGGTGCTGTCGTCTTCTTCGGCGTGCAACTGGCAGCGTCAGCACCCGCGAGCACGCAGGCTGCACCGAGAGCCAGTAGCTGAAGCACACGCATGGCGATTGTCCCGTTGAATACTTGGCACTGGAGTGGAGCTGGCAGATTAAGGAGTGTCTTCCTGCGATCGGAAACTAACCGCTAGTTGCCCGTGCCCGTCGAGCTCCTACTGATGACCTCGAGCAAGCCTTTACGGCGCTCATCAGCTCGGCGACAAGAGCCATGCGGTGCCAAGATAGACTCGAGGCTCGGCGATTCAAGCACTCGAACAGCACATCGCGATGAAATGATACTTTGGTGTGATTGCGCCTTACTGTAGAGGTTGAACAGCTCACTCCGTCATCGCCAGTCGCGCCGACTAGTTGAACAGCAATATAATCTATATGAATACATGTTGATTCAATATGCAATTTCTACTGATTTAAATATATTAGAAAACCGACTATCCCCAGGCTGGGGCCCAGCCGCTTTCGGAGCACCCACGTGTTTGAATTCGGTGTGACGCGCGCTTGGTCGCATCGAAGGCGCACTGGTCGGCTCGAATGTCAAGTATCTCCAAGTAGTCTGTCTTCAGTGATGGCGCTATGAATACATAGCTTGCTCATGCGAGCGACGTCATCAAAATCCCTTGAAGAACCGCCATGTCAAGGGTGAGATTCTCAATCCCACAACAGCAAACAATGTTCAAGAGATGCGCGTTGAGAGTCTCTTTGGCAGCAACGCATTGATAACTGGAGTCACATATAGCGAGTAGTAGGCACAAGGTCTGTGAGGCAGCGCCCAATCGATGCAGTATGGCGACGGGCCAGATCTGAATGCCGAGTCTTCGAGCGTATCCGGCGCTGACGTCGACTGCTGAAATCGATGCTTGGTGCAAACACTGTAGATAGAGCGAGCTGATTCGAATTGATTTCACCACAAGAGAGCTTCTGTGGGCGATAACCACTGCTCATCATACCCACCACAGTGCGAGTAAAAATGACACCAAGCAGGTACGAGCGCATAATTCTTCCGCAGCATACCTGAGGTGATACATGGGGCAGGACGAAGCACACTATAGCACCATTCCCGCCTTACCTCAGCTTCGATCTCATGCACTGGTCATGGCGCTCGTAAGTAGCAGCTAGTATTCGACTTAGTCCGCAAGAATGAAAACGGTTGAAAGTATAGGATTCAAAGCAACTTGGAATTTTTCCCATTCCACGCACAGATGCTGGTGTCTGACATCAAGAACCGGCCGTTTGCGTGGTCCCAATGGATCAGTCCTGAAGCGGTCTTTCGAGCGCTTCTTTGAGATATTCCACATGGTGACAACAAGAACAGAGTGGAGTAGATTTTCGTAACACCGGCCCATCGTCACACTGGCCCATCGTCAGCAGCAAGCCAACCGTGTCTTTGCTATCGTTCAAACTTCGAGTCCCCTCCCTCTCTTCATACCGAGCGTGTGCATTTCAGCTGTCGCCAAACACTTTTCTCCTCTCCATCGCCAACGCAGACAAACCAATCACCGAAACGAGCTTCCCAACGTTGGTCCTGGGGTCCGTGCGAGTGCTCATGCGAGTGCTCACGTTCATGATCATTCGAGTTTCCATGATCCAGCCCGCCTTGGAGCTCCTAGAGTGCT
The DNA here is from genome assembly GCA_024867545.1 of Phytopythium helicoides. Classification (NCBI taxonomy): domain Eukaryota; phylum Oomycota; class Peronosporomycetes; order Pythiales; family Pythiaceae; genus Phytopythium; species Phytopythium helicoides. Next base: position 400,213 of record JANFNE010000009.1, on the reverse strand, counting down.
TTTGCGTTGGAATCCCGAAAGACCCACTCGCCATCCCATCGCACTTGACAGCCATGTTGAAGTGACCACCCTCGGTATGGTACCGGTTCCTCGTCGGTGGCCGCTCCTTCCTCATTATCCAGACGAACACCTCCGAAGCAGCATGACAGCCGCCCCCTGCAAGCTCTTCGTCTTCGGGCTCGGCTACTCGGCCACGCGCGCGGCGCTGGCCTTCCACAGGCGCGCGGGCTTCTCCGTCTCCGGCTCCGTGCGCTCCCGCGAGTCGGTGGCGCAGCTCACGGCCGCGCACCCGACCGTCTTCTCGGCCGATAACGTGTTCGTGTTCGACGGAGAGACCCACGACGAGGCTCTGGACGCGGCGCTCGCGGACGCTACGCACCTGCTGATCTCGGTGCCCACGGGCAGGACGGATGAGACCGCGGACCCGGTGCTGGTGGCGTTCAGGGACAGGATTCTGGCGCGTGCAGGAGCGCTCCAGTGGGTCGCGTACCTCTCGACCATCGGCGTGTACGGCGAGACCAACGGGCAGGTGGTGGACGAGAGCGCGCCCGTGGGCTCCTCGGTGCGCAGGTCCCAGCTCAGGATCAGGGCCGAGCAGCTCTGGCTCGAGCTCCCGGGCGTCCCTGTTCACGTTTTCCGTATCGCTGGTATCTACGGACCTGGGCGAGGCACCGTCACCAAGGTGCGCAGCGGATCTGCTACGCGGATCCACATCCCAGGAAGGGTGTTCAACCGCATCCACGTCGACGACATCGTCGAGATCCTGCTGGCCTCGGCGGCCAAGCCCAACCCTGGAGCCATCTACAATGTGTGTGACGACGAGCCCGCGCCGGCGGAGGACGTGACGGCGTACGCGTGCGAGCTGCTGGGACTGCCCGTGCCGCCCAGCATCTCGTGGGAGGAGGCGGAGGCTACGATGAGTGCCATGGCCAAGTCCTTCTACGCCGAGAGCAAGGTCTGCAGCAACGCGCGTATTCGCAACGAGCTTGGCGTGCAGCTCAAATACCCCACATACCGCGAGGGTCTCCTTGCCCAAGTTATCGAAGAGGAGGCAGGAGCCGAGGCAGCTGAGCTCGATCAGCACCCGGAGCAGCTCGTCGTCGTTGCCAACATCGGATCTCTGCGTGCGGAGCCGTACCTGGACCTCCGCCAGATCAGTTTCCGCCTGAGCCGTGCCCTCCGCCGCCCGGTCGTTCCCTGCAGCTTCCGATTCTCGAACCGCGTGGAGGCTACGCAGCTGAATGGTATTCCTGCGAAGACTTTTGAAATGGTGCTGTCCGAGTATCTCAAGCAATACTCGCCGTCGAACACCGAAGTGATTGTTCTACCGCTCTTCTTCGGCAAGAGCGCGACGTTGACAGAGTTTCTGCCTCAGGTTGCGACCAAGTGCTGGCAGCAATTTGAACACAGCGTGGGGTCAACTCTGAAGCTGCGTGTGGGTGATTGTGTCGTTGACAAGTCGACTCCCGAAGACAACCGTGTAGCTCAGATCCTCCATGACCGCATTCGCGAGCAACTTGAGGGAGTTTCTGACTCGGAGGAGATCACAGTCATCGTGCTGGACCACGGGACGCCTAGCTTCGAAGTGCATGAGGCACGCGAGGTTGTCGCGGATCAGTTGCGTGCGATTCTCAAAGACAACAAGAGCGTGCTTCGGGTGCTAACGGCATGCATGGAGCGCCGCGAAGGTGCTGAGTTTGACTTCAATGACCCGCTTCTGGAGCATGCGCTGGACCATTACGACATCACATCCGGCACTGTGGTTGTTGCCAAGCTCTTTTTCTCCGGAGGTCGTCATGCTGGCGAGAGTGGAGACATCGAAGAGATCACGAACGCGGTCAAGCTTCGTCACCCTGGAGTTAGTGTGCGCGTCACTGAGCCTCTGGGAAGCCACCTGCTGCTGACGGATATCCTCAAGGACCGCTTCCGCCGTGCAGTGAACCAGGAAGAAGTGGATCTCTCCTTGGAGTAGATGAACAGACTACGATAGAGAGAACTGCATTACTATGCAAACCGTCTTTTTGACCCGACCACGTCGACTTCATAGGTAGTGTTCTAGCTGGCTTCCCTCGTCTCGTTAGTAACGCGGATAGCGATGCGGCTCACCTCATGGGAAATTCCCGCTGGCAATTGTCCATCGTTTTGCCTTGCCATATCCAGTGCTCGTACAAGAAACAAGTTGTCCGATTCTGCGCGTACTAGCTGATTCTTGACTGATATGAAGTCGGCACGCAGCATTGCGAGCTGGCCCATGTCGCTGACTTCGCCCCCGTCCAGATTGATATATTGCTCTCTTCGTTGGCCATCCACTTCTTGTGGCGACCGAAGCATTGCATCCAACTCTTTCGTCCGTTGTTGTCTCCTGAATTGCTTGAAATCGCTAGAAATGGATTGCAGCTCCCTAGTCTTGAGTGCGATTACCGCCTCCTTCTCGTCCAACAGTGCCTTCATTTTGAGAAGTTTCTTCTTCCACAGCGCAACTTGCTTGGCATACTCTTTTTCATTTACTCGGCACAATTCAAGCTTCTCCTTCAGCGCTGAAAAGCTGCGACGAGCTTCGCTGCTTTCATCGGCAAGTGCCTGGTGTTGATCGGTCATTGTTCGCAGCTGATCCTGTATGGCCACACACTTGCGTTCCATAGCCGCATAGTACTTGCGCCAGTTCTTGTTTTGCTGTGAATCGGAAGAGCACTAAGTCGGTGTCAAACCGAACGCACAAAAGAATCGAACTCACCTTGAAAAGCTTGGCAAAGCGGTCTGGAATGCGTGAGCGGACCCGATCTCTGCTGTTCCGCAGCAGTTCCTCCATTAGCTGTTCAACTACAAGAAATAGGATTTTAGTAAGGCGTCTCCCGGTTATGAACACTGGCATCGGCATTAGCCATTAACGAGAACGTACTGGATGTGGCGCACATGCGTACAAAGAGCTGTGCTTGGATCTTGCTGTCTTTGTTCTCCTTTGTGGTTGTGGTGATCGCAGGAACTGCAACTTGCAATACGCCATATACAGCCCCTGAAATAGTAAATGCGTTAGTCAGAATGGATTTCTGTAGATTGGATGGCCCTCATACATCTTACCATCGCCTGATAGCAGTGGCATCGACATCAACCCAATTGAACAGGCATTCGAGTCCAAATTTTGCTTCCTTTGTAGACTTGTTCTAGAGCCCATCATAGAGTTGGTGCAAAGATCAACGCCTCTCATCTCTCCCAGAACGAGCTGATCAACCATAGGGTGAAAACGCGAGTCCTGAAGAATGTTGTCAACATCGATCATGGTGCCACTTGACAGTGTACAGCCAGTTATACCGATGGACACGGGTACTTGAATAGTACGGTTGTGCTCACGCTGTGTCCATAGTTCGTTGCTGCTGGGATCGAGAAAAAACAAGATCGCTGCGGGAATGACATCAAACACATGAGAACAAGAGATGAGCTCATAAATAAATCAAATGCAGGTCAGTCCTAGAACTTACCAGTGGTGCCATGCATGAACTGTCCCACAACACCAACACTTGCAAATAGATCGTGGATCGTCATCGCTTGGGATGCGCGGCGCAAAAATGCTTGTATGGCTCGAATCGAAGGTCCCGACACAATGCTCTCGCAGACGCACGCGTCTTCAGTAGCTCTTTCTAATGTCCTCTGCATTTCTTGAGCAGTCCTTTCACGGCAAACTTGTAATTCACTCGTATGCTTGTCACAAAGGTCTCTTAAAACGCGTTGATGTTCGGAAGCTAGGGAAACTGCAGAAATCGTCCGGCACCTTGTAATAAATGAGCGCATCTGGCTCAACCGATATGAATATGCCGCCCAGCACCATTTGGACAGCAAGAGCTGTTGTCGAGTCTTTAGCAGAAGTTTTTGAGACAACTGCATATCGCTTTGAAGATGCAAAAAATTCTCGTCAGTTTGCTGAAGACGTGTCACCAGCTTCCAAAAGCGAAAAGTATTTCCAAGGCGCTGAGTTCCAGCGAGGAATCGAAGAAGTCTACGAGCTAGAAATAACATAGCCGTGGTCCTTTTGCTTGGAATCTGCCTCCATGCTTGAATGCTTGCTCGAAGGAGTCTTTTGTGCCTTTCATCTCGTAAAATGTCAATTTGATGTAATATGGCCACTCTCGTCCTCCATACATTGAATCCCCGCTGACGCCGTAGCCGATTCCATCGAGTCGCTAAAATGTTTGCCCCTGTCTTTTTTCGTTCGATACGTGCCACCTTTTCCCTCCAGGTTCGAAATGCTCTTCCAACCTTACGATCGGTTAAATGATGCAGCAAAATTTGACAGAGTGCAGCTGACTGTTTGAATGCCGCTATGTTGCTCGATGCGTTGGACGCTGACAACAATAATACTTCTGATAGACGGGTCTCTGCTTCCTGCAAATGTTGTTGCTGGGTCGAAAGACTAACTCTAAGCTGTATTGCATTGTCTTTCAAAGCCTCTATTTCCGACATGGCCTGGTTCTTGTTGATAATTGCATCAGCTTTCTCCGAGTTTATTTTTTCTATGGTGCAGGTATGGGCAAAACGTTCCCACTTCCGGAGGACAGTTCGATACAAGTACTCCATATGAATGCGACATAAACGCCGTAGAAATTTGAGGCGATCACACTGAAGAGCTACATCTTTTACCCAACACCTGAACAATTTCCGCTTCAAATTTAGGCATATGAATTGATATTGCGCAGATGCTTGATCTCTTCTCTTTCGCATTATCTTCGATAGGCTTTTCCATTCCATGAAAACTTGAGCACAGCGACGCGTACGAACCTGATCAATGAACTTATTTAGGTTTCTTTGTTTGGATTTTACCATTTGGGCAGAATTGCTTAGCTCTATAACATGTCTTCTCCAATGATGTAAACTTGAACGAAGAAAGCTGGTCCAAAGGGATCGATCCAGAATCTTTCCTCCTTCGGAAACGGCTTGAAGCCAGCAAATATGCTCACGCCACATTCGAAGTGCTTGTTTCTTGATCCTAGTGCATCTCTGGATCTTACGTAGGGAGATTTTCAATCTCAAATCCTTTTTGATTGCTGTTCGCGCTCGCCAGACGGTAAAACAACGAAATAATATACGTATTTGGCATTTTTTGACTCGGCTCTCGATCACTCGGAGCCTGTAAATCACAAAAGCCTCCCAATGACGAAACATAATCGCCAAATTTCTACGACGCCTGAGCTTGGCAGCCATACAAATAACTCGTAACTGCTCTGCAGCATTGCGGGCCCACACTTTCCATTCTCCAAAGTGTCTGTGCAACTGTACCTTTCTCTTCATCACTTCCAATTCACGGTTAGTGTCTGTTCGCGAAGCTTGTGATATTGCAAGCTGCTGATTCGATAAAGCCACGGAAGCCCTGAGCAGATTAACTTCTTCTCTATACCGCGAAACTTCGCCCAGCTGCTCATCGCACAACAGTCGAAGCGCATGTACATCCTCCATCTGTGTACGAAGAATATGTGACTTCCACACTCGAAAGGCCAAGTCCTGTTTTTGCAAAATTGTTTTCTCCATCCATCGCCGCAGCCATGCTTTTAACATCGCGTCTCTATTTATTCCCACCGCCCAGCTACTGAAGCATTGCTGAAGAATCCACCGGTGATAGATGTATCGAAGGCGGGTTTCAGCGATACTATGTGATTTGCGTTTTACAACATGCGCCTTCCATGAAAAGAATACTGTTCTTACCACAGATAACGACCATTCAACACTAATTCGAGCTTGAATAGCAGCTAGAATCTGATTTTGTCGCTCTCTTCGCTCGTTCTGTGCTGCCTCTTTGGCAGCTGTCAACCAAATTGTGAACGCCCCCTTGACGTGTTCCATGGTTGACCTTAGCATTACTCTTGCTATTGATGTTCGTAGTAAGTAGTTGATACGCGTAAGCTTTCGCCAGCATTTGAAAACAGTAGCAACACAGCATGTGTCGCCTCTCAACAGGTACTTTCGTGCAAAGGCTTTGATTTGTTTCTGGTGCACTTTGTACTCGAAAAGCGCATTGAACGTGACGCCTACAAGATAGACTTCATGGTGCTCTAAAAGCTTTTTGGCTGTAATTATAACTTGCTTTTTCCTCCATGTTCGTTGTTTCCAAATCCCGAATACTAGCTGTGCACGGCGCCACTGAAGCCTCGATATATGGGACTCAACTTTCCTCCGACCAATAACCTTGCTGTAGCTTGTATGCCGCCAGCTCATTAGAGCTTGTTTCATAAGTGAGCGCTTTCTCTGCTGCACAAACAATGTGTCGAGCGCTCCAGCCATTCTCTTCTGTTGCCGCTTTACAGAAAGTAATTCTTCACGAATATTTTTTTGTGAAAAATCATACTGAGACATTGTCTGCTCTGCTTTCTGAAGCAATTCCTCGCGCATCATTACAGCTTGAGCCAGTTGCTCACGGATATTTTCCACGTAGAGATCATGCTCGAATTGTAGCGCTGAATACGTAGTTGAGTGAGCATGTTTCACAATTTGATGCTTCCACTTTATCCACGCAGTTTGAAGCTGAGACGTATAGCTCCGATATATCCATCGTCGAACAAGCTCCCTAGATCTGTTTCTGGTGTAACAAAATTCTGACCATGATCTCATCGCTCGAACCAAATTAGCGTTCCGAACTCGTGCTGCGTACATCTTTATGAGCATCATTCGCCTTTGTTTATCTCGAACACATTGGTACCATTGATGAAAACTGCGCTGCAGCAGTACAAGTTTTTGTTTTTGCTGGTAGTAGAAATTTTCGAGTCGAAGATGGCTTGCTTGGAGTTGCTGTTGCGACTCCACAAGTTGAAGTTGATGCAGTTTCTTTTTCCATTTCGTAAATCCCTGTGATAACTGACGTCTATCAGCTAATTGTAAGATTCGCTGCAAGCGCCAGCGTGCTTCGCTTTGGCATATCTGATACTCTCTCCACTGTCGAAAGCAACGAGATGCTAATTGATTCCGGATTTTTCCAATCACGACTATCAGTGCAGTCTTTCGGGACTTTTCGTACCGAGCTCCTAGCTTCCATGAATTGAAGCATCGGGCAACAGCAAAGTTACGTAGTCGTTGGATTACCGAGGTGTAGTTCCTTTGCACTTGAATAGCTTGCTGCCATCTTACCACACTACACTGGAGGCGTTGTATCTGAAGTATCTTTTGGGTATTTGCAACTCGACGCTTTAGGTTCTTGGTTGCCACGGTCACAGCTTGCCACTGACGCAGAACATTAGCAAGCAATTGGCGATTGGATTGCTTACTCAGAAATCTTCCAACTTTCTCTTTGACGGAAAACTCCACTTTGTACCTCAATTGAACGAGCTCTTCTGTGCTTTGTTTGTAGAGAGAGTGTGTTGCTTGAAGTTTTTCGTTCTCTTCTCGTAGACACTCGAGCTCTCCACGCGTAGCATCAAGTGCTGCCTTGAGTTCATTTGCCATTGCTTGAAGCTTAGAATTTTCTCGTATAACTTGAGTGAAGGGTTGCTCTGCATGCGTTCGATAAATCCACTTCCTCAAGCTCCTTCGAATAGCATGACGATACACGACACAGCAAATTTTCTCGATCCCATCTCGGTAATGACTTTGAATGCACGCGAATTTTTTCCAAGTTAGCAAGATATTCTTCATTGTTGCCGCAAACCTCAGTTCAGATATCGAATAAATATTTTGGCGACGTCTTCTTTGAAGAGTAGCATATTTTCGAAGGCGACCAAATGCCAAACGAGTAGTCTTCACAGCAGACTTTCCTTGGAGCTCTTTTAACTGAGTTGTAAACAACCTCTTTACATATTCTTGCAACCGTGTCTGAACCTGTGATGCATTTGATCGCTCCTGCAATTGAATGTGCTGGATCCGAGTTTGTGTCGTCCAGACCCTCCATGCTCGCTCTAAGTTAGAAGCCGACCATCTCGACAGCACCGCCACCACTCTCTGCATTCCTCGCTGCGCCTTCAACCTTGCAATACTATCTTGGAGGACCTTCACAGAGGTTGCGTTCTCTTGTTGAAGGGTGTTGTATAAACAATTCAACTGCGAGTAGCGAATTGCAAGCTCTTCTTTTTCTTCGACGACTTTTTCAAGCGTATCCCGCAGCGTTTGGACCGACAAGGCTGCTCTTTTCGCTGCGTTCGGGTCCAAAGCATACTTTTCCTGATACTTGGCAACCTGCTGCTGATACGTCATCTCTGCTTCGCGAAGCCGAGTTTCAAGTATCGAAAGTTGTTGTTCACTCGTCCGTTCAAGCTGAAGCTTTTCCTTTCTTAGGAGTCGGATCTCCTCTTCGTGTTGCTCGCAAACGCTAACACGCTCAGGTTCACGCATTTGCTCTGCCTCTGCTGCCTTGGCGGCAATTATCTCGTGCGTATGCTTGGCAACTCGAAGTTGCTCTCTTAGAGTCTCATTCTCGTGCTGAAGCTGCGCCATCGCATCGTAGACGGACGTGACGCAAAGAGCTGACTGCCAGTTGGCACCAAGCCTCTGCTCTTCGCTCTCCACTGCATTGTTCCTGCCACCATCCGCCGTTCTATTACCACTTCCTCGTGCTTCTCTTCCAAGCCCAGGCATGAGTGAGTGCTGTCGCTTGCTCTGCTTGAGACCTACAGATCGGAGCAAAGACGAAGAGTCGGCCGGCTTTTCCTGTCAGTCACGGAACAAATCCCAATTTCAAATGTGCTCTTCCATCCAAAGAGCAGCGCCGAAATGGCGTCTTAAAGCTCGATGACCACGTCAGGAAGCGCCAAGGCGGTCTACGACCACGCAGCTCCGCCAGTTCAGCATGCCACTTCAACTTGGCAAGTCGTCAACCATCAACCTATCTCTCGTGAAAGTTGCTTCAACGTTGCTTCAAGAGTGATGGTCGATCTCTTTCCCGCCGTTGATAACCCGCCATTCTAAAGTATACTAAGCCCAAGTCAAACCGAGAAGGTACAGCGCTCGTCATGAGCGCACGGGTGGCGGCGCTGGAGCGCGATCAGCAGGCCAACGGAGCTCCAGAGACGTCGCGGGGCTTGTGGGGCGTCGCCAGCGGTCTCCAGGCGCCCAACGGCGAGCTCCAGGGGCCCAGCGGGGCCGAAATGGCGGCAGAAGACGCTCGAGACTTCGCGCAGTCGCACTTCCGGCGCAGGAACAGGCTCGAGTCGCGGCTCGAGGAGCTGCAGAAGGACGTTGCCAAGCTCACGATGAAGTTGCGCTCAGGGTCCACGCGCAGCGCGGCGGCCAGCTCCGTGGGGGACGTTTCCATCGACCGAACGCCGGAAGCAGCGCGGGTTTTGGAGACCAGGGAGAAGAATTTGACGCCAACTAGTGCAGCCAAGAAGGCAAGATTGAGCTTTGAGAGAGCAGGGGAGGAGTGTGGGCTGATGGAGCAGTGGGTGGTGGGCAGGCTGTGAAGAAGACGCCCGAGCCGCGGTGGAAGACGAGTACAGTGTCGCGAGTGAAAGGGATTTTCATGATGAGGTGGCCTGACTTGTGGTTTATCAATGTGCAGACGGAAGCGAGGTTGTGACTCCCACAGGCCGTATCAACCACGCCCAGTCGAACTCCGTGCGCACGCTGCGGGAGCTGCATCGAGTTACTACGGAGCGAGACCAGCTCCGGTTTGAACTTGAAAAGGTGTTTTTGTCGATCTGCATTTTGCCTAGGCACCATTAATTTTCTGATGCATCGTGCTCCTCGTGTCTCGTTAGACCAAGCGAGCACTGGCAACCATAGAGAAGAAGTACAGCGATGCGAAGAGAGTTAAGCAGGCGTACGAAAAGCTCAAGGCGCACTGCGATTCGCTGCAAGAGTCCCTCGAGCTGTCGGAAAAGATTCGTGCCAGACAAAAGAAGCTGCTGCAGCAACTCCAACGCCAAGCTGAAGTATCTGCCACTCAACAGGCTACACTGCCCACTAGAGCAACGAGGCTCGGTACAACTAGAGCAAGCAATGCCACCACGGCAGCTCTTCGCCCTAAAAAGGCGCCAATTGATTCGTACCGCAATACTGGCGTGGCTCACCGTCGACACCGTGGTGAGCACGATGGAGAGATATTCCATGACCTCACCCCGCGCCACGAGAGGCAAGATGACTACGATTTTGAAGACTATGTAGCTTCTCCCTCGGTCAGGGAACCAGCGGATGACGGGTTTGAATCTCGCGCCAAAAACCCATCTCGTCCTAGCACACCCCATCGTACTTATCGCTCAGAGTTCGACGATCTTCTCAAGACAGAGCGCCCACTTCAGTCTCAGTATACTGTTCAACGACCGCGGCAAATATCTACGCGCCAGAAAGGCCAAGAGCAGAATACCAGCATCTCAAAGCCGTACTCGGCTAGGTCGACTGCAACGCAGCAAGCGGCAGGCACCCGAACGAAAAAGAGAACGCCCGTCAATCGTCCAAAGAACAGCTTTCTCGCACCTACTCAAGCAAGCCTGAATCGCATGCACCAAGTCACAGGTCGGTATGGAGATCAGCGTCGGCCGTTCATCCCGTGAGTGCTCACTCGCACGTGAAATTTGCAAGTTGACGCGAGAGCAATATGCAAAGTACTAGAGGTCCAGGAATAGTTCTAGAGCATCGCTAAAGTAATTTTGACTCACACTGTTGAAAGGAGTGCCTCACCACGAAATGAGCGTTGGGAAGCGCTTGCTCTCCCTGTAAGCTCCGCCATCTTCGCCGGTCATGTCGGAATCAGTGGTTGAGCAGACGTATCAGGCTCTGGTGAGCATTGTGCAGACCACAGCCGTGACCCGTAAAGTGCTGCAGCGTCCGCCGTTCACATTCTTGCACAAGCTCCTGGTGGAAACATTAGCTGGCTATGACCTCTTCACGCCAACTCAACTCGACTTCTCTGCCCTGGTCAGCAAAGAAGACAAAGTGAGTTTTCGAATTACTCTTGCAATGCAACTGCACCACTAATTGATTTATTGCAGGCAGCATTCTTGACACGTGCACTGGCCTTTGTGACGTTCGCCATGGCAAATGCCAAGGAGCAGTGCGTATCGTGCTTATTGCTTGTTAGTCCTGTGAAGGTTCTTGCTGGCGTGGCAGTGGAAGATACGCTAGAATTCTTGCTGCAGCTTTGCGTAGTGTGCAGGTCGGTCGATCGAGATGCAAAGGAAGCCGCAGCACAGGAAGTGACTCAGAAGGGTGATGCTTTGCTCTACAAGTCAAGTGTCAGCTTTAGAAGGGGTCTCATTCTCATTCAAGCTGTTATTCGGACGTTCATTCGAAGGCGAGTTGGAAAGAGGCGAGCAATTGAAATCAGTGCGCGTAGCCAAACTGGTCGTCTGTCGATGTCTGTCGGCACTCGATTTCTCAAGGAGCTACCACAAGGGAGAATCTATGACGGAGTTATTCGCAGTGTCCAAAACAATCGGTACGTACTGGTGTACGATCAAGATCCGGAGGCTGAGGATGAAGTTGGTACGTGCATCTGGAGGTTTCATGTTGAGCACACTTTGTTTGTAGCTGACATGCTTCCTTTGTAGATGAAATTGAAATGAAGATTATCCTCGAGGAGTCCCAGCGACTTGCAATGTATCGAGATCGTATCTCTGAGTCGGGACGTCGAATATCAAAACGCAATAGCAAGCGGTCTGACGATGCAGACATATCACTTACTAGCTTGCCGGATCTCTCACAAGGTGTCACCGAAACCTCTGCTACGGTGCCAATTGCTACTTTGGCAACCAATTCACGTCTGCTTAAGCGCGTATCATCACGAGACTCTGGTATTGCGATACTTGCCCCAAAGCAGCAATCCCCAGTTCTTATGCGAGCGCTGTCGCAGCGACCTACGAAGTCAAACCCTGCTTCTTTAATCGTGGGCTGGTCAAAAGATGTAGCTAGTACCACAAAGCGCTCTGGAAGTCGCTCTGGATCTCTGGGAACAAAATCGTCCGACACTGAGAATCCTGGCGCTTCGGCAAATAGTGGGCTTATACCTCCAATAGAGAAGTTCACCCCAGAGGAAGATCATCAACCAGTCGAAAGTATCGATGGGTTACCTTCAGATAGCAAGACTTGGCAATCGTCGTTGAAAAAGATTTTGGACGATGGTCGACAAGGAGAGGTAGTACCATCCTCTAAATTCATTCGTGGCAATAAAGACACTGCGCCTGAAACGCATCAAAAGGAGATTCATCGAAAAAATAAGGTATTTCGAACAGCTAGGGAAGCAAGGTAAGGCTACTATTCACAAACAGAACATCTTTGTGCAAATCCATCTCGACTAAATTGTGCTGATGTTCAGGAACTCTGAAACACATTTGCCATCCTTTCCGAAGCTAAGCATCCCAGGAACAAAGCCATTGGTAGCATCCTCTTCGAAGCGTCGATCGAACGAAACAGTGCCATCTGGTGCTTCAACTGGGGTCATCAGCTCGGGCTTAACGAATGCAGCTCATTCATCTGCTCCAGAAACAAAGGCAAAGGCTACAACAACTACAGTTGTGCGCAACAGCGGCAGCGAAGCAGTGCAGCCGGCAGCATCAACCCCAGAGGGTAGTGTGGCCAACACGGCTCGTTACCGGTCGAATAGTACAGTATCACTACGGGGATCCAACCCTGAGCAACCAGTCGATGCAGTGTTTACAGGCACCTACCAGTCGACAGATCAGAAAACCCAGGAAAAACTCGCCTTCTTTCGTGAGATCGTGATGCATATTGACAGCTACATGAAGCGTAAGCGACTGCGCGTTATTGACCTTTTCCGCTTTTGTGATGCCGACGGCAATGGCAGCATCTCACCTCAGGAGATGATTGACACGCTTTCGCAAATGGAGATCCAGCTGACACCTGAGCAAGGCCACGAGTTCATCAACTTCATCGACAAGGACGGTAACGGATCCATTGACATTGACGAGTTTGAAGAGCTTGTGCGAGTTGCTCGCAGGTCCGAGGCACAGCGAGAGATGCTTCGCAAGGAGATTCACACTTCAAAGCGAGCTGTAGGCGAGGGCAAGGACCCTGGCAGATTTGCAGCTCTTGCCAGGGCAAAGAACCGTATCCTGGACGAATTCAAGTCAAAACAAGTCGCAGATGGAGAGTCCATGAGCGTTGCGCACGCGCGCGCTGTCATCTCCGGGCTCGGACTTCCGAACGTCGACGATGCGAGCATTGGTACTCTGATAGACCGCGCAGTCACTGTCAATCCAGCAGGTTTTGCGAATGGCAAGAACAGCGGCGCAAGCAACGCAACGGTAACGCTCCAGCAGCTCACAAAGGCACTGGATGACCTCGAGTGGGCCAAAAAGACCAACAGGTTCCTGAACCAAGCCTGGCTTTCGCAATTTGACGCACAAATGGAGCGCGCAGCGCGAGATTTTGAGCTCCTATGAGTAACGTGACCAACATGCAAGCTGTCTCTGTTTTCATAAATCACGCGACAAGGCTTCTATCGACGAGGCTCGCTAGTTGTTGCGGCGGCGCGAGCGGTGGCGTGAACAGTATGCGCGCAGTTGCCCGCTCTCGTTCATGTACATGTCGAACAACCCGCGCGTCTCCCGGCCACATAGCGGGTGGAAGTGCGTCTGGCACGAGGCACGTGAGCACTTGATGCACCCATCACCCGTCTTGCAGAGTGAGCACTCGTGGCCACGCATCTCTTCGACAGCCGCAGCAACGTTTTTGACCCCGCTCATGTGCTCTACGTCCTCGAACTGCACGCCAGGAGCCCAAAGCGAGCACACAACGTGTGCCCACTGCCCTTCGACCGTCTTCTTGAAAGCGCTTGGATTGCGCTGGAGGGAGCAAAGCTCACATTTCTACTCATTCAAAATATCATGACGTTAGTAAAACTATTGATCAGCAAGTAGGATGGATTAGGAGCAGCAAATAAAGCACCTGTTCGGTGGGCGGCGACTGCTTCTCGGCACAGTAGTCGCAGTACCAAGGTGTATCCCCCTCTGGAACCTCCTCGATACCGTAGCAGTACTATTACAAAAATCACACATCAGTAAAACATCGACACTCAGCATGGACAGCAGTTGCTATGTACCTGATGGACAGCAACGCGGCATTTCTCGCACTGCACAATCGGGTCATCTACGAAGCCCTGGTCGCTAAAGCACACGCGGCACCACATCTCGGAGTCTTCTTGCGGGTCAACCGCACCTGCTTGGTGCTTACTCTTTGGTGGACGGTTCCGCTTTCGTGCAGGACGCGGAGGTGTCTCGGCCTCTTCGTCTTCTTCTTCCTCCTCCTCCTCCTCCTCCTCGGCCTCTTCCTCCTCTTCTTCTTCGCTTTCTTCCTCCTCCTCCTCATCGCTATCGTTGTTCGGCCGGCGAGGACGCTTCTTTTCGTCACCAGAGTCGCTAAGAGCCTCCTCACGATCTGCTTCCTTTCGGTTCCCGGCAACTGGCGTCAGCGCTTGCGATACCGTTGCAAGCTCCAACTGCTTCTGGACCTTGCGATTCGAGCTCTCGATCTTCTCAACGGCCCATTCACTCGCTCCGTCGGCGCGCTTGAGCACAATGCGAACACCGCTGAGTTCACCTGAGCCATTTGCACGACCACCGGATGATTGACGCTTGGCCTTTCGCCGCTTGATGACCATCTCCACCTCGGCATCCTCACGGTCAAGCTCAGCCTCCTCATCACTGCGATACAGCTTTTTCGCTCGGCTCCGATTACGTCCGGCACCTCCCTTCGCTTGCTTCTTGCGCGCACCTCCCTTTCGCGCCGCCACGGGAGACTCTTCTTTCCGACCATCGATGAATTCGAGATACATGAGCTCACTCTCGGCCTCTTGGTTACGACGGCGCTTGGGCCGCTCAATGACCTCCAGCCACTCACTTGCCACATCACGGACGTTGACAACGCCTTTATGGATCGGCCCCGTAACCTTCAGCTCAATTAGGATCGACAACACCTGGTCCGCGTCTGCAAGCGAACCACCGCGCTGTCGCTCTTTCACAACAGCACGCGCCAACTCGCGGAGCTCCGACAAGAACGTCTTGAGGTCTTCCGGTGACGCTGTCCGAAGCCAACCTTCCTGAACCTTCGTCATCAGCACTTGCACAGGCTTAGGGCCAAGCACCTTCTCCCAAAACTGTTCATCGTTAAAGTCGATTGTTGTGTCTGAGGATTCGGCAGTAAACGTTGCCTTGGAGAATGAAAGAGCAGTGCTCTGCGATGCCGTCGGCTTTTTAGCTGAACTGCTTTCGCCGGAATCACCGTCGCCTTCAGCGCTATCACCATCCTCCGCATTGCCCTCCCCGCCCGTCGGGTCGTAGCGCACCGTACGACTCGTAGACAGAAGGTGGTCGATGTCCAGCTCGTTAATTGCGCGATTTTCAGGGTCTTCCTCATCTTCTCCCATGATAGCGTACGCGCCGTATCGAATCATCATCTCGACCTTCTCGCGGTCCAGCGACATGAGGGACATCATGTTGCCCGAGTCATCATCCTCACCGTCGAACTCGTTGCGAACACCGCCTGTCTCAAACACAGCATGGTGCATGCCAAGCTTTTTTGACGCAATGTCAAACATTTGCGCTTCGTACGTTTTCTTGGTCACCAGACGGTAGATATTCACAGATTGCGTCTGCCCAATGCGGTGGCAACGCGCGACAGCCTGTAGGTCGTTTTGCGGATTCCAGTCACTGTCGAACAGGATCACAACCGAGGCAGCAATCAAGTTGATACCAACGCCACCCGCTCGAGTACTGAGCAGGAATGCGAACAAATCCGAGTCCGGGTTGTTGAAGCGGTCAATGGCGGCTTGTCGAGAGTTTCCACGTACTGAGCCATCTAACCGTTCAAGATTATACCCACGCAGCTGGCACAAGTCTTCAATAATGTCGAGCATGATCTTGAACTGCGAGAAGATCAGAACCTTCTTCTTCTCAGCTCGGAACTTAGACAGTAGCTTGTCAAGCAGCACAGTCTTACCACTAGCTTGAATCAAGATCTTGGTGCGCTGCTGCTCATCAAGATGAAGCGTCTCCTTCTCCTCAACACCGCGAATCAAAAATGGGTGATTGCAGCACTTGCGGAGCTCCATCTCGACGTTCACGAGGTTTGCGACGGTTCCAGAGGACCCCATGTTCAAGAATGATCGGTTACGCTCAAAGATGGCACGATAGTACTTCTTCTGCATCGTAGTGAGCTCGACGTCCACGATTGTCTCTTCCTTCGGGGGAATACTCTTTTCCACGTCTTCTTTCACGCGTCGAAGCATGTACGGTCGCAGCTGCTCGTGCAACCGCGCAACCTGCTCAGCTGTGTTGAGATCTCCGAACTCGTCGTAGAACTCTTGTTGGCTCGGGAACTTGTCGGGTTCAATGAAGTTGAGTAAACACCACAACTCGAACACACCGTTCTGAAGTGGTGTGCCCGTCATGAGAAGACAAGAATCCCATTCAAAATTCTGGAGAGACTGCAGCAGCTTGGCCTCACGGTTCTTGAGCTTGTGTGCCTCGTCAATAACAATGTACCGCCAATGAATGCAGTCCAAATACTCGGCATCTGTCATAAGCGTCTGATACGATGTCACCAGCACATTGAACTTGTACACGCCGCGTTTCCGGTGCATGTCACTAGCGTAGTAAAACTCCTGCTCACGGATGAACGCGCGAATGTCGGCACCACCCTCCGAGTCGTGGTAAACGACGCAGTTCATGGTAGTCCACGTCTCAATCTCGCGCTTCCAGTTGCCTAGAGTAGCAAGAGGTGCAACCACGAGGAACGGGCCGCGGATGTGCTCACGCTGGCGTAGGTGCTCCAGAATTGACGTCGCCTGGACAGTCTTACCCAATCCCATTTCATCGGCAAGAATACAGTTGCGACGATTATACCAACAGAAAACCATCCAGTTGAGACCCTCCAGCTGATAGGACCGCAGCACATTCTGGTTGTTGTATGTCGGAGACTCCTGGTACTTGGCCCAAGAGCTCGGATCGGGTCGAATATCGCTGAACATCGCCGGGTGTGCGCCGTTGAGGATTGGCGGATGATTGTACCGGTGATACGCTGCAATCTTTCGATCGTCGGTCAGCTGATCCTCCCATTCCCATGTGCAGTCAATATAGCTCAGGTCACGCCATTTTACCAAATACTTTTTTCCACGCTTCATCTCTGGCTTGAAATCTGGGTCTTCTTGCTCGGCGAGGTGCACAATATACGGGTTCGGTTCCTCTGGCTCTTCAACCACCTTCTCATTCAAGATGCGATCGACCTCCAAGAATGAGTCACTGAAATAAGCACTCAAATCTCGCTCTTCCGTGGCTACGACGTTCTCACGAGCCTGCTCGACTTGTCGAGAGTTCTTCTGCAAGTAGCGGCGCATCCTCTGGACTGAATGGCGTCCAAACTCTTCAATTTCGCGGACCTGTAACCAGCTTACGTGCAGGTACGAGACTTCTTTCCACTTGATCAGAAATTCCATCTCGACGTCGCCAGCCTTATCGCTCTGTTTTCGGAAGCGGATGCCAATGATTTTGTCAATTTGGGGGCCCTTCGGCTCCTCTTTGACCTCTTCCTCTTGCTTTGGCTTCTGTTCCTCGTCGCTGAACTCGAAGTCAGAGTCATTTTCCTTCTCTACGTAGCTCTTCTTGGCCTTTCCGACGTTTCGTCCTGATCGGCGCGCTGGTTGTTCTTCTTTCAGAGCAAATTTGGGCTTAAAGTCGTCGTCGTCATCGTCGCTTTCGTCATCTTCATCCGAATACTTCTTTTTCTTTCCACGACCTCGCTTTGCCTTCTTCTTTGCTGGCTTTGGAACTGGTACCTGCGCGAAGGTTTTGCGTTTCTTACGGTCATTTTGAGCTTGTACCAAGTGGCTGTACTCTGTTGTACGCAGGGCTCGTGCCAGAAGTTCGCTCGGAATAGTACCTCCAGTGGAGGTGAACTTGAACACCATAATCTGTGAGCGAAGTTGATCCTTCTGCTCGGGCGTAAAAGCCGCTTTCAATCGTGGGCGTCGAACTGGCTGCTGCATGCTTTGAACATTAGCTGCCGCGTTCGCAGGCATGTCTGGTTGGCGAGCAGCCATTCCGTTTGCTCCTACAGGATTTACAGTTCCCGCTGGATTCATGAACTGGACGGCGCCGTTGCCGTACGTTTGGATAATGAATCTGTTGTATGCGACGGCTGCTTCGCGTTCCGTCGCAAAAGTACCTAGCCTGCGAATTCCCCCTCCATCCACGTGCAGCTCTGCCGCCCACTGATTCGGCGAAATGTACCGCACGCCCATGTGCCACATGCCTGCGGTGAACAGTTCGGAGTTGTCAAGACCGGTCATTGAAGAGCGCATACCATTGCGGTACCCAAACGTGTCGTAGTCTGGGCTACGGACCAGCCCGGCTCCACCTGGACGGCGGAAACGAAGGAGAACGGGCCGTAGCGACTTGAGTCGCGACACAACACGCGCGAAATCCTCTTGGCTCTGAACACGGTACCCGTCCACGGCTACGAGATCGTCACCAATACGAATGACTCCGCTCGCTTCTGCCGGACCCACGATTCCACCCTCTGGGCGGCGGAAGCTTGTGACAGTCACCGACCCAGACCGCACGCTCATATTCATGCACAAACCGATAGATCCCTTCTGCAGCAGTACCTCGTACTCGTCCGCCTGAAACGGGACTTTCCACCCCAGAGCTCGTGTGGCATGTCGACCTGCAGTGCCACGAAGCACATCGACGGCCAATGCGCTCGCCTGTGCAGGACTATTCAGATTCTTCGCGTAGGCAGCTAGTCGCACAAGCTCAGGTCGACCCAGAACGTAGGAGTTTTCTCCTAGTCGTTGAGGAATAAGGGAGTTAGCGAAGAATGGCGGTGGGGTAAGGCCGGGGTCAACTTGCCCCTGTGTTGTCACAGTCGTTCGTGTCATGTCAGTTGGACCATATCTATTCGACTAATCACCGTCATGAGCTTACCTTTGGCCGCATACCCGCTGCATCCATTTGTTGCTGGTTGCTTGGTGACACCGACTGTGGCTGCCACCCTGCGTTAGGCATCCCTTGGACGGGGGCAGCCGCCTGCTGGCTGGCATTCCATGCATTCTCCATTGGCGGATTTACCATGTTCGGACCCACTGGCGGGCCATCTTGAGGCGTTGCGTAGAAGGAAGGCGCACTTGCCGGATTGTCGAACATCTTTGATGTCGGCACTGCAAATCCCGCAGCGGCATCAACCGCGCCATTTCCGATCGCAGCACCACCCACGGTATCCTGTGGTGTCTCCCCTTGAGAGGCTACTGAACGAGGATCACCATCCAGCGGGCGAATCGGGGTTGGTGACGGTTTCACAAAGTCCCCTCCTGCTGGATTCAAAAAGGCCGTGCTTGATGCGGGGGCGTCACTGCTCGTTGACTCTGTACTAGTAGATTGAGTAGGTGCCTCGGTGGTAGCCTCGGCGGCAGCCTCTGGCTGGGGCTGCGCCTCGACAGCTTTCGTCTCCTGTGACTGGGATTTATCTTCAGTAGCAACATCATATGACTGGACCGGAGCATGTTCGTCACCGGTATCACCCAATCCGGTTGCAGGGGGAGCCGGCGTTTCTTCGTTGGCACTGCTAGCCGCATCAGGTTGCGCTGGATCCGCATTGCTCTCGGTCTCCTCGCTTTTCACATCAGCGGGCTCTACTTTTGCGCTTTCCTCGACGGCGTTCGGCTCGTTGTGCTCGGGTGCCGACTTCGCTTCCGGTGCAGTAGAGGGCTTGGGCTCGTCTTCTTTGATGTCGCCTTCATTCGTGGACGCTGCTTTTTCACCAGTTGAGCTGGGGTCTTCATGTGGTTTCTCGACCTTTGGTGCTTGCAGTTTGGTATCCTTGTCGACGTCAGGTCCCTGTTCAGGCTTTGCCGGCTCAACCGGGTCTTCTTCCTTGACCGACGTTTCTACGATCGCTGTGTGCTCTTGCTCCGTCAGCGCAGGATCTGAGCTATCCTCCTTGGTCTCCACCTTTGGCTCCTGCTCTCCCTCCCCAGTCGGCTCGGCGTGCGTAGGTCCATCCGCAACCTCCTCCGTCTTGACACTCTCGGCCTTCGGTTCCAGCTCATCCGCAGCTGCCTCAACAGCCGCAGGCGCGAGCTGCTGCTCCGCAACCTCCTTCATCTGCGCGTCTTCTCCTTTGGCAGCTTCAGTCTCGACGACATTTGTCTCGATGACTTCAGTCTCGACGACTTCAGTCTCGACGACTTTTGTCTCGACGACTTTTGTCTCGACGACTTCAGTCTCGGACACCTCCACCTCTGCAGTGGCGACTGCCGTCGTGGCGGCCTCCATCTCGGCGTCTCCGGACGTCTGCGCCTCCGTGACCGTCACCTCCTCCGCGACTGTCACCTCCTCCGTGACCGTCACCTCCTCCGTGACCGTCACCTCCTCCATGACCGCGACCGTCTCCTCCGCCACCTGCTCGCTCTCGGGCGCCTCTACCGCCGCCTCCTCCTTCAGCTGCGGGCGCTCCTCTCGCTGCGCCTGCTCCTGCTCCATCTGCCGCGCGCCGCCCCCGTCAGCCCCAGATCCGCCCCACCGCTCGCGCCAACCAGCGTGAAACGCACCTGCGGGCCGCCGAGCCTCGCGCTGCCGCGGGCCTCGGGACGCTGCGCCTCTCTGTCGTCTGCCGCGGCCGCTGGGCGCCCGTCACGTCGCCGCTCGCTCGCGTCGAGCCGCTTACGCCCGCCGACCGACTGCCTGCCGCTGGTTGCCGCCGCCTTTCTCGAGGCTCCAGGGCATTCCCCGCTGTGCCGAGCGTGGGAAATTCCCCGCGCAAAGCGGTGGTGTTTAAAACCGTTTAAAACAATTTTTCTAACGGAGCCTTTTAGAATACGGTTGCCTCTATAATTTGCTTTAATTTTTGAAGCGTATTATACCTCTTATACGTGATGTATTACCCTGTCAAAAGTATTGTTACCAACAGGAAACGCTGTTTGAACGAATCAACGACTCTCAATGATAAGCAGATGGCCAATCGTATCTCGATCTGATCCACCCCCTGCCACGCAGCTTACCTCTATAAAATCATGAAACCTGTAAAATACAATACATACGCATTCAAGCGACAGCTCTCCATTTCTAAATTATTCAATTTTAGAAACGACCATATGCTGAAGTGGACCACTCAAACGGGAGCCGCCCTTTCCCATGGTTCATGGATCGCGTCGAGCAGTCCGCCCTCCAGATAGGAAACACCCGTCGGAAGAGGAGGCAGCAGGATGGACGACCGCCCGACCCGACCTGCTGTTGCATTCTGCGGGCAGACAACGCCAACGGATCGATTGACAAGAGCCATGGAGTCTAGATGTGTGTGCATAGTTGGTTGCTGCAAAGAGTACTGTGCGAGCATTCCAGTGGCGGACGTGATATCCGCCACTGTTGAACTCGGCGAGACGATTTGAAGTGCATCAAGCGAGATTGACAAAGGGACAAAGGAGGATGATGCCCCATCCTCTTTGACACCGTCGATCACCGCAGAGACTGCCGCTTGGGACAGAGGGTGGGCGTCGCGATGACGTCTCGTCACGGTGCAGAGGAGACCACTCGCTGACCAACGGACCGAGCAGGTCGCGGGAAGAAACGCCTCGCGTGAATGCGGCTCCATGCATGTGACACGACTGTACACCGCTCACATCTCATGCAAAGAGTGTGCAGCGGCCATCATCGACGGCACCAAAAGTCAAGGAATGTTCGAGTGTCATTATGGAGGCGAGTCAAACGTGACCCACTTGGCGAAAAAAGTGCGACTTGAGAAGCGAGCACATCCCGACCGCGGCAATTACGCCTTGGACGACACGCTGTCCTTGTACTGCGCCTTGAGCTCGTAGCAGCTCTTGTTGGGGCCCTTGCGGTGGTACACGCAGATATCCTTGAGCACCTCCTTGAGGAACGACTGATAGCAGTATAGGTGAGGTCCACTTAGTCAGCAACGGTGCATAGCGATGAACACGACAGACTCAAGTTCGAACCCACCTCCGGCTGGCGGCAGTGGTAGTTGAGCTCCTTGAGCGGCCAATACTCGCGCTCTTCAAAGTGGTGGAAGACCAGGTTCTTGAGCTCGTCCTGCACGCGCACTGCACGTAAGATTCCATGCGTTCAAGGCGATCGCGCACGCGAGAAAGCAGACGTGCCTTGCTCATCTTGATCTTCTTGTCGTTCTTGTCGAGCAGCTTGGAATCCGACTCGTCCTGGATCGCACGAATAAAAGTGCGCTTTAGCCATCTCGCTAAATTCCACCACTCCAGGCTTTGTTAACCGACCTCTTCAGCCTCCGCGTCGGGCTTCTCGATGGTAAACTGGATCTTGGCGCGCTTGACCCGCGGCAGGTCCTCCAGCGGTTGAACAATCCTGGGTCACGGCGCAGCAGGAATCCATCGTAAGAGCAAAATACGCACCGCAATCTCCAACGAATAGCACTTCAACGCACCGAGTCTTGACCATGGACTTGATCAGGCGCTGCTTGCACAGACGGCTATACTGGTCATTGCGCTGCGCCATGATGGTGCAGCTGTTTTTGACGGTTCCCTCTATGGCCATGCGGCCTGAGCCGTCGAGCGAGAACACCTTGAGCTTCAGCGGCGTCTCGCTGATCTCGATGCGGTACTCGGTCGGGATGTCCTCCTCCAGCGTACTCGGGTTCACCGTCAGCACGCCCTGCGCCATCATCGCCGTCGTCGTGAGCTGCTAGGCAATGAGGAAGGACCTCACTCACAACACCTGCACCTTTCGCCGGCCCAACTGGCTGCCTTTCTCCAGCTTGATGGACCCGAGCATGAGCTCGCTCTCTGTTACAGTGGCAGATCGTCAGCGCTAAGGCTCTTCTTGCGTCGAGAAGCTGCCAAAAGCGCACCCTGCACGTTCTTCCAGGCCGTGCCGAGCGCCGTCTGTAGCCAGTCGCAACGCCGTCAGTTCTGCTCGGAAAGGCCCCGCGGGGGGCTCAAAACGACCGCAAGGAGCGCGCGCGCACCGGTATCTTGGCCAGGTACACCTCCCGGTCCTCGAACTCGAGGTGCAGCGGCTCCACGACCTCCTGGTTGTCCGCCATCTCACTCGCCGCTTGGACCGAGCCCGAAAGTGACCAAAAACCCCACGCCTCCTGCTTACCTCTTCCATCATATACCCTCTTTTTCCAGATTTCAATTGTCTCACGGTGAAGGCCGCATTCCACCTGCATCATTTTATATCCAATGCCGTGACGACACTTCCGCACCTTCCAGCCCTCCCATGCCGACCGTGCTGCTGCTCAAGGCGGCCGACGAGCGCTACAGGCGCGCGCTGGAGGCGGCGCCGGGCGTGTCGGCGCACTTCGCGGACGTGCTGAGCTTCCGCTACGTGAACGCGGAGGCGCTGAGCCGGGCGCTGGCGCAGCTGGAGCGCTTCGGCGCGCTGCTGCTGACGAGTCCGCGCGCGGCCATCGCCGTGGCGCGGGCGGTGGCGGCGCTGGAGGACGCGGCCGCGAGGCAGCGCGTGGCCGAGCAGCTGCGCGGCATGACGGTGCTGTCGGTGGGCGCGGCGACGTCGAGGGAGCTGGAGCCGCTGGGCGTCGCGTGCGTCGGGGACGACGCCGGCTCGGCCGAGGTGCTGGCCGACAAGCTGCATGGGGAGGGAGGGCTGCTGCCAGACGAGTGCAAGACCAAGCCCGTGCTGTTCCTGTGCGGCGAGAAGCGCAGGGACACGCTGCCAGACAGCTTCCACGAGCGCGGACTGCCGCTGGAGCAGCTCGTCGTGTACGAGACCTGCGCCGTGGACGCGCTCGAGGTGCCCGAGGCGTGCGGAGAGCCCGCGTGGGTCGTCTTCTTCAGCCCCAGCGGGCTCAAGGTGGCCAAGGACCTGGCGCTGCCCTGGGAACGCATCAAGAAGGCGGCCATCGGCAAGACCACGGCCGGCGCCATGCAGCAGCACGCCGAGGAGACCGGCGCGGCCTTCTGGGCGCCCGACGTCGTGGCGCCAAAGCCCACGCCCGAGTCGCTGGCCGCCGCCATCTTCGCCCGCGACCAGCAGCCTGCACCAACGCCCGCCTAGCTGTAATCCCCAAGTCCAGAGTCTCTCTGTCCGACCGTCGTGTACGTGTGTGTGTGTGTGTGTGTGTGTGTGTGTGTGTGTGTGTATTACTCGGTTGGATCTGTCGCCTCGACGCCAGCAGCCTCGGACGACGCTCCAGCCCGTCGATCCTCACAGACGCTTAGTGCTCCTCGGCCTTGGCGCTGAACTGCGCGGCGCGCTTGAGCTCCTGCAGCAGGCGGATTCCAAGCCAACGTGAGCGTCAGTCAACCGGCCGTAACTCCGCCAATATTGCGCCGATTCGGGCCCAACTTGCGCGCGCACCTCGGCCGCGTCCCGCCGCGCGTTCCAGTCGGCCAGCGGGCCCGCGATGAGCTGCGCCGTGGCCACGATGACGCCGCCCGAGAGCACGAAGCGCGCGATGCCGTTCATGATGCTGATCGAGTGCGTTTGCTCCCCTTGTGCGGCTCTCGCGGTCACTCGGGCGACGCACGGTCCGGTTCATTCGAACCGGTTAAGTATACCTAATCGAGCAATACGTCAACTTAGACTACTTTAACGAAGGATTTGAGTACTCGTATAGGTGCTCCATGATACCTTCCAAAGGTGCCATTCCAGAGAGACCAGCATGGCGACTGGAGGCGCCGAGTCCGCGGCGCGCCAGGCGCTCCGCGAGCGCCTGCTGGCCGCCAACGTCGTCATGCGCTACGACTACGCGTGGTGCGCGCCTCGCTGCTCGCTTTTCCGGCCTTCGCGCGCGCTGTAGCCGTCGCTAACGCCCGTTTTGTTCCCTGGTCTGGACAGGAAGGAGCTCGAGTTCCGCGGCGCCGAGAGCCGCCTCGTGGGCGTCGCCAGCCGCCTGCTGTACCTGCACGCGACGTGGCTGTTGTCCCACGACGCGGAGTCTGCTCGCGCGCGCGCGTTCGTCCGCGACAACGGCTTCTCGGAGTTCTCGGCCGGCGTCAAGCGCGCGTGTGAGTTGATGGGCTACGAGATGGCGCCTGACGCGGTGAGCGCCGACGTCGTCTTCCTGTACGTCGCGCCACCGAGCGAAGCGCGAGTTGAGAGCTCGCAGTACGAGCTGGTGGAGGAGATCAGCAAGCACTTCAAGGCTCTGGACGACCGGCAGGTGAACGCTGAGCCACTGGTCTTCGCGCTGCTGGGCGACGCAGAGTTCCTGGAGCGCCCACACACGGACGAGGCCGACCGACTGCGCGGACTGAGCGACTTCGCCATCTCGCAGCAGATGCGCCCGCTGATGGAGGCTGCGGGGTACGACACAGTCGCGCAGTTTGCGGTTGAGTTCGTGCCGGCGCACACGGAGAACCTGAGCGACGAGTTCAAGGCCGAGAAGGACGAGCGACTGAGCGGACTCATGAATCGCTTCGGCGTGCTCGACATGAACATGATGCACCACACCGAGAAGTGGGAGCTGCTCGCGCCCGTCGGATCGGTCTTTGCCCACGCGCAGGAGGACGCGGATGGGATTACCCACGTTGGCGACGAGGAGGCCATGTACTGGGTCACCGTGGGGCGAAAACACGCGTGCGACCAGTGCCTGCTGTTCACGAGCAAACTTTCGTTCTGCGCGCGCTGCCACGAAGCTGTCTACTGCTCTCGCGAGTGCCAGAAGGCTGCCTGGAAGTTGCACAAGCAGGTTTGCGCTAAGCCGAACGCGTGAGGCGAGTCAACGCGTACAAAAGCAAAAGTACCCGTGGACATCTCAAATCAATGAACCGCGGGTTTAACTCGGATTAGATAAAGTCGCGAGACCACAACGTTGTTGTGAATTAGATCCAAAAGGTTTTCCTGTTGACTAGCGTCAGAAGACGGTCTCACCACCAAAGTGTTCTACCAACGTTACGATGACGTGCGCGCTTTCTCGGTCACATGTAGAGCTAGGCTGAGACTCCAATTCTCGTTCTTGACGCGGTTGAGTTCCTGGAGCAGTTCCTCGAGCTTGGCTGCGTCTTGTGCGTGGGCCCGAGCTATTTGTTCAGCACGAGTCTTTGCCAGTGTCTCCTCTTCATTGGCAGTCGCAAGCGCTGTCAGCAGCTGTTGCGTGCGCATTTGAAGCTCGTCCACTTCACGCTGTTTCCTATTCAGAGCCTTCTTGTAGTGTCTCGCCGCATCGCCGCCACCTTCGGAATTTGCTGGAGATGGAGAGCTCGAGGGTTGACCCACCAATTCGCGTGACTTGACAGGAGTTTGTCTCGCCTTCGTCTCATAGCGGCGCTCCTTCGCATCAATCAGCGCATCCAGGTCCCGAATGTTCTGCTGACGCGGAGTTGTTGGTCTTCCGTTTTTCAGAGGGGATGGCAGTGGGGATGGAGAAGAAGTTGTGGAAGATCGAGATGATGATGACGATGATGACAACGATGCTGTCTGCGTCGATGACAGTTGCCGTTGTAGTGATACCGCGTCTTTATGGTGCCGATGACGGCGACGACCTGAAGTAACGGGTTCGTGCCCATTTGTAGCAACGGCCTCACCGTCCACTTGCTTTTTGCTGTGTTGTAACTCCAAAACTTCTGCACTGTGACGCTCCATCAACTCTCGAACACGCTCATCGAGCTCCTTCTGCAGTTGCGTCTCACGGACAACGAGGCGCCGGCTGTAAGTCTGCTCCAACTCGTACACTTGCTGCTCGAAATCATGCGTAAGCTCTCGCTTCTGATCATCCAGAGCGCTCGCAAGAGATCTTTCGGCTGTGTGTCTGAGCTCGTCGTGTGATCGGGTGAGCTCCTCCTGGCAGTTGCGCAAATCCGCGTCAAGACGTTCAATCGCCGCACAGTCGTCCCGATGGAGGGCTTCTAGAGTATCAATTTGATCGTCTTTCGCTGCTAGCTCCCGCTTCAAATCGTCTATATTGCGCCGGTAATCTTCACACTTGCCTTCACATACCGAAAGCTGGCGAGTCAACTCCTCCATTCGGGCGTTTGCAAGCACAAGCAACTTTTTTCGGTCGGATAACAAGCCTCTTGCCCGATCAAGTTTGGTTTTTCGCTTGGTTAGCTTGCGCACGAGACTGTGGACCTCAATGTCGTGCTTTTGGTCACTCAGCTGAACCTCCTGACGTTGAAGCGTCGCCTCAGCTGCTGCATGAGCCGCCTGTAGCGCCACATACTTTCGCTTCACCTCATCGCTGCTCACAGTCAAAGTCTCAAGCTGCTCCGTTACCCTTTTCAATGCGGACGCAGCCTGCTTTCCATCGGCTTCCATCTTTGACAGACTAGCCTTGAGTGTTTCCTCGCTCTCTATCCATTGCTTGCGCTGAGTCTCGACATCAAGAGTCAGCTGTGCCATTTTGACCATCAAATCGGCCTGATCTTGCTGTGTTCGAAACGTTTCATCACGAATTTGCTCGTCCTTGGCCAAGAGTTGCCTTCGCAGTTGGTCGACTGTCCCGCGTAGCACCGCATGTTCGCTCGAAAGGCGGGTCTTTTCACGCTCGAAACTGGCGTTGCTCTCTGTGCATCGATTCTCTGCATCACGCAAACGAGTCTCTAAATCTCGAATAATGCCGTTTTTGAACTCGACGACTCCCTTGGCATCCTGCATGGCCTGCTCCAATTTCGTGGCAAATCCCTGAACCATGGCGCGTTCTTCGTTTTTGCAGTTGCAAGTCCTAGGGGGCGATGGCAGGTCAGAGACTTCTTGTGCTCCGCTAGTCAACGTAGATGCCGCACTCATGGCATTCGCCGCCGCCATCTTCATTGCCGCAACTTGTTGCTGAAGTGATGAGATTTCCCCAGCTACACTAGTGAACTTCGCTTCCATCTCGCGTGTCTTTGCCTCTGCTGCCTGCCTCGCGGCGATTGCATTAGCCATATTTTTTTCGTGTTCAGCAACTTGCACTCCCATGGTTTGCGTAAGTTTGGAGATCCGATCGACGCACTTCTCTTTCACGGACAATTCGTGAGCCAACGCCCGCTCGAGTTCATCCTGCTTCAGTCGGATGAGCTCTAACTTTTGAAGCAAACTCATGTCATTTGAGCGAGGAGAGCGTCCCGATGATGCTAGTATCGCATCGGCCGCATGGTGAAGCGCGAGCGTCCGGGACGAAATAACACGGTCGGACGAGCAATCCGATTCATAGACATCCTGGTTTGACCTCGGAGTTAGCGGAGGAGCGCTGGCATTTTCATCACTTGCCAGAGATTTGCTCGCAGTCGCTGCCTTCGCTATCTCGTACGCCTTCCGAAGCCTGACTGAAACAGCCGCGCGTTTCTGGGCAAGTGCTGCAACATGGCCAATCGCTGTAGGTGACGACGGTGCCGAACCAAGCGTGGAGAAGAGTCGATTTGAGATCAGCGTCGCCTCGGCGACTTCTGTGTTAATCACTCTGCTCATGGGTGGTCTGCATGGATCAATTGTCCGTTAGATGTAAAATAGGACGATACATCCGGCAAAAGACTGAAGTACGGCAAAAGACTGAAGTACTTACATCTCAGGCGCCGGGGGTATCTGAAGAGCTAGGCGGTGATGCGTATCCGTCTTCGCTACGGGGTTTGTCTGCGGAAACCGTGTTTGCTCTTGGTTTGCTGAACTGCTGTGGCTATCGTTTCTGGGCCCTTTGTCTGCATGGATGATGTCGCTCCTATTGGTACTATTGTTTCTAGTGGTACTGGTACTGCTTGTAGCGACGGTGAACCCGGATAAATAGGATATGGTACAGATGCTCCGGATATCTTTTGCCTTGCAAGCAAATAGCAAAGACTGGATGGCCTGCGTTTCGTAAAGGCAACAACGCAAGATCAGTATCAATAGCACGTCCGGCACACGGCCTCCGCGGGCAACGAACCTGTTGCTGGTACTGCGTCGCTTTCTTAATTGCGACAATAACGTAAGTCGCGTTGTCGTTGCCCAAGAACGAGCCGAACGCCTCGCTGAGAGGACGGTTGATGGGGAAATGGGTGTCGTCAAAGCATGGCGTTTGACGTTTAGACGATAGGAGTGCCGGATCCACGACTTTCCCTCCTTCAGGATCCATGATCGAGCTGAGCCCCACGCAAATCACGTCAGTTTGAGGTCTGCAACTCATACCAGAGGACTAACAGACCGACCTACCTTCCGTGAATATCGATGCACACGAACCGTCCTTGCCGGACTCGCGCGTCCGCGAGCATTTCAATGTGCAGAGCTAGCACAAAATCCCGTTCACCACTCGCTATTCGCGCTCGCGAGTACAGGTGCACTCCTTCTTCCGAGCTTTTAACTCGCACCGAGCGCTCGAGGAGACACGAAGCCATCGAATTCCTCCAGCTGCTGGGCGGGATAACACTGGGCTGGACACCTTCGCTCGTCAGGGTAAAGTCAAGCACGTCCCCTCCGTCCCCCACGCCGATACAAGTCAGCAGAACCTGGCACTCGTCATCTGCTCATCACGAGCACAGCAATTAGCACGTTCACACCTCACCCCACAGCATCAGTCTCCTCGAACCAACCCCTGAGCCCCTCAAGCTGGCGAAATACATGTCGAATAGCGAGCGTCGCGACGCCTGATCCACCGACAGCCACTCCATCAGTCCTCCATCCTCCACAACTGCAGCTTCCTTCCTCGCGACCCCACCTGGCACCCTGCTGTCCGCGTCTCCGTGGCACAGGAACGACTTGCCGGCCCCCTCAGCGCCTGCGAACACCGCCGTGGCCGCTCGACCACCCACCGCCGCGTCCACTGCAGGCGCCAAACTCTCCCGGAACAGCTCGGCCGGCGGCTGCTGCGCGTCGAACACGCGCTCGAACGAGATGCTGGCGACGCCAGGCGACATGTCGCTGTGCTCGAGGCGCACGCTCGCGGCGCTCGTGCGGCTGATCCCGAGCCGCTGCGGAGCTGAAACTTGGCCCACGAGGTCCTGAGACGGTGCAGCGCCGTCCCCGAGGCGCACGACCACGTGCGCGCGCTCCATGACGCGCGGCGGCGGCGGCGAAGGCGGCGACTCCAAGGGTCGGCGCATTGGCATGCGCGTTGTGCGGTGTAGGCGCCAATGCCGAAGAGCTCCCGCTTTATAGTGACGTATACTGGGGGAGTGGTAGTTGGATGAGTGACTAGTCTGTGATGGCGCGCAAAAGAGTAGCCATCCAGTGGCAGTTGACTGTGACCACCGACCTCATGGTAGTTATCGCAACGAGATGCGTGGAAGCTGGTAGAAGAAGTCAAGCACACGCAGCCACGCTAGGAGATTTTGTACAGATGCTAAGTGTAGACAATCTTGAAAGCGATCAGCTCCAGGTCGCCCATTGCATCATGTGAAGCCATCGAGCAGCCAGGTTGTTGGATATCACCACTTGCTCGTTCATCACAACCTGAAGCCTGAGCACGGGCTGCAGAACAGTGGATACACCAACTCAGCGCAAAACAGCTCCACTGCTGCTCTAATTCGGTGAGGGTCATTTCAGTCAGACCTGCGTTATGCTCACTGACGGACTTTGCGTAGTGCGATCACAGCTGCGCTCGCGCAAATGATGGCCGCGCCGACCACGCTCCAGTAGTTGATCACCTCGCCCAGAAGCAGATCGTCCCAGATAAACACGCACACAACATCCAGGTAGCGCATGACGGACGCGACGCCAGCCTTCTCCAGCTGGAATCCCTTCGTGAGGAGCATCTGACCAGTGAAGGTGAACACCCCCGAGAACACGACGGCCGCCCACAGCGTCCACGTGCCGGGGATCACGAACGGTTGCTGGAAGACGGCAATGAGTACCAGCGACCCGATAATGCTCGAGATCATGAAGTAGTGCACGATGACGAGGAAGTGGATGTTCTTGAGCTTGCGCACCGTGACGAACACAAACGCCTGGCCAATGGCACCGAGCAGTGCCGAGCAAATGGACAGCCAGGAGCCGTCCGTCGCTGCCGTCTCGTGGTCGTAGCCAAAGATGAATCCCGGACGCACGACGCAGATGAGGCCGCCGAAGGACAGGATGGCGCACGCGAAGCTCGGGATGTCAATGTGTTCGTGCAGCAGGCACGCACCCTGTTGACAAATACCAAACAGAGTCAGCACGAAGACGAGAAAAAGAAACAACAGAAAACAAAGACAATGCGAGACGCACGAGGAAAAAAGTGAACACGGGACTCGTGAACACAATGACGCTCGCGTCGGCCAGCACCATCTGCGAGACGGCGTAGAAGGCGAACGAGATGGACGAGAAGCCCGCGAGGCAGCGGTAGAAGAGCATGGCGCGCTCCTCGGGTGCCACGTACGTGCTCATGCCATTGTACCAAATAGCGGACTGTATCAACAAGCATGCATCAACCGCAGTCAGCACACATTTCGCATCACAACTATGCAGGTCTTGAGGCGAATGCACGCACGTAGTTGAGCAGCAGCGCGAAGATGGATCGCCAGAAGATAGCCTCAAGCGACGACATGGAGTAGGTGTCAAATTTGATCGCTGTAGACATGAGACTGAAGCAAACCGACGCTAGAGCGACGCATGCCATGCCGAGCAGCGCATGTGGTTGGCGCTCGCTTTTAGTGGTCATGTGTGTCGTCGGCAACAGGGGCTCGAGCTTGTCTTGGTCCTCCGCGGTCGTGACGGACATGGTGCCGCGTCCTCTGGTGTCCTGCGAGGTCTTCCGATGCCTCCTGTGGTCCCGCAGCGTCCTGGAGAAGCAGATGGGTCGTCTAGTTTGTTCTCCAACGGCGCCAAATGCGAAATGCACCAAGTTCGATATCACGGGTGTGGTGGTCAGCAAGCGCTAACAACTTTCAGTTGTCGCAGTTGACAGCTCGGGTGATGCTCTCCGTCGCCGCAAACGTTTTGGTTTCGACGCTGATCCCAATCCCAAAACAGGACATCAACAGAGTTGCTCTAGCAGTGACGCTCCGGTGGTTCGCCGGATCTCCCGACAACGTTTAAACTTGAGATGTCGCTCCATTAGGTCGAAAGTTTTCAAGCAGAGCAACGATAATGGAAGCGAATCTACCCGCTGCCACTACACCATGCTCTGCCGTGAGTACCGGCTCAGCGGTGACGTTCTATAATCCTGTCTTGGAGAGAGTCCAACGCTCGACATGGGTACGCTCCGACACGATTTCTCCGTGCATTCCTATCCCCCATCGTTGGTCCTTCTTGCGCAAGTCATCACTCGCGTCGAGGAGAAGACAGACTGACGTCACCAAAGCGTTGGCACCAAAGCAGGCAACAGCTCCCTACTACACGTGCCAACGCTACTCCATCCTCTACGGTAGAAACTAGTTTGTTGGTCCCATGACTGAGCCTTCGATTAGCTGTGAGCAGAGAGAGGCCGTTCACAATGATTAGCGCATCTGCTTCGTCGGCGTGGCTACCTTACACGATGCAAGCTGGGCTGTTTTGAGGACTGCTTGCCTCGGAGCATCATGGAACGACAGTTTCTTTGTCTGTCTTCGCTTAGAGCGCAGAGCCGCCATGAAGGGGCCAATATTGCACACATGATAACATGGCAAATTGCGCCATATGCACGGCATATACTGGTTGAACAACTCGAACAGCAAAACTATCAGTGTCAATTACCGCATCTGTTGCGCCGCGTCGACACCTTCTCAAGTTTTCTTTCTAGTGCTCGTAGAACATTTTAGAGGCAAGACCCAACTGCCCGGCGATTGCTGCGAAGGCTTTCGGTTTGCACTTAACGCTAGCTGCTCAGTCGTAGCACAGATAACGTTCCAACTCATGTCTGGGGTCAAACCCAGCAAACGGCAGCATTTCGTCAGGCAAAATTGTGTGCCTTCCAATCCTCGAGATGTAGCGCCGGTTGAGACTCCCATTAACTGTACACTTGCTGGAAGCAATTCCGTGTAGGCGAAAAATGTCCGCGTTATTCAGCCCTGCGACCTTCGATCGCTGATGGCCTTGATTTAGGTTTCTGTGTGCGTTGCTTTTTGTTTTGTGATGAAATTCCAAATGCCGAAAGTTAGATTCTGCATGAATGCCTCCTGTTGCAGCTTGACTCACTTGACTTCTTCTTCTTCAAAACTCGTAACTCGCTTTCATCCTCGATGAGTGCTATAGCTAGCATCGTATATAATCCTATTCGCAATTTTGTCGGTGTTGCTTTGATTCTACGCCTTTCCAGCACTCTCAATACGCTTTGATCAGAGCAAAGCATGCATTTAACCAAACTGTCGATAGTCTTGCACAAACGTAGACGTTCAAGAGGAGGAACTTTGTGATTTTACCTGCTTCACGCCAGTTGCTTCGTTCGAATAGAGTGGTGTTGACTCGGTGGAAACCACTGACAACTCTCCACAAAAGAGTGGTCAAACTGGTTTTCGTGAGGATTGTTTGCTCAAATCTGCCCACAAAAAGATCGTTCAAAGAATCAACTTCAAACACTACTCAGCCTATCGACTCAGCTATGACCGAACAAATGCTCTATTACCGCGAAAAAGCCATAAACTAAATCCGATACAGCAGCAACGCGGTTCCCAATACACACCGAATTACTGGTGTGCTTTGCGTAGTGCGATCACAGCTGCGCTCGCGCAAATGATGGCCGCGCCGACCACGCTCCAGTAGTTGATCACCTCGCCCAGAAGCAGATCGTCCCAGATAAACACGCACACAACATCCAGGTAGCGCATGACGGACGCGACGCCAGCCTTCTCCAGCTGGAATCCCTTCGTGAGGAGCATCTGACCAGTGAAGGTGAACACCCCCGAGAACACGACGGCCGCCCACAGCGTCCACGTGCCGGGGATCACGAACGGTTGCTGGAAGACGGCAATGAGTACCAGCGACCCGATAATGCTCGAGATCATGAAGTAGTGCACGATGACGAGGAAGTGGATGTTCTTGAGCTTGCGCACCGTGACGAACACAAACGCCTGGCCAATGGCACCGAGCAGTGCCGAGCAAATGGACAGCCAGGAGCCGTCCGTCGCTGCCGTCTCGTGGTCGTAGCCAAAGATGAATCCCGGACGCACGACGCAGATGAGGCCGCCGAAGGACAGGATGGCGCACGCGAAGCTCGGGATGTCAATGTGTTCGTGCAGCAGGCACGCACCCTGTTGACAAATACCAAACAGAGTCAGCACGAAGACGAGAAAAAGAAACAACAGAAAACAAAGACAATGCGAGACGCACGAGGAAAAAAGTGAACACGGGACTCGTGAACACAATGACGCTCGCGTCGGCCAGCACCATCTGCGAGACGGCGTAGAAGGCGAACGAGATGGACGAGAAGCCCGCGAGGCAGCGGTAGAAGAGCATGGCGCGCTCCTCGGGTGCCACGTACGTGCTCATGCCATTGTACCAAATGGCGGACTGTATCAACAAGCATGCATCAACCGCTGTCAGCACACATTTCGCATCACAACCATGCAGGTCTTGAGGCGAATGCACGCACGTAGTTGAGCAGCAGCGCGAAGATGGATCGCCAGAAGATAGCCTCAAGCGAAGTCATGGAGTAGGTGTTGTACTTGAGCAGCGTCGACATTAGACTGAAGCAGACGGCCGACAACGCAACGCACGCCATGCCGAGCAGCGCGTGCGGCTGGCGCTCGCTCTTGGCGGCGTCCGCCGCCGTCGTGGGCAGCAGCGCGCGCTTCTCCTGGTCCTCCGCGGTCGTGATGGACATTGTGCAGCGTCCTCCAGCGTCCTCTGGTGTCCTGCGAGGTCTTCCGAGGTCTCCTGCAGTCCTCTAACGTCCTGGAGATGTCGATGGATCGCTGGTCACTTCCCTTCGGCGGCGCCAATTGCGAAATGACCCATGAACGGACACGGGAATCTAACATTATCATTATCTGCGTTATGATTGGTGGATTCTCTATAGGGCTAGGAGTAAACGCTGTTTCCAGCCAATCAGAACGGTCCGTAGTGGTCGCTAAAAATAGCGTCGACAGCGTCGCATACGTCGAACAATCGTGTGGCCACGACCACCATGAGGCGCATCCAGCGAACATGGCCGTCGCTTGCTGCTCCCCTGCGCGGCGCCGTCGCATCCTGTGCGTCGCGCGAGCGCCTCTACAAGAGCCAGCGCCTGCGCAGCTCTCCCGCGGTCCGAACGCGGTCTCCGCGGCGCTCTGGCGCGCTCTGTAGCCGCCTCAAGCGCGAGCTTTGCGCAAGGCGATGACCACGGCGCTGAGCGTGATGATGAGCGCGCCGAGCACGCTCCAGTGGCTAATGCGCTCGTGCAGCAGCAGCGCGTCCCAGATGAACACGAAGACCACGTCCAGGTAGCGCATGGCGGACGCGATGCCGGCCTTCTCGAGCTGCAGGCCCTTGGTGAGGAACAGCTGCCCGGCGAAGGTGGTGACGCCGCACGCAGCGATCACGGCCCACAGCTGCGGCGTCGAGGGGACCACGAACTCGCTCTGCAGGCACAGGTTGAGGCGTTAGAGCTGCATGGAGATGCAGTGGGTGGAGCGCTGCGCGTACCCGCTCGAAGAGCGCGAGGATGGTGAACGAGACGATCGAGACGAAGAGCAGGAAGTAGTGCACGACCACGAGCACGTCCAGACCCTTGAGCTGGCGCACCGTGATGAACACGAACGACTGCGAGACGGCGCCAAGCAGCGCCACGGCCACGGGCAGCCAGGAGCCACCGGTCGACGCCACGACCGAGTTGCCATCGCCGAAGAGGAAGCCCGGACGCACCACGCACATGAGCCCGACGAACGACAGGCACGCGCATGCGAGGCTGGGCACGTCGATGCGCTCGTGCAGGATGCAGGCGCCCTGCGAAAACATGGCACGTATGCGCGTTAGCGAGGTGGTGGTGCATTACGATGTCACCACGGCAGCATCGTACGAAGAAGAAGGTCAGGATGGGGCTCGTGAACTTGATGGCGCTGGCGTCGGCCATGACCATCTGCGAGACGGCGTAGAAGCCGAACGCCGTCGAGCAGAAGCCCGCGAAGCACCGGAACAGCAGCATCTTGCGCTGGTGGACGTCCACATGCAGACTCTGTCCGCGGTACAGGATGGTGACCTAGATAGCATCGTTCCGCACCAACCAAGTCAGCCGCAGCTCACACCACCGCAGCACCAATGCGAACGCACGTAGTTGAGTAGGAAGGCCGCGAAAGAGCGCCAGAACACTGCCTCCATGGAGGTCATGTAGTACGTGTTGAACTTGATGCACGCCGTCATGAGGCTGAAAGACAGCGCCGACGCCGCCACGAACGAGATGCCGAGCAGCGCCGGTGGCCGACGCTGCTGCTCATCGCTCGGCTTGTGCTCGCCCGCCGTCACCGGCAGCTGCAGCAGCGGCGACTGCTCGCCCTTGTCGTCCAGCACGCTCATAGCTAGAGGTAGAGAGATCCGCAACTGAGGCGGGCCGAGGCCAATGCGGGCGCATGATGTGACAGCCAAGGTGAAGGGGTACGTGTCCACTCATCCGCTCGACTACCTGTGACATGTGACGCATCGATCGACGTCACTCCAGGGTCGAAACGTACTTGGAATGCGCAAACGATGACACACCCAAGTTGAAGTGGATGGTGCTCCCCGCACCTTTACTACAGTCCTCTCTAAACATTACCAGTGGCGATGATAACTTGCGAGCTCAAGCTCAGTGAAGGGACGGCAGCTCGGTGGTGCTTTTGCGGCGCCGCATGGCGCGCAGCTCCTGTGGCGAGTGCAGCACCTTCTTGGGTGGGCTTGGTGGCGGTGACGTCGTCGACGGTGCTGAGCCCGTGAATTCCTGAACCCTAGTAGTTTTGGACGAGGTCGACAGGGCCGTAGTTTCCACGTCTGTGGCCATGATCAACGCGGACACTCTGGCAGAGACGGTTGAGATCTTCTCGGACGAGAGTGATGCTGACATGACTGAGGATCCGGAAGACGACGCTAGTGGAAAGAATTTGCGCACATCCAGCCGGCGGCGGATCATACGTGCAAAGCCCTGGCGAGTCCTTACGCACTGGTTTTTGGTGATCAAGCCGGACTCGAAGTATGTTTCTGGTAGTAGGTAGATCTCGCCATTGGCGCGCAGCTCGAAATCGAGTTGGCTCCGCACCAGCGCACTGGCTCGGATCGGCTCACCAGCGAGTTCCTCGAGAGATAGCCGGCGGTAGGGCTTGGCGTCAGATTCATTGACTATGTCCGATACATCGCTGCTCGATGACAAGAGCACTTGCGAGTCGTCGTCATCTGCTGTGGTGACGAGAACGGGGTTGACCGCTCCGCTGTTGCTTCCACCATTGCGGCGAGAGCAGTTGAAAATGTACTTCACCAGCGAATAGATTATCACCAGCGCGGTAGTCTCCCCAACGACTTTGAATAGAGGCGAGAAGATCGCTTTCAGTATCGATAGTGGAGTGGTGCCAAACCCGTCCAAGTCTTCGTTGTACGAGTTTGAAAATGCCGTCCTGCCAGCAAATGAAGTCGAGTCAACTACGCGCTGTCCATCGATCGCGTACTTGGTGGCGGATAACGAGAATATAAACTCTCTCTCTACGGAGATGACGACAAGGGTAATGGCCATGATCTCAGTAAGGCTAACAAAAGACCGCTTCGCAAATGCGTACGCTCGAGCCTCTGCGAAATTCGCGAATATCCCCCATAACACATTGATGCAGCAAACCACAAGCATCCAAACACGCATCGTGGTCACCAAAGCGTACGGTTTGCCGAGAGTCGTATCACTCCACTTCCATACAACTGAGTGAGGAAGAATCAGCAGCCACGAGAGCACACCCGAAACTGCAGTGAGCATCATGACGGGAGAACTTCGGAGCAGTGATCTATACAGCAGCATCCAGCACCCGAACGGTTGGTCATTTCTAGTGCGGCTCCTTGGATCCCCGAGCAAGCACCACATGCCGAAGGCATGGTGAGTCTCTTGTGCCGCGCGCACATGTAGCCAAAACAGCATGAGGTCTGATATCACGACAAGCACGTAGAAGTGACCAAAACTGGAGAAATTGGCTGCGCTGGTTTCGACGATCATCATCTCTGTAGAGTCCTCCTCATCGATGTTTTCGTTCTCGGAAACCGTCTGCGAGTAGATGGTCCGAACGTTTTGTCGAGTCACGAGCTCTAGTCCGAGGATGTTCACTCGGTCTACAGTGAGCCAGCTCAGATCTCGGTGTACAGCACCAAATCCTGGCGTGTGAAATCCGATCACCGCGCTCTTGAACATATTTGGGCTCCCGCACACGACAAGATCCGGAGCAAAGACGCCGACGCCACTGCTAGACTGGAAACCTTGACCACATACCACTCCAGAGAGAGGATAACTGTGGCTGATGAGCTCTAGCATGTTATGCAGCTCCTTCTCAGCGTCCGAATGCACAGCGACGACCTGGTTTCGAGTCACAGGGGGCTGTTCAAGCCTGTATCGATAAGCAAACTGCGCCACGAGGTTCTCTTGACAAACTTGCGGTCGTCGATTGAACTGTAGCAAGCGACAGCTCGCCCACGCGACAGAGTCTACTCGCAAGCTAGCCGTGAATACGATTTCCTGCGCTCGGTATGGCTTGATGGACAACCCAAGCTGGCAGTTTGTCGCTCGAACTGTGTGAAAGAATCCCTTTGCGGAACTTCGGATGGGGTATATCTTCTCGCACTTTTCGTAGAGTGAAGTCCACCCGGATGCACGCTGAGTCAACTCTCCTGACTCAGGAACCTTCCATTGGGAAGTGTTCGCTTCCACAGCCCATGTAAGCGGACTCGAGTCGAAAGTATCAGTGTTAGAGGCGTGAAAAGCGAACGTATCGGACGGTCCAAGCCAGAAAAGCTTCCCAACGAGGTCCTGCAGGTCAACAAAGAAGAGTGCGATGACCAGCACAAGGCGGGTAAGCGGCAGTGCCGCATCCAGCGGGCGTGCAAAGCCCTTCATTGCTACGAAGAGAGCAGCTAGCAGAAGGATCTTCTGCAGGAAGAGGCGTCAGCCCAAGAAAAGTTGGTGCGAGCCAAGCGTCGCCTGCAAGAAGTCGGATTCAAAGGCTGCAAGTTGAAGTAGTGAACAAAACAGGAACCAAGTCCGACGCAGCATTTCAGAATCCATTGGTGTCTGATTTTCATTTACTACAAAGCCCTCAAACATACACTTTACTCGCGTCGGCCCTCCTCAACGGCCGAAACAACGCTCAGCTTCTCGACGACGCTGTTCTTCTCAACACCCTCGGTCTTGTTTCCGCGGAGCTGCAGGAACTCGCGCTCCCAC
This sequence comes from Phytopythium helicoides, assembly GCA_024867545.1. Lineage (NCBI taxonomy): Eukaryota > Oomycota > Peronosporomycetes > Pythiales > Pythiaceae > Phytopythium > Phytopythium helicoides. The sequence goes on along the minus strand of JANFNE010000009.1, from coordinate 361,207 downwards.
GCCTCCGTGCGGAACTCATTCTCGAGCTTGGCCATGACTACAGCGGCGAGCGAGTTGCCCATGACGTTTGTGAGCGTACGGGCCATGTCCATGATCCAGTCGACACCGACAATAAGGGCCACCGGCCACGACGGGATGTCGAACTGGTTGACAGTCGAGGCCAAAACAACAACAGCGGCTGAGCGAACACCAGCAACACCCTTGGATGAAACCATGAGTAGGAGAACCATGACGATCTGCTCACCGATCGACTTGTGCACTCCAGCAGCCTGCGCGCAGAACACCGAAGCAAGTGACAGGTAGAGCGTCGAACCGTCGAGGTTGAACGAGTAGCCGAACGGAACAACGAATCCCGAGATATGCGTCGACACACCGTAGTTCTCGAGTGCCTCGAACACCTTAGGAAGAGCGGCCTCAGAGGTGGCCGTGGTGTAGGCAATGATGAGCGGCTCCTTCATGGCGACAAGGAATTCGATCGGCGGGATCTTGAAGATGAGGCAGACAGCGCCGAAGACGACGACGATGAAGATGATGATCGTTACGTACACTGTCGCGATAAGCGCACCAAGGCTTCCAAGAGATGACAGACCATTCGCTCCGACCGAATCCGCAATAGCGAAGCACACACCGATAGGAGCCGTCCAGATGATAATATCCACGAACTTGAACATCATTTCGAGCACCGCACGCGCAAAGTCCAGGATGAGGTTCTTGTGGTGGTCCTGGAGCTGAGCCGTGGCGCAACCCGTCAGGATAGCCGCAACAAGCACCTGCAGAAGCTCCGATGAGCCCTCACCACCCATCATCTCGCCCCACGTCTTGGGCGTCAGGTGCTCAATCCAGTTCTCGAATGTGAAGGTGGACGCGGAGTCATCGTAATCGTCACCCTGAGTGAGACTGACATTACCCGGCTTGACAATGTTGACAGCAAACAGACCAATGATGAGAGCAATGGTCGTGACGATCTCAAAGTAGATGATGGACTTGAGCGCGAGTCGTCCAAGCACTTTCATGTCCTTCTGGTCGGCGATACCAACAACGAGCGAGGAGAAGACGAGCGGGAAGACGATGAACTGGATGGTGCGGAGGAAGATATTCTCCATCGGTGCTGCCTTCTGTGAAAAGGTGGGAGCGAACTCACCAAGGATGATGCCGATGCCCACGCCGACGACGATCCAGAAGGTGAGCGAAGTCAGGACCCTGTGGGGCAGCGACTTCGCCGCAGCCGGTTCCATGCTGTGGTACGTGTCGCTGCTCATGGTCGGCGGACGCTCTCTGCTGCTCGGCTGGCTGACTGGCTGCGACCTGGCGGGCGAATTGAGGAATGAGCACGAGCAAGACCAGCAGATCGATGGTGAGCGGGCAGGCGGCCGCTCTCAGGCAGAAGGATCAACCACGAAAGAAGGTCGTCGAGCGGCTAGGGAATGATCCATGTGGCGGGATGGACTACTTGCACGTCGATATCAGCGTGCCACTGTGTGAATCCGAGCAAACCGCTACGCTACACTTGAGAATAGTGTACTTGGCGGTCCCTGCTCAGCTTCAGCAATATAAGCGTTGGGCACCAAATTCTATCGAACGAGTTTCGTTGTCTACTGCACCCGAGCGACGCATTCTCGACTTTTGTTGCCATAAGCATTGAGCCGCAAATGTATGATGCAGAATCCACTCATCAACCATCTCCGTCAGAGTGGGAACGAAAAGCATTCAATGCTTGCGAGTATCGATGACAGAACGCTTCCGATCAATCGTAAATTACTCGCGCGCCTCCGAAATCCAGAGCCGCATGCCCTATCACGGAGCACTCAGTCGACCAGCAGCGTGACTGCGTTCCCGCGCAGGCGATTATTGGCGAGACCGCATGCAAAGCAAATCACGTCGGCAAGGTCAGCCAAGCATGAATGCCTGATGTATACCTGCCGTATACAGGACTCGTGCGATGAAGCACCGAAGGTTGATTTGGGTTTTGCGAATGGAGACCGAGGGGAGCACAATCTGACGGCGAACTTGCAGTCGCCCCTGATTATCACAGCGAGTGCAACTTGAGGTTTGAATCTACATTGCACACGCATTACTCCTGACGGAGTACGTCAGACGTACGGCTTGCCGCGGCGGCGAGAACGTTGAAGCACGTGCAAAACAATCTCGCGTGGTCAAAACTGTGCACTTCATCGGCTTTTGTCGCCTCGCTTTAACGATTTCGACGAGCACCACCAAGCAGCTGAACTGTAGACACTTGACTAGTGTTTACTGCTCCCCCTCACGATCGAGATTTACGCGTCATGCCGCCTGATTAATGCTATCAGATAGCATCATCTTACAAGTACATCAATTGCAAACCATTTACGTGGGATTTGCTGCATTACACTACAACACAAACTACTCATGGCGACCCTCCTCGGCAGCCGAGACAACACTCAGCTTCTCCACAACGCTGAACTTCTCAGCGCCTTCGGCCTTGTCCCCGCGGAGCATCTTGAACTCACGCTCCCACGCCTCCGTGCGGAATTCGTTCTCCATCTTGGCCATCACGACCGAGGCAAGGCAGTTGCCCATGACGTTGATGAGCGTGCGGAGCATGTCCATGATCCAGTCGACACCGACAATAAGGGCCACCGGCCACGACGGGATGTCGAACTGGTCAACGGTCGACGCGAGCACAATCACGGCAGCCGAGCGGACACCGGCAACACCCTTCGACGAGATCATAAGCATGAGCACCATGACGATCTGCTCACCGATCGACTTGTGCACTCCAGCAGCCTGAGCACAAAACACCGAAGCAAGCGACAGGTAGAGCGTCGAGCCATCCAGGTTGAACGAGTAGCCAAACGGCACCACAAAACCCGACACGTGCGTCGACACACCGTACTTCTCAAGAGCGTCAAACACCTTTGGAAGAGCGGCCTCAGAGGTGGCCGTCGTGTAGGCAATGATGAGCGGCTCCTTCATGGCGACGAGGAACTCCATCGGCGGGATCTTGAAGATGAGGCAGACAGCGCCGAAGACGATGATGATGAAGATAATCATGGTGACGTAGACCGTAGCAATAAGAGCGCCAAGGCTACCGAGGGCTGACAGACCGTTCGATCCGATCGCGTCAGCGATGGCAAAGCACACACCGATAGGAGCCGTCCAGATGATAATATCCACGAACTTGAACATCATCTCCATGACAGCGCGAGCGAAGTCCAGGATGAGGTTCTTGTGGTGGTCCTGGAGCTGAGCCGTGGCGCAACCCGTCAGGATAGCCGCAACAAGCACCTGCAGAAGCTCCGATGAGCCCTCACCACCCATCATCTCGCCCCACGTCTTGGGCGTCAGGTGCTCAATCCAGTTCTCGAATGTGAAGGTGGACGCGGAGTCATCGTAATCGTCACCCTGAGTGAGACCGACATTACCCGGCTTGACAATGTTGACAGCAAACAGACCAATGATGAGAGCAATGGTCGTGACGATCTCAAAGTAGATGATGGACTTGAGCGCGAGTCGTCCAAGCAGCTTCATATCCTTCTGGTCGGCGATACCAACAACAAGCGAGGAGAAGACGAGCGGGAAGACGATGAACTGGATGGTGCGGAGGAAGATGTTCTTCATGGGAGCAGCCTTCTCGGAGAACGTCGGTGCGTACTGGCCGAGGATGATACCGATGCACATGCCGACGACGATCCAGAAGGTGAGCGAAGTCAGGATCTTGCGGCCGAGCGTCTTCTTGACCGGCTCGGGGCCGTCCATGCTGTGGTACGTGTCGCTGACCATGGCGAACGGTGCTGGTTGCAGTAGCTGGCTGACTGGCTGGCTGGAGAGCTGGTTGGCTGGCTGGCTGCGACCTGGCGGGCGAATTGGGAAATGACCAGAGCGGAGACCAAGCGGGTGGTCGGAGCCTGTCAGCGAATTTGGTGATTAGAAGACCCACGCGCGACGAGGCTGGCGGCCGGCCTCAGCAGGAGGGAACAGGACTCGCAGACCAACAGACAGGTCGTCGATCGATCTAATAGCCGGCAGCTTCAGACTAAAGGCACGGCAAGATGCGGCCGCGCGAGGGATGGGCAGCACGCGTGTACTGTGCGAACGAACGTCTGCAGCGCGGAGACCGTCCAATGTGCATGCAATGCTTGAGCAAGTCCACAGGGCAAGTGTATACGCTGCAACGCGTATACTGAAGTGGCTGGTCCGTGCTCAGGCGGGTCACTGGATTGCCTGGGTCTGAGACTGTGCAACAACGCGAGCGGTTCAAGCATTGTGTCAGAGCAGCCGGACTCTGCGCCAGCAAGTACCACCCGCATGGTGAGCGCGAGAGCCGTGGCAGTGCCACCGGGGAGCAGTGGGCCTCGCAATCGGGCGTGCGTATGCGGGAGAGTGCAACACTCATCACCAGCTGGGGTCGTAGCAAACAACCCGCGCGGACGGCCACAAGCTCTGCATGCATGTGAGGGCGAGTGTGCAATGTGGAGCGTAGAGTCCTTTTTGCTGTCACGCCGGACTCGACAAGCAAAGTGCAGGTGTACGAGCACGTGGGCACGACAGTGCCACGGGATCCCTTCGGGGCCTCAGGAGGGGCGACGTCTGCGGGAACTGTGGTACTGACCAAATTGAACGGGAACAGCGCCATGCGGCGAGAAATAAATGGAGGTCATCCCTCCTTGACGCGAAAAATTTGAAGCAACTCTATACGTCGCTACACACTTGGCGAAAAGGTGCTCGGTGTCGCTGCGAGCGAGGGATGTATCGACCGAACGATCCACGGAGTTTGCGGCGGGGTCCAGCAACATGGCAATCAAGTCTGGAGCATGCATCGCGAGGATACAGCTATAGCTCGAACCTTTTTGCAGAGCGAAGTATGCTGACGCATTTTTAACTTTTCCGGTTCTGGGCGATTCGTGACAATGCAGAGCCGGAAAAGTCACGACATAAATGCGCTAAAATGGCTGCGGCGGGGTCTGTAAAGGCAGGACTTCACCGTTTTCGTTCTCTACATGGCCAAGTGAAAAAAAAGTGTGCGGCCGCGTCGATATCGATGCCAATGTCGATGTAGAGAGCACCACTGTCGTGCTTGCTGCCATCGTAAAGACGTATACCACCGTATACGCGTACTTTTGCGGTACCGGTGCATTGCGTATCAGCACAGACGGCTTCGCGTTTGCTGAGGTGAGTTGGACTCATCGTCGATGCGATGCAGGGGGCACCGCAGCATGCGCACCTCCCAAGTGTACACCGTCGAAAGCTTCTCGAACCATGACCACCCGAGTCGATCCCAATGTGGTCGAAGGTCTCGAACTGATCACTATCCCGCCGCAGTGTCGTGCAGGCGGAGTGGACTGCCCACAGTTCCATCCTGAGGATGCTCCTTTCCGACACGACTTGTGTGACGAGGCACACTACAGTTTCAAGCTTCCTGGGAAAGATGGTGACAGGATAGGAAAGACTCGCATTCAAGCGACTTGGAACGGACTGCACAGCAGAACACTAGATGTGTCCGAGCACCACAGCTTGGTGCTCGAGTGGATAGACTCCATGGACAACCCAACCGACTGGATCTCCGATTATCAAAACTCACCAGGGTGTTTCCGAAGCTCACTACGAAGGAAAACTCCATCCAACAAAATGCAATCAAAATCAACATGTTGGTACAGCAACAAATGTACATTTTACTCCTAATGACGCACATCCGCGCGGTAGCCATCCTCAATGACACTCATCTTCTCCTGGATGCCCGACACCACACTCAGCTTCTCCACGTTCTCGCCATAAAGCTGATTGTGCTGGCGCTCCCACGCCTCCGTACGGAACTCGTTCTCCATCTTCGCCATCACCACCGCCGCCAGACAGTTGCCCATCACATTCGTGAACGTACGAGCCATGTCCATGAACCAGTCGGCACCAAGGATCAGCGCCACGGGCCACGACGGAATGTCGAACTGGTCCAGCGTCGACGCAAGCACAATGATACTGGCCGAACGAACACCAGCCACACCCTTGGACGAAATCATGAGCATGAGCACCATAACGATCTGCTCGCCAACCGACTTGCTCACATCCGCCGCCTGCGCACAGAACACAGCCGCCAGGGACAGGTAGAGCGTCGAGCCATCCAGGTTGAACGAGTAGCCGAACGGCACCACAAAACCCGACACGTGTGTCGACACGCCGTACTTCTCGAGCGCCTCGAACACCTTGGGAAGAGCGGCCTCCGACGTAGCCGTCGTGTAGGCAATGATGAGCGGCTCACGCATGGCCGTCACGAACTCCACCGGGTTGATCTTGAACAGCATCATGATCGGCAGAAAGATGATGACGATGAAAATGGCGATGGTCGCGTACACCGTGCCGACGAGAGCGCCGAGACTGCCGAGAGCAGACAGACCGTTCGAGCCGATGGCGTCGGCCACAGCGAAGCACACACCGATGGGAGCCGTCCAGATCACAATGTCCACGAACTTGAACATCATCTCCATGACGGCACGAGCAAAGTCGATGATCAGGCTCTTGTGCTCGTCGCGCAGCTGAGCCGTCGACACACCCACGAGGATGGAGGCGACCAGCACCTGCAGCAGCTCGGACGATCCCGAGCCACCCATCATCTCACCCCACGTCTTGGGCGTCAGGTGCGAGATCCAGTTCTCGAACGTGAACGTCGACTCGGAGCTGTCGTAGTCCTCTCCCTGAGTGAGACCGACATTGCCGGGCTTGACGATGTTGACCGACAGCAGACCGATGATGAGTGCGAGCGTGGTGACGATCTCAAAGTAGATGAAAGACTTGATGGCGAGACGGCCGAGCTGCTTCATGTCCTTCTGGTCGGCGATACCAACAACGAGCGAGGAGAAGACGAGCGGGAAGACGATGAACTGAATGGTGCGGAGGAAGATGTTCTTCATAGGAGCAGCCTTCTCGGAGAAGTCGGGAGCAAACTCTCCGAGGATGACACCGGCGCATGTTCCGACGACGATCCAGAAGGTGAGGGAGGTGAGGATCTTGCGAGGCAGGGACTTGGGCGGTGCTGGACTCGCGTCCATGCTCTGATACTCGGTGACGGCCATCTTGAATCACGTCGTTAGGCTTCGAACTGGTAAGTTAAGAAGTGAGATCTTTGCAGCAACCGATTTTGCATCGACTGAGCTGCCACGGATGGAAGAGAGCATCGAGACGATCGGCAGGCTGTCCGTGATGTAGTTGCAGTGCCCAGAGCCTGTGGCCTGTGCTCTATGGCTGCTGCAATCATGGCGTTGGTCTCATCTGTGATGAGACTCAAAGTGCAAGCCCGTCAATCAATCAATACTGTAATCATGAGCGACGACAACCAGTGCTGCGCCGTGACGGGGCAGCGGATGGTGAGGGAGGTGTCGGTAACGCGTGACGGAGTGCGCGTCATGGCAGATTAAAAATGTACAGAGGCAATTCGGCATGCACGGTACTGTACCACCAATCACATCATGTCAGATCGAGATAGAGTCGGAGCAAGTCAGTGGCCACTCTTCCGGTGATGAGCAAACGGTTCAATCACTCGAGCTCCGTCCGTTTTACTCCCCGAATTCTTTTGTGTTGCATCAGAATCCAGCGAGTATCGTGCGCTGTTGGCCACTGTGCTAGCACCGCTTTTCATTGCGGATGCAGCTTGGGTTTTGCCTTCAGAGATGACAGCACTGCTGTGCGCAGTGCTTTGATCTCAAGCAGATATCTGGGTATCCGAGTCGAAGCACGTTTCAGTATTTGTTCACACTGCACATTGTTCTGGTGGCCCATCTGAAGCCATCAGTCACACGACGGCCTTTTCTTTTTCAATCCGGCTCTCCGGCGAAGCGATGTGGTGGGAATTATGGCTATTTCGAAATGTTAAATTACAGTACAAAACGACGACGCTCTACAGTTTAAATAGGAAAATTGAACCAGATTAATGTTTTTTTAATCTAGCCTCTCTCCTCCATGGCGCCACGTCGCAGATTGCAGTTGGTCTCCATGGTCCTGACCACTGCTTTCCAGGTCCCTCTGCGTCTCAAGTTGAGACTCTGAGCTGGAGGTCTCCTGACGTGGCGGCACCTGTGGCACGGCGGCACAATTGCACTGTATCTACGCACGCGGTGCCGAGATGAGCACCGCCCTTGTGCTCCTTGCATGTGCACATGCAAGGGATCCTGCAGCTGGTCGGTGTGCAGGGACCGCACAGGTGCAAGTCAGACGGTCAATGCGAGCAAACGCGTCCAGTCCTTGCAAGCGACTACGTGTATGCATCCCATCCTGTCGGAGCCGGGAGACTAACGCCGTCACCTCGTGCCATCGCGACCTTCAAGCCCCTCTCCCTTTCCTGCTGCAAGCTTCCGCCCGCGCCGCGCAAACCGACACGGTCTCAACGGAACCTCATTTTCCAATCTGCCAGCTCGCAGCCACACCCAGCCAACAGTCGTCATGGCTGTCGACGCCTACCAGAGCATGGACGCGAGTCCAGCACCGCCCAAGTCCGTGCCACGCAAGATCCTCACCTCCCTCACCTTCTGGATCGTCGTCGGAACATGCGCCGGTGTCATCCTCGGAGAGTTTGCTCCCGACTTCTCCGAGAAGGCTGCTCCCATGAAGAACATCTTCCTCCGCACCATTCAGTTCATCGTCTTCCCGCTCGTCTTCTCCTCGCTCGTTGTTGGTATCGCCGACCAGAAGGACATGAAGCAGCTCGGCCGTCTCGCCATCAAGTCTTTCATCTACTTTGAGATCGTCACCACGCTCGCACTCATCATCGGTCTGCTGTCGGTCAACATCGTCAAGCCCGGCAATGTCGGTCTCACTCAGGGAGAGGACTACGACAGCTCCGAGTCGACGTTCACGTTCGAGAACTGGATCTCGCACCTGACGCCCAAGACGTGGGGTGAGATGATGGGTGGCTCGGGATCGTCCGAGCTGCTGCAGGTGCTGGTCGCCTCCATCCTCGTGGGTGTGTCGACGGCTCAGCTGCGCGACGAGCACAAGAGCCTGATCATCGACTTTGCTCGTGCCGTCATGGAGATGATGTTCAAGTTCGTGGACATTGTGATCTGGACGGCTCCCATCGGTGTGTGCTTCGCTGTGGCCGACGCCATCGGCTCGAACGGTCTGTCTGCTCTCGGCAGTCTCGGCGCTCTCGTCGGCACGGTGTACGCGACCATCGCCATTTTCATCGTCATCATCTTCCTGCCGATCATGATGCTGTTCAAGATCAACCCGGTGGAGTTCGTGACGGCCATGCGTGAGCCGCTCATCATTGCCTACACCACGGCTACGTCGGAGGCTGCTCTTCCCAAGGTGTTCGAGGCGCTCGAGAAGTACGGCGTGTCGACGCACGTGTCGGGTTTCGTGGTGCCGTTCGGCTACTCGTTCAACCTGGATGGCTCGACGCTCTACCTGTCCCTGGCGGCTGTGTTCTGTGCGCAGGCGGCGGATGTGAGCAAGTCGGTTGGCGAGCAGATCGTCATGGTGCTCATGCTCATGATTTCGTCCAAGGGTGTGGCTGGTGTTCGTTCGGCCAGTATCATTGTGCTTGCGTCGACGCTGGACCAGTTCGACATTCCGTCGTGGCCCGTGGCGCTGATCCTTGGTGCCGACTGGTTCATGGACATGGCTCGTACGTTCACGAATGTGATGGGCAACTGTCTGGCGGCGGTGGTGATGGCGAAGATGGAGAACGAGTTCCGTACGGAGGCGTGGGAGCGCCAGCACAATCAGCTTTATGGCGAGAACGTGGAGAAGCTGAGTGTGGTGTCGGGCATCCAGGAGAAGATGAGTGTCATTGAGGATGGCCGCCACTAAGCGTGTAGAGCTACGATATCAGCACTGTGCATCTTGCTGCAGTACTGTGGAAGCTCGGGGCAAAGGCATCCCGTTGCAGTCCGTATAATTTGAAAACCCAATGTTTTTTGTGTCCGTATGAAATGGCATGAAACCTTGTAGTCGACGCCGTGGTGGGTCTCACGAAAGTGCTTGACATGCGAGGAACTCGTGAACTCTAGTCTTACAGCAATGGTAAACACAGCTGGTCACTGGCAGATGTGGATATGAATATGCTGTGTTTTGGTCAACAAGTTGACGGCACGAACAGGCGACCACCTTCCTGATCCAGTGCGTGAAGGGCTGTTGCCACCCGCACGCTTGTTGCTGTCGGTTCGTTGACCACGATGACACCATTCACGCAATCGCTCAGTCGCTCCCAGCGTGTAAAAGGCGGATGTTGGTGATCCGGAGCGAAGAGCTCAACGAACAGCACAGCAAGAAAAACCTGCGACGCGCGAACTGGCTGTTTTCGTAAATTAAACTCATAAACCGTCTATCAAAGTAAATATAGCAATCCCATTGAACAACCGAAATTAAAATTAGTTTATTTTTTAGTTTTCGGACATGCAAATTGACACGAAAATGCTCCGTTTCTGTACGTCTCCATCCAATACAAACATCAAGTCAAACTGACACGTACGTGTACAGTCTCAAGTGCACCGCAGAGGTGCACATGGGTCCATCCCCAGCCCGCCGAGGATGCTGCTCCCGGCACAGCCCAGTTGCATTGCACCGCCACATGCAATCCTCTCTATCATTCATGCGTGTACTTCCATCGTCTGTAGCTCCTCCTCGTCGTCCAGCTGGTCTCGGTTGGCCATCGCCCCGTTGTCCCCGCTCGCCCGGAGGTCCCGCCCGCAGTCGTGTCGGTCTCACTTCCCAACTCGCCAGCTCTCGATCAAGTCGTCTCCAGCCGCCATGGTCGCCTACCAGAGCATGGACGCGAGTCCGGCCCCGCCCAAGTCGCTGGCCCGCAAGGTCTTCACCTCCATCACCTTCTGGATCGTCGTCGGCACGTGCATCGGCATTATTCTCGGCCAGTACGCACCGACGTTCTCGTCCAAGGCCGCCCCGATGAAGAACGTCTTCCTGCGTCCCATCCAGTTCATCGTCTTCCCGCTCGTCTTCTCCTCCATCGTCGTCGGTATCGCCGACCAGAAGGACATGAAGCTGCTTGGACGCCTCGCGCTCAAGGCCTTCATCTACTTTGAGATCGTCACCACGCTCGCGCTCATCATTGGTCTCCTCGCTGTTAACATCGCCAAGCCCGGTAAAGTCGGTATCACCGAGGGCGATGCGTACGACGGAGACACCTCCACGTTCACGTTCGAGGCCTGGATTGAGCACCTGACCCCCAAGACGTGGGGTGAGATGATGGGAGGTGAGGGATCGTCCGAGCTGCTGCAGGTGCTGGTTGCCTCCATCCTCGTTGGCGTCGCCACGGCTCAGCTGCGCGACGAGCACCGCACCCTCATCCTCGACTTCGCTCGCGCTGTCATGGAGATGATGTTCAAGTTCGTGGACATCATCATGTGGACGGCCCCAATCGGTGTCTGCTTCGCCGTCGCTGATTCCATCGGCGAGAATGGCCTGTCGACGCTTGGCAGCCTTGGTGCGCTCATCGGTACACTGTACGTCACGCTCGTGATCTTCTTCCTTATTGTCTTCATCCCCATCATGCTCGCCTTCAAGATCAACCCGATTGAATTCTTCAAGGCCATGAAGGAGCCGCTCATCATTGCCTACACCACGGCCACCTCTGAGGCCGCTCTTCCTAAGGTGTTCGAGGCGCTCGAGAACTACGGTGTGTCGACGCATATCTCGGGATTCGTTGTCCCGTTCGGCTACTCGTTCAACCTCGACGGTTCGACCCTTTACCTGTCGCTTGCTTCGGTGTTCTGCGCGCAGGCTACTGGTGTGCACAAGTCGGTTGGCGAGCAGATCGTCATGGTGCTCATGCTTATGGTCTCGTCGAAGGGTGTTGCCGGTGTCCGCTCGGCCAGTGTCATCGTGCTGGCTGCCACCCTCGACCAGTTCGACATCCCGTCGTGGCCGGTGGCTCTCATCCTCGGCGTTGACTGGATCATGGACATGGCTCGTACGCTCACCAACGTGACGGGCAACTGCCTTGCCTCGGTTGTCATGGCTAAGCTCGAGAACGAGTTCCGCACGGAGGCGTGGGAGCGCGAGCTCCGGATGCTGCGTGGCGAGGAGGGCGAGAAGGTCAGCGCCATTGAGAAGGTCAGCGTCGTGTCGGTCGAGCGACCGTAGATATCAACGGCGTTCGCCATGCTGCAGCAGGGTGAAGGAACCCTCTTAGCCGTTTGCAGCCCATCCGTATGCGTACTTTCGGAGGCCGCAATGTATTTCGCCTTGAGCAGCATCGTGGCTTGCTCACCACAGCAATTCGTTCCAATACACACACCGTCTGTATCCCTTTTTACATCGAGTTCATCGACTTTTCGTGTTCAATTGCAGGTCAAGCGTGACGCATCCATTGTCTAGCTGACAACACGACGTAAAGGATTCGTCCGCTACCTGCCCGCCATACATGTACCAGGTGACTTGCGCACGACAGGAACTGCATGTTGAGTGGCGCGAAAGCTCAACGTGACAACGCACTTGAGTCCACGAATATCAAGCTGCGGTGCCACATTAGCTACTGGACGAGCTCAATGAACGCGAATGTCGTCGCCTCGAGCTCAACACCGGGAGCTTGAAGCTCGCGAAGTGGCGGCGAAGTGAACCGGACCACTTGCTAGCAGCCGTTCGTGGACACCCGCACACTGTACAAACGTGCGCCAACGCCACTTCACTTGCGTGGCACTCGTTGTAAAGCCGCGCGAACCTTGGAGGACGGAGACCACGAGGCGAGCGCTTGAGTCGCAACGCAATGCTCTTGCCACAGCTGTTATCACTATTGGCTTTATTGACATAGATTCACTTCATAAAAGCTGTAAGTTCATCTTTTAGACCTCGTTTTAAGGACCCATACAGATTGCAAGTCGCGAGCCGTTACTCACGCCACGTACTCCTTGAGCGGTACCTACAAAGTGTCCTCAGTCTCACCAAACACGGCTGTCGACACCTTCGTCATGAGCAGGTCCAAGACGCGACCGACTCGACGCTTAAGCGATTTTCATTGATGTCTAGAGCTACACACGAACGTGCACCTACAGCGCGACGCGGGGTACCAGCACTGCCGATAGCGGTGGAGCGCCACGATAGCCTTGGTGCTCAAGGCCCACTGTGACGCACGGTTCTGTCTCGCCGCGAGTGGACAGCACACCGCTCGCCTATACAGGACGGCGCCGAGCTACACTTGCGCGCATACTTCAGCTTCGGTGGTGTCGTCGGCGTCGTGGAAATGGTCTCGGTAGACGTCGATCGGTTCCCCCGGATCAAGCTCACGCCCGAGGACCAGCGCGCGTACGACGAGGAATCGGCTGCGCTACTTGCGCGCACGCTCGAGGCGTATGTGGCCGAGGGCCCCCACATCGACTCAGCGCGCTGGTCGCTCGTGCGACGACGCGGCGAAATGAGCGTGTACAAGAACACGGAGCGGTCAACGAACCCCAAGGTGTCGCTCTTCCTCGGCCGCGGGCTCATCGACGGCTCCGTGGACGACGTCATGGATGGGCTCTACTGCGACACGACCGAGGACCTGCGCGCCGTCAAGGCGCTGCTCGAGTACAAGTTCGTCGACGGTGGCGTCTTTCAGGTCAGCCAGCGCCGGTCGGAGGACGCACCGTACCGCTTCGCCGGGATCAAGTGGTTCGCAGCCAAATCACCGCTCGGACGGCTTGTTGACGACCGAGACCTGCTCACCTACGAGACAATGGGCCAGGTCACGGACGAGCGGGGCTACGAATTCGCTTTCCACACGTATCAGTCTATCGAGCGCCCCGAGTGGCCCGCCGATGCGCTCAAGGGTATCAAGCGTGCGCACACGTCGACGTGCTATCTGTACCGAACGCACTCGCGTGAACAGGTCGAAGTGTTCTTCCAGGGAGATTTCTTTGCGCGAGGCAGTGTCATGCAGCCGCTGTCTGACTACGCCATGGCCGGAAAGTGGCTCGCTGTGTCCAACAGCATCAGGTGCGCACAAGCAAAGCGGCTCATCGCGCTGATGGAAAGCGCGAGTAACCGCAGGTGCTACCCGAGGTACGTCGACACAACGGAGTAGAGGAACGAGCTTAGGCATCAGCGACTAATGCTTTGCTTGGGTCGTAGTGATGTGTGCGACGTTTGCCACACGCGTGTCAAGTCTCGTCGCGCCATCGTTCACTGCGCTGGGTGTCTCCAGGTACGAGTTGATAGCCTTCTTCACCTCCACTCCCACAGTCCGAGCTCTAACGGCTCTGTGTCTGCTGCTGCGTCAGAACTCGTGCAAGGCTTGCTCATTTGAGCGTCCTGTGTACAAGATGAGCTCCCGCACGAGTCAACCTCTGACGGAGCGCTTCTGTGTCCCGTGCATCAAGAAGACGGCCACATCGTGGAGATCTGAAGCAGCAGCTCAGCGGAAGACCATAGCGGGCGATAGCTTCCAGAACCGCACGACTTCGAGCTCTGACATGGACGCTGCTCGGACAAGCCTCGATGCGTTTATCGTCTAGTGCGGCTTGTGCTAGCGCGGTAATCTATTAGGAAGGCGGACAAACGACAAAACCTTCGCAAACTGCCGAGGGCAGTACACAACAACACACCGAGCGACGCAAAGTGTCATCGATGTAGATCGCAGTGCTTCCGTCTCGAGTCCATCGGTAAGACCGAGCGAGTTGCAGCGTAATCTCACCTTAAGGAGCATGTCTCGTAGCGCATGATCTATCAACACGAGTGGTTTGATTGGAACGGCAGCACGAAGATGTAGTTCTCGATGGGCTGGAGGCTGCTGACGTGATGGGAAAACAGACAATGGAGCGTTGAGCAAACCGTGACGTCACGTGCTCGAACAAGTCTGTGGATCCGACCGGCTTTGCTCCGCCTGCCTGTCTGCAATGCAAAGACTCGTCCCCGTGCTGAGCAGAGCAGGGCTGATGTATGTGCATCCTGGCGCAGCGATGACTTGGAACTCGAAGTATTGTACACGTTGCCAGAGAGCCTTTGGCATAGGCCGCACCGGCATTACTTCTGCCAGCCGTGATGCCGCTGAAGCCGGGCTGCAGTCTGCTCAAGTTACTAGTTACGTGGATCCTGGCAACTTGGCGTGAAACTAGCGTGGATAGACGGCAGACTGCACACGAGACTATGCCGTGGGCCGGGAATCTTGCCCTTTAGTGGTTTGACACTGCTGTTACTGTTCAACATGCACTTTTCTGAGCGCGTGTGGATCATCCAACTCGCTCTATCCACACAGAATATGCGAGGTGACAGCTACTCCAGGCATGGCCGTGGGAGCGCTTGAAGCCTGGATAGGCGATCAACTTGCACCCAGCCGGTCGCCAAGAACCCCGAGAGTGATCCTTGGCAGCCACTGGAATTTGGTGTTTGACGCGCGTCTAACAGCACTTGGCCCCGTCCGACCTTGCAATCAGAAGCCCATCAAGGAGGCTAAGCTTCCTTGTGAGCCGCCGAGAGTTGCCGGTGGCACTTTGAGGATTGGGCCACGATTTGCCCGCAAGGGCAGGCGTGGAATGAGCAGTGGATGAGACGCATTCGAGCAGCTCGCAGCGACAAATTTGCCGATCGGAAGACCAGCCTTCTAGTGATTTGTCAGGGCAAAATGTGAACCTCATGGGGGGAAACATCAGCTTTGGACGGGTTGGTCGCGGTCTGTTCTGCCGTCATCTTCTCCAGTTCGATGAAGCGTCATCATGGCACGTTGAACTGCATCCGTGCTCAATCACGCAACGCGCGACTACCATAACTTCGCTATCGCGCGCCTCCACGCTCCCTATACAAAATTGCAGTTCGCATCCATTCGGAGAGAGCTTGGCGGGGTGGACTTGACCGAGAGCAGTTCCGTGCCACCTGGGCTGGCAGCGTGAGCTCGAGATCCGAAATGGGATTTGCCGCCCGGCTCTGCGCGAGATTCTCCATGCTGCCAAATCCGGAGATATGGAGTTGAACCATACAACTCTCGAGTGATCCGGGGTCACGTTGACAGATGTACGGACATCGCCGCCGATTTGAGCGCTGGCAATGCTCTCGTCGAACTGGTGGATCTTCTTCTCACCGCACTCCCATCAACGGCGTTTTCTCACGCTGGAGGTGTGCTCATGCCGTTCATCACCCCACTCCACCTTTTGCAAGGTATCGAGCACCGTAGACTGCTTTGCGAGGCTCGTCATGACAGACCGAATCCCCAGCTTCCCACGCATCCAGCTCTCGCCCGAGGAGTGTGCGCTCTACGATGAGAGCGCCAAGACCTTCCTAGACCAGGCCGTGAATGAATTCACCAACTACCGAGGAAGCCTGGACCCGCATGCCTGGTCGCACGTGCGCAGCGCCGGCGACATGAGCATCTACAAGAGCGCCTACGGCGTGCGCGACCCTCAGGTGACCCTCATGCTCGGCGTCGGCACCATCCCGGGCACCGTCAACGATGTCATGAGCGGCATCTACTGCGACACCACCGAGGACCTGCGCACGGTGCGCACGCTGCTCAAGCACCCGCTGCTAGACGCCGGCGTCTTCAACGTCACGGAGCGCAAGTCGGACGACGAGCCGTTCCGCTTCGCAGGCATCAAGTGGTTCTCTGCCAAGGTCGCCTGGGGCATTGCCACGGCGCGCGACGTGCTCGCATACGAGCGCATGGGCCGCACCAAAGATTCACAGGGCCGCGAGCTCGCTTACCATGTGCTGTACTCGATCGACCGCCCCGAGTGGCCCATCGGCGGAATCAAGGGCATCAAGCGCGAGCACCAGATTACATGCTTCCTGTACCGCCAGCTCGACGACGGCCGTGTTGAGACCTTCCTCTGGGGCACGGTCTACCGCCTCGGGTCAGTCTCCCAGCGTCTGGCCGAGTACGCCGTTGCCGGTGTCTTCCTCGCAGTCACGAACGCCCCGACGACAGCTCGCGCTCGCAAGCTGACAGACTTGATGTCGAATGTTCCTCGCTCCGTCTGGACTGGATCTGTCGGAAACCTCTGCTGCTACACCTGCCGCGGACAGTCGTTCCTGTCCAGCAACCGACCGTGCGCTGGCTGCTCGCAGTTTGTGTGCAAGTCTTGCTCCGCGAACGAGAAGGTGTTCGCCTTGGACCTGCGCTCGCGCCGAATCCAGACGCGCCGGTTCTGCCGCTACTGCATCAACAAGACGGCTGTGTCGACCGACCAGAGCTTCGAGAAGAGCGTCGCGCAGCGTCGCCGCAACCGGCGTAAGGCCAAGGGCAGCCGAAGCATCGACGCTGCTGAAACCGCGGCAGCCATCACATCCGCCATCCCTGTGGCGCAGCGTCTAAAGGCGAGCAAGTTCTCTTCCGCTCGCCACAACTCCGATTTCACTGGCACATCGCAGAGCTATGGTGCGCTCAAGTTTTCGGACCTCAGCGACAGCGACTACAGTGACAGCGACAACGAGGAGAACGAGCGACCGAAGGGACTGACGGCTGCAGACCTCGTCAGTCTGTCGCAAGAACCAGTCAAGGGGAGCAAGTCAGCCAGCAGCCGCAAGCTCATGTCGTTCGGCGGTCGCGGGCGACCTGGGCAATGGAACCGCGCCGCCAGCGGAATGATGCCCATGCACCAAGAGGAGGCCACAGAAATGGTCATGCTGGAGGCTAGCCACGAGGACGACGAGGACCCGGCGGGTATCGACACGTACCACCAGAGCCCCGATGGTGTTGACCAGGATCAGCACCTCATGGCGGCGTCTGGGCTGAGCCATTTCGATCTCGAGATGAACCTCTCCGGCAGTACGCTCGCTGACACCGTCTACACTGATAGCTCGGACGATGAATTGGACGCGAGCTTCAATGCCAACCGCACGCTCACGATGCCCCGGTCGCTGCGAAGGAAGCAGCAGCCAACACTGCACGAGGACCGCCCGGACGACAAGACCGCGTTCCTGTCGGAGCTATACTCGATGTCCATGTCACAAGTGCGCCGTGGACCTCGCCAGTCGCCACCCTCGCGCACAGGCAGCATCTATAGATGAGAAGTGTCAGTAGTGAGTGAGTTGGAGCTACATGTATGGCTCGGATCGAACGGGCTGCCAATAAATAGGTAACTTATCAGTGTCGTCGCGATCCGGTCGTTCTTCTGCCATCAGTGCTATCCCAGCACCATTGGGCTTTTGTCACTTCGATCATGCCATGACAAAGTCACTCGAGTCATACCTGAGTTTGATGTCTCCTGGCTTCAAGTTGAACAGGCAGCCTTTCGACTGGACGACATCCCATCACGTGTCGATTCGAACCACCGTGCTGCGCCATCACGGGGAGGGGGAGATATCTCGATAGATGCAGCCGCACAGCAATCCGCTGAGCGCCAGGACGCGGCTGCATCTCAAGAGATTCCACCCGCCAACCGATCTAATCACGTCTGCCTCTCGCTTGTTCTCTCGCTGAGTCGCGTCGGGTGGCTGGAACCTGGTGGACTGCTTGTGGCACGTCTCGGACGGTCAGATCACAATTGGCGCGGCCTCGAGAACCCCGCCCGACTTTTCACGCTTCAATCGGTGTACTCCTGCTCATACTCAAAACTGGCACCAACATCCTCTCGCCCATGCGTGAGTCGCTGCAGCTGCACGTAACGCCACGTGAGCAGCGCCAATACGATGCTGCAGCCGCTCAGTGCGTTCGCAAGGCGGTGACAGCCCACGCTCACTATCGCTCAGGCATCCCCGGCCCCGGGTGGTCGCTTGTCCGCCGTCAGCACCACCTCGCAGTCTACAAGACAGCAAGCAACGCCATCGCTCGGGATCCTCGCGCCTCAGTGCTGTGTGCTATTGGCCGCGTGCCTGGCACCGTCAGCCAGGTCATGGATGGCCTCTACAGCGACACGACCGAGAGCACGCGCGTCGTCAAGACTATGGTGGGCTACTCACTTGTTGACGCGAAAGTACTGCATGTAAGCGAGAGTCGTAGTCCTGAACTGCCGTTCCGCTTCGCCGGCATCAAGTGGTTCGCTGCCAAAGCCGCGTGGAGTTTTGCGGGTCACCGCGATGTGCTGTCGTTCGAACGCATGGGCGTGACACGCGACGACGACGGCAACGAGTTCGCGTACCACGTCGTGTCCTCTATCCACCGCCCCGAATGGCCGCCGAACGTCATGAAGGGTGTGCGGCGACAGGATACAGCCACCTGCTTTCTCTATCGACCGCTGGGTGCAAGTGGCTACGTCGAGTGCTTCGGTTGGTGCGAGGCATTTGAACTTGGGTCCTCACGGTCGGCACGTATGGCAGAGTACGCCATTGCTGGGTCGTTGCTCAGCGTAGAGCACGCAGCAGCTATCTCGCGTTCCAAGCGATTTTCACGGCTTTTGACGACTTCCTGTCTCGAGAAGTGGCCACCGAGGTGGGTTTCGAGGGATCTTGCTGGAGACAAGGTAGACGCTCAGCTAACGACGAACCGCAGCTACTTGTGCCATGTGTGTTACGACCGGCCATTCCTCGCGACTCACCGCCAGTGCGCCGCATGTCTTCAGGTGCTCGCCAATACGCTTTCAGTTCGTATCGCTCGATCATGGACTAACCTGGTTGATCAACACCTGCGATTCAGAGCACTTGCATGTCATGTATGACGCGCCAGCAGCTCTTCAAACTCGATGCGCGTACCAAGAGACCGATGGAGCGGCGCTTCTGCCGGCTATGCGTCGACAGCGTCCTGTGTCCAGCCAGCGACGACGAGGGCGTCGACTTCACGTCATGCAACGCCGTAACCCATAGTCACCTCGAGAGAGTGGTGTCGGATGCTTCCAGCGGCGTAACGACTCCTTCAGCTCTTGGCGTCAACGCTACCCGCTGGTCGGCAGCTGTGGCAGCGCTAGCTCACCCGCTCGAGCAGCCACCCGAGTTATCTGCACTGCCTCCAACGACCGCGTCCACTGCCAACTGCTTGGCAGACCTGTCGAGCATGACGCGGTCAACGCAGCAGCCCAAGAAGCTCGTCTCGCTGCGCTCAAACCACCGCCGCGGCGGCTCCAGCCGCTTCCCAAGCGCTTCGTCGACTTCTTCCTCAGCCAAGGCGACGGCCAGTGGAGCGTACAACTTCTTCCGGCCACTGGACGAGGTGCTCAAGCCTCGAACAGCAGACTCGCCTCAGCTTGGCGACTTGCTCCTCTCGGCCGGCAGCAGCAACGGCGCTCGTCGGCGCGCGGGCGTGGGGCTGTCCAAGAAGCAGCACGCGCTGACGCTCGACACCATCAACAACAGCAGCGTGTCGTCCACGCGCGTGAGCACCACGACATTCGCCCCCGGCCTGAGCCAGTTCGAGCTCGAGGTGGACCTCGCCGCCGCGCTGCGGGCGGAAGCCGCGCGACTCGGAGACGACGACGACGTCATGAGCGTCAGCGACCGCGACCTGCGCTCGCTCTCGCCACGTCATAAGGCGCAGCAGCTCAAGCCCGTGGACGCCAAGGACGCGTTCCTGGCCGACTTGTACTCGCTGTCGCTGTCCTTTTCCCCTCGGTGACGTCCGCATCCCGCCACCATCACCACCACAGCAGCAGCTCTCATTCGGCAGGAGCTGCTTTGCTTTCGCCGTCCTTTCTCGATCAAAGGTTGAAGTAAGAGTGTGTGTCCTTCCATGTTTCAGCCAATCATATATCTAGAATCTCTATTATCAGCCAATCACGTCGAGGAAAGGTTTCCCTTGCACTTTCCCCCCTCGACACTTAGGCTTTTAGAGTATATGGCGGTGAGTATGGGCGACGACGTGCGCGCCGAGCACGCGGACGACGGCGACGAGCTGGCGCTGGGCGTGGCGCGCGACGAGCTGCTGCCTGGAGGCCGCGTGCGCGGCGACATGCGCGTGGACGCGGCGGCCGGGCGCTTCCCGTGCTGCCTCGTGTGGTCTCCGATCCCGATCCTGACGTGGTTCCTGCCCTTCATCGGCCATTTGGGCATCGCCGACGCCAGCGGGTGCGGCATTTCGTCCACACGGACGCCTGGATCGGTTGACGGTGGGGACTGACGTGCTTGTGGCAGCGTCATGTTCGACTTTGCGGGGCCGTACACCATTGGGAGGGGGGACCTGGCGTTCGGCAAGCCCACGCGGTACCTGCAGTGCCAAGTGCCGCGCGAGCGCATGGACGAGTGGGACGCCGCGGTGGCGAAGGGCTGCGCCATTTACGAGACGCGCATGCACAACCTCTTGTGCGTGAGTCGTTTGGAAGGCGTCTAGTGGATCGAGACTCACGATCGTTGCCTCTGGCTGCTAGCTGTGACAATTGCCACTCTCACGTGGCGGTGTGCCTTGAGCGCTACCAGTACCGCGGCATCAAGCGCTGGAACATGGTCATGCTGTGCTTCTGGGTCTTCTTCTGCGGCAAGTACGTCGACATGCGCGCGTTCATCAAGTCCTGGCTGCCTTTCGTCTTCGTGCTCGCGCTAATTGCCGTCGTGCGAACCACCGCCTGAGTCTCCCTCGGTGCGCATGTATGAGCTGTACACTGCCAAACGGCGAGCCTTGAAAAATGCCAACGGTGCATGAGCTTGTGTGACAAGATGAGGCTTTCATTACCCATGGCTTGGCTAACAACACCTGGCTAGTCGCCGAGCAGATTGCCGACGTCGGCGTCTCCCCAGTCATCCGCATCTGTTCACACACGACGCACGAGTCAGGACGACGACATTAGATGAGAATGCGAAGGATCAGCTGTTGGCTCACTCACCTTCGTTCTTGGCTTGGCGTGCTGTGGCTTTCTGAGCGCTAGCTTGGGTACTGGGCCGTCCCATCGACGTCATCGGTCGCGGGACAGCGTATGTGTTGTCGACGTCCTCATTCGCACTCTGCCTTGATTGCTGAGCTTCGGGTCTAGACGCGCCGACTTCTGCTCGGTCGTTGTTGCTGCTGCTGGCCATCGCACGTTGTGGTTCGTTTCGAGGATACCCACCACCGGATCCACGTACGTCGTACGCTTGCTGTTGTAACTGTTGCTGCTGGCGCATGTACTGTTGTTGCTGCTGGTACCGCTGATCGTCGTCTCCGTCATCGGACGCTACACTGCGTTGGCTGACATTTCCACCACCATTGGACATTTGTTGCTGCTGCTGCATCTTGGTGGCTTGTTGTGCAGCATTCTCACGCTCAAGCTTGGCTAGCTTTGCCTGGAAACCGTCGCACCGCTGCCCCAGATCCTTGCATATGGCGACCAAGTAGCGCAGGCACTCGAGGTTTTCGGGGTAATCTTGGTGAATCTGCTCGTACAGAGTCATGGCTCGCTGATAAGCTCCCATGCGCCGATAACAGCTCGTTACCATGAGGCGCCATTTGACCTCATTGGGTTGGATTTGACTTGCGCGCTCGAAGAATTGGATTGCCTTCTCGTACAGCTCGCTCTTGACGTACCAGACACCAAGCCACGAGATGACATCTAGGTTGACTGGGAGGTATCGATATGACTCGAGATGGTAGTGGAAAGCTTGTGTCTCGTCGTCATCTTTGGAGAAGAGCTGCCCCATCCGAGCGAGGACACCTGGGTCAGCGACACTCTTTGAGCCGCGTTCGCCCTTAGTTCCGTCACCGAAGCAAGAGAGCAAAATGCTGAACCATTTTGCAGACTGGCGATAGTTGCCCATTGCGTCGTGAAGTCCTGCGATCTGGTAGAGCACCTCAGCGTTGCTGGGCACAATGCTGTGCAGTTTCTCGAACGCTTGAAGCGCCTCTCCCAGCACTCCCATCTTGATATTGACCAGTCCAAGGTTGTAGATGGCTTCGATACAGTCTGCTTCGACGCCAATTGCTTCGAGGAACAATTCTTTGGCTCGCTCGCAGTCGTCCCGCGCGTACAAGCAGTTACCTTTGTTGACGAGAGCCTTGGCATTGTAGCGTTGATGGCGAACAGCCAACGTCGCGTACTTGTCAGCTTGTGCAACGTCGCCCTCGACGAAGTACAGATAGCTGAGATTAGTCGCGGCCATAGCTCGATGCACCGGATCTTTCTTCTCGAACGCCTTCAGTACCTCAATGGCTTCTTCGAATTGCTTCTGCCGCAAGAACCAGTGTGCCTTGCAGATCTCCATCTCACTCGCTAGCTGCTCGTGACCTTCTTGCTTCAGTGCGTCGATGACCCACGTGAAGCCCGCGAGCCAGTCTTTCTTGTCAAGTGCAGGTGCACAAAGTTTGGCTGCCACAAGCATGTACTCCATCGACTTTTTCCTCCGCGCACGAATCTCAGCTTTGAGCCCGTCGCCTTTGATGGACGAGGATCCGTCGTCGCCATCCATAGTCTCCAGGCGTTCGCTTGACGACTTACCGTCGAATCCCGCGAGAAGTCCTGTTGCAAGACCTTCGCGTGCTGCAGCTTCTTCCTGCTCCATCTCTTCCTCTGACAGCCCCTCCATCGGGATTGTGATGAGATTGGTAAACCCGCGGCGCATCTTGTCGTGCTCGCCGATTGCATAGTAGCAAACGACAAGGTTGAAGCCCGCCTGAAAGTCCGGGCTGCCTTCCATTATGTCTTCAAACGTGGCGGCCGCATCTTGGTAGTGTCCAAGTCGCAGTTGCGCAGCGCCAATATTGCGCTTGATCTTGTGCCGGACTTCCTTGCTCGTGTTGGGGATCTGATCTAACGCCATGCGGTACATGCGGATCGCAGCCGGGAATTGCTGCTGCTCAAAGTAGATGTTGCCCATGTTGACGCGCAGCCGCCCGCCCTGCGTGTACTGCTTGTTCTTGACCAGTGGCGTGTACGCCTGCAGCGCTTCCTTCCACAGCCCGTTCAAGTGGTACACGTGCGCCAGGTTGAAGAGCACGGCGTACGTCAGATCGATGTTGACAAGGTCTGCGAGCGCTTGAGTTTCGCAATGCTTCGAAAAGGCTCGTTCCTTGCGTCCAGCTTCTTTGGCGAGATGGAGCGCCTCCTCTGCTTGCCCACGAGCGGCAAGAGTTGCGGACTGCTCTAGTAGTGCATTGACAGACCGCTCCAGCTCCTTGGCGACCTCCTTGGGCGAGTTATCAGCCTTCTCAACTAAAGGCGGAGGTGTTGCAACTGCTCTTCGAGCTTCGCCCATCGGGTCGAACACACGCTGTCCGCCTGCTGTCCGGGGATTTGACTAGAACACAATGTCATCGTCAGCGATATTAGGATGAGAAGAGCAGCTGATGATCGCCAACGAACCGAGAAACCCGCGCCAGATACGGATGTCATTGGCCGTGCATCACCCGAGTACTGCTGCTGGCCTGTCCCGAGCCTCGACGCAAGGTTCTGCCGGCCCATTTGCGAAGGTGGTGCTCCTCTGTTCGTCACGGTTGGTTTGCTTTAGAGAAGTATCATGGACTGTAGATGGACGTGATACCCACCGGAAAGCTGTGGTTGGAGGCTGCCCATTGTATCCACCGCGGGACGCACCTGCGCCGTAGCCCTGGTTGGACGCTGTTTGCGGTGGCGCGAGGTCGATGGCGAAGTTGAAGTCCTCGTACAGGTCCCCTTCATCATCCTCGTCCACGAGCAACGACTGCTTGGGCGTCGAGTAGCCTCCGTACCCGGGCATTACAACTCGATCTATCGACCTCGAAGGGTGCCACCGCGAGCGAACTGGATGAAGGAAACCCTCGTCGACGTTGCGTGTGAGACTCGCAATAGCCGGGATCTGCTTCACTTGGAGTCGCGACTCTTCACAATGCGGGACTTGTCAGTGACGGCGCCGAAACCGACGACACTCAACTACAACAAGGCTGACAGGCGATGGCTCGCAGCATTTTTCGCTTAGATAGAAAGTGGAGCTACTTGACCGCGTTGCAGTTGAACCACAACGATGTTGAGTTTGTGAACCTATTCAAACAGAACAAGTTCGGCATGATGTTTTTGACAACGAAAGTGCAGAGCTCAAGAACGACTAATAGTAATACTCTCTGATCTGGATATATGCACTCGAAACCATTGCCGATAATTGACACCAAGATTGGCCAAGCGATTGAGATGAGTTCGACGCAAGCAGCATACAACCAGAAGAAAAGCCGGTCGACTTTTACTTGGTCTTTCGTCTCTTCAAATGTGGTCAGTGCTTGCGACCTCTTTCGACTCGCTGGACACTCGAGTTCATCCAGATGAGTCAACTTGCGACCATGGAGAAGACAGTCGCTATCGCCCGCCTATCAACTTCCATAAGAATTGTTTGCCGATGGAGAAGATTGAATACGTTGTGGCAGCTATATGAGCGACCAAAGCCATCCTAAAGAGAAAGTTCATTCGTTAGGATTGCTAGTGAAGGAAAATCACGAGGACCTGATCAATCCTGCTACTCCACAGGCAAAAATTCCCGGCCAAACACACGCGCTCGAGCAGTTCCACTCGCGTTCACATTGATTTCGTGGCGCATGTTCCCGACATGAAACACCCACACACCTGGCTCCACTCTCCACTTTCCATCCACCCCTGCAAGCGAAAACGCTTTTGATGATAGGCAGAATCGAACTTTGGCCTGCTGGTTAGGCTTGAGCACCGGTGTGACTTCGAATGCTACAAGAGATTTCAACGGCTGGCCATCCTCGCCAGCCCGTGGTGGCTCAGTGTACCCAAGCAGCGTATGACGACCCTCGCGCTCGCCTTCATTCGTGATTGAAACATTGAAGTCCGCCATGCACGAGTTATCGTTGTCAACGATACGCTGCGATAGCTCCATCAGGTTCATGCTCTCTGGTGGCATCGGGAATTGCCACGCCAATGCGAACTCGGTATACGATAGTCCGTGCCCAAACATGAACACCGGGTCGCCTGTGAAGAATCGGTACGTTCGCCCTGGGTTTCCCGTCGCCAATGTTGGTCGCATGTTCATGTCATACACTGACACTGTATCAGCAAAGTCAGCTTGGTAAAAAGTTTGTGTGAGCCGTCCAGACGGATTATATGCGCCAAAGATCACATCTGCAATCGCCTGCCCGCCAGCTTGCCCGAGATACCCCGCGAACATGATTGCGCCAACCTTCGAGTGCATTTTATACGATGATAAATCAAGTCCACCGCCCGAAATGACGACAATCACGATCGGTTGCTTGGCTACGCTCATTAGGCGATCAATTAGTGTCGCTTGAAATCCTGGAAGCACCAAATGGTGACGGTCGATCTCTTCCCGCTCTTGGGTTTGATCCAAACCAACAAAGGCGACAACTTGCTCAGCTGCAGCAGCGATCTTCATAGCCTCGTCAAAGTCGGGGATGGTTTTATCTGCAATGCTACACCCACGCGTGTACGTAACGTTGTCAGCGTACTTCCAGACTCCTTCGAGAGGCGTTACTATCTGGGAAGGAACGCCTTGATAGTTGCCGAGAAGCGCATCGCTTGCATTGAAGTGGGGGCCGATAAGTGCGATGGAGGCTGACTTGTCATTTGAGAATGCGCCAGGGTCCAAAGGGAGGAGTTTGTTTTCGTTTTTGAGCAGCACGATACTCTGTTGTGCTGCTTCGAGTGCGAGTTCCTTGTGGGCGGCCGTGTCAATCCGATCCGGCTTGATATCGCTGAAAGGTTGACCTCCTTTTTCAAACATTCCCAGACGAAACTGGACGCGAAACAAATGACGCAGAGCAGAATCAACCATCTCCTTGGTGACGATCCCCTCCTTCAATGCTTTCGGGAGATGCTGCGCCAGGAAGGATCCGCAGTTGAGGTCCATCCCGGCATCAAGCGTCGTCGCACAAGTGCGCTCCGGCGATTGGGTGTAGTGATGCTCATAAATAACATCGGCGACTGCGCCGCAATCCGAAGTGATGTACCCGTCAAAATGCCACTGCCCACGAACAAGATCAGTAAGCAATGTCTTGTCAGCACAAGCTGGCACGCCGTTGACAGCATTGTAGCTGCACATGACGGAGCTGACGTGCCCTCGCTTCACACAGCTCTCAAATGCTGGGAAGTAGGTATCTGCTTGATCTTGAAGCGTGACGATCGCGTCGTTCCGGTGACGGGGAACCTCTTGCGAGTACGATGAGAAGTGCTTGCAGCACGCCGAAACTTTCAGAAACTTGCCATCCGTCGACTCTTGGCCCTCCATCCCTTCACCCTGCAGTCCTCGAACAAAGGTGGCGGCGTACTCGCTCGTCAAGAACGGATCTTCCCCCGGTGTCTCCTGCCCGCGGCCCCACCTCGGGTCGCGGAAAATGTTGACATTGGGGGTCCAGAACGTGAGCCCCGAGTGGTTGGCATTGTAAAATGCTCGTGCTTCGGTCGAGATAGCATCTCCGATCTGAAAGAAGAGCGATCGGTTGAAGGACGCGGCCGTGCTGATGACTTGAGGGAAGCTAGTGGCAACGCTCGTGGGCGACGTGAAGCTCACACCAGGAGACAGAGCAACGCCGTGCAGCGCCTCATTCCACCACTGGTATGGCGGAATGTCGAGGCTTTTGACGCCCCGCGAGAGCTCGATGAGCAGCCCGACAGCATCGTGCAGCTTGATGCGAGCCACGAGGTCGTCGACACGCGCGCCGATCGCGAGCTTCGCGTCACAAAACGGCAGCGAGGAGACTGCTTCGTGGTCGCAAACGCCCTGTGAGTGCTGAGGCGCAGCGCCTGGAGCCCACGCGAGCGCGCAGAGCAGCAGGAAGCTGCGCATCTTTGGATCTCGCCTTGCTTGTCAAATCTGGGGCGGAGAATGCTCGAGAGATAACAGGAAGTTAGTACCTGATTACAACAGCACAAGGATACTTTCATCACTGCAGTGCGATAGCTGCAGCAATCAATGCGATCGCAAGCGATGCAGTAGAAGCGGTTGAGAGTCGAGGACCAGCAAGCGCGAAGGGCAGCAGAAATGAGCAGTCTTCGCCCATTAGTGGAAGGTACTCGAGCGTGTTGTTGTACGGCTCGAAGACCATGGCACAGTAGCAACTGCCGTTGACGCACTCGCCGTTGGGGTACGAGCAGTTGTTGAGGCACATGTCTAATAGTCACGCCATCGCACAAGCCAATTAGCCACGCCAAGCTTCGCTATGATAATTCGACAATGCCACTTACGGGTGTCGCAGTACTGGCCGAACCATCCGTCATCGCACATGCAGCGCGCATTCGGGAACTCCTCGGAGCAGTAGCCGTGGCCCGAACAGTTATAAGCGCAATCACGAATTGAACAGTCTGCGCCAACAAAGCCTTCGCGGCAGATGCATGCGCCGAATCCGTCGCAAACGCCATTCGAATAGTGCAGGTTGTCAGCTGCGCATGGCAGCTTCTCGATGCTATCGAGAAAAGAATCGTTCCCCGCCGAGTGGTCGTAGCCAGAGAAACAGCAGTGCTCGCACACCTGCGTTTGTTCTTCGTCGTTGTAGGTGCAATACGATCCTGGGCAGGACGAGTTTGAGCAGTCGACACCGTAATATCCGTCATTGCAACGACAGTTGCCAGCAAGACACTCGCCATGAAGAGAGCAGTTCTTGATGCAGTCGCCAAGATCGTACGCCCACAGATCCCCAAGTGGTTTGGAAGCAAAGGTAGTAGCAGACTGGAGAAGTTGCTCGATCTCGAAGCCCACGCCACCAAACAGCATCAGTTTTTCAAATTCGTCGAAGTAGACCGCTGTGTGTGCCGAGCGCTGTGAAGGATGCTCCCATTGAAGCCCCGAGGGCAAGTCGGTACGTCCATCACTGCGGTCTCGACACCCATCCCAACCTGGAGCTTGTCTTCGAGCTTGAGGGACCAGTTCACCGCCTGTGGCACCAGTGGTGCTTCGT
The DNA here is from genome assembly GCA_024867545.1 of Phytopythium helicoides. Taxonomy (NCBI): domain Eukaryota; phylum Oomycota; class Peronosporomycetes; order Pythiales; family Pythiaceae; genus Phytopythium; species Phytopythium helicoides. Next base: position 332,652 of record JANFNE010000009.1, on the reverse strand, counting down.
GTTGGGTCAGCGAAGACAGAAAACTAATACCACAAGCGAACATCAGGCTAGTGTGAACACCTCAGAAGGTTAGAAGTGCACTCTTACCGTCAATGTTCCGTAGTGGCGCTCTTTGATGAAATAATACCCATCAGGAGCGTCGGCCGTTGGCAACACAAAACTCGAGGGCAACGTGAACTCTCCGTAATTGCCACTATGAGCGAGTCTTCGCGCTTGTAAGTCATCGGTACAAGCGGAAGGATACTTTGCGTGTACGAATGATTTCTGCTTGACCCAACGGCTTGCGCTGACATTGAACTGCCACGTATCGTCAAAGTAATAGTTGGAGATATAGCCACCCACGAGAACCAGAACATTCGCATTCGCAACGGCTACAAGTGAGTGATCCGTTCTAGGTTCAGGTCGACTCAACGAGCTAGACAGAACTCGTGTCCACGTTAGTGTTGACAAGTTAAACTTCCAGAGATCGTCGAGATAGTACGGATGTGTGGGATATGGAGTGTAACTAGCTGTGGTTTGCATAAGTGAGAGAGCTCCTCTACCGGCGCCGGCACTTGCTGTGGTTGGGTACGGGAAGAATGTTCGGTAGCCTCCGTGAATAAACATGGAGTCGCCTAGAGCTGCAGCTGCGTGACCTGCTCTAGAAGGCGGCCAAACCACGATGCACTCCACCTCAATGGCGTCCTCGCCTGAAGCAATAGTTGGGCACTTAACCTGCTCCGTCACGTTTGTCCACGCGTTCTTAGACTTGTTGTAGGCCCATAGATCATTCAGAAACCCTCCACGAGGGTATTGCTCCGTGCTACTCCAGTCGTTGTCGACGGAATTTTCATGTGCAAATCCGTGCCACAGCCGAAACCCGCCAAACACGTACATAATTTCGGAGAAGACGATAGTTGAGAATTTGAATCGCTTGCCCGGTCCAGTCTCTGAGTTGCCAAGCTCCATCATCTCTGTCCATGAGTTGTCCGAGAAGTCAAAGAGCCATACATCATTGCAGTAGTCGGAACACTGCGGCCCAAAGCCTCCAAAGATGACCATTGTGGCATCATCAAAGCCTGCAGCGCCGTGGAACCATCGCTCTGCCGGGTGTGAGCAGACTTTGGCTCCAAACACCATTTTACAGCCACCCCACTCGCTACCAGGATCCAACTCTGTCCACGCGCTGTCTTCGCATCCTGTCTCTGCGTACCGTGTGCAATCTTCGCGGCAAAATCGCGTTGAGTAAGGAGCCCCATTCAATCTACTCGCACACGGTCGTGGCACGTACTTATGTTGTAGCTCCAGACGTCATTGAGGTACACGGCAACCGGCACGGAGGTTGTCCCAGTCGAGTATGCGATCTTGGATTCGTACGAGAGGATCTCGAGCGAGCCGTTGATCTTCTCTAGCTCATACGTCTTCGGGATATGCTCCTTGGTTGTATCCGCCGCTCGGCCACCAAACACGATGAGCTGGCTGTCGTACACGACCATTGCATGCCCTCTACGAGCACTTGGAGCTGCATCCGAGTCCTTCCAGGTCCACTGCTTCCATGCATTTGTCACTGCGGAATATTAGCCTTCCAAAAACCAGTAATCATGACGAAGACATTCCAAACCCGGTGATGAAAGTGCTAGCACGACAAGCCAAATAGCAACGAGCTGAGCAAGCCTTCTTCGCGAATGCGGTGTAGCATGCATGGCAAATATGGTGGCGCAACGTGAGACTCGATGCTCGAAATGCGTTCGAGTCAGAGTCCGACCGTCGCGACGATTCGCTCGCGATCTTTCATGGCAACTCATGGCTACTTAAGTTGCATTCCTTGACGGCATGTAATTCCTCCAGCTTTCTCAGCTATCGTGTGTGCTACAAATCCACTACACTTGGTCTATACGGCCTGTGGAGCTGCACTCCCGCCAGTAGCGGGCCCAGCACCATCAGGAGGAGTGTAGTACCTCGCCAAGCTTGCACGCTGGGTCTGAAGATTGTTGATCTGCATCAACTTTCGCTGCTGAGCCTGAAGCTCCTTGGCGACGGCAGCGAGATGGTCGACTTGAGCCTTTAGCTCAGTAACGACCTTCTTCTCGCTCTCCGAGTTTGCGGTGCTGTCGATGTGCTTATCCACAGCCCTCTCGAAGCGCACGCCATCTTCGAGTGGTGCGAGCTTTTCGGCTTTTGCCATCATCGAGGGGTCGATGTGCAGATTTTCGTCAACATCAAAAGCTGACTTGACGTATAAAGCCTCCTTCATCGCGTCGAGATTGGGTGGAGCGAAGTTTGCAGCTCGCGCACGGAATGAAGCTGCTCCTGCTTGCATCATTGGACGCACGGCCGATAGCGTTGGGCTGGTTTCCACGGCCGTATTAAATGCTTTCTTGGCTTCTGACATCCGGGGTGATAGTGCACGGACCTTGTCAGTAATATCGGCGAGCATTTCCTTCTTCTGTTCTAGTCGGGATGCAAGCATCTCCCCGACGCTACTGCTGCGCGTGCTGATGAAGCTGATGACGTTTTCCATATCGCGCGTGATGTCTTCCTTGATGGGGCCAGTTGTCGACGGCTCTCGCTCTAGCTGCCACTTGTAAACCAGCTCGCGATTATGATGAGACAGCGCTTTTTCCATTCGCAGCAGGCCAAGAGCATGACCTCGCATTGTTTCTTCCTCTGCTGAGGCCCACACATCCGAATACGTCGTGGCCATCATGGCAATTAGAATATTGAGCAGCACGGTGACGGCGCCAACAAGGTACGAGATGAGCAGCCCGTGTGCCGTGTACCGCTTCCACCCGCTGCCATGGTTGAGCACCACGTCGTAGTTGATGTTACCGTAGAGCATCAGGAAGACGGAGAGGAAGGCGTTGAAAAAATTCTCGAAGCCAAGCTCTCCTCGGAGCATGATGTAAAAGGCGCCAGTAAAACCAAGGAGGAAGACTGCGTACATGATGAGGAACTGGTAGATGTCTCGAATCATGCGCGTCATCATGGTGAGCAGCAACCCGCTAGTCGTTGACATTTGGAGGAACTGGAGCATGTTGACCCACATGGCGACAGTCAGTAGCGCCAACAAGCTGTCGCGGATGTCGGCGAGAGGCGAAATGAACTCGAGCGGCATGGTCACGAGAGCGGCAGAGTACGAAATGGCGTTGAGCAGATTCCAGAGCGTGCTGAAGTAGGCTCGAGCTCCTTGGTCCCGAAGCTCCGGATACTCAATGCGAGCTAGGAGGTAGAGCGCACAGAGCCACGCCGATATGCGCATGAAAAGCACCATGTAATCGAGGAAGGTGCTGAGGTGGATCCACTCTGGATTGGCGCAGATAGTCGGGAAGTAGTAGGCGATCACAAACGCGCAGTAGATCACAAACTGCTGGCGAAACGACCTCTTGGCGAACGAGTTCCACTTGGCTCGCATAATGTACCGGAACACTCGGTGCGGGAGCACATGCTTGCCGCGCTCCCCACTCATAACGACGATACCCAATGCCGAGTCGTCCACCTTGACGTGAGGCTCACCGTAGAGCTTGCGGAGCTCTCGGTATTTGACTGCGACGACGCGGTTTCGATCGCTCTTGTGGCTGCGAGCAGAGCCTGCGAGCGTTACGGGCTGCTCGGTCGCAAACTGGTCAAGATACTGCATCGCCGCCGCAGGCGTCTTGTCGAGCACGAGCCGGAAGAGCTCGGCGTCCCACTGAATGGCATGCTCGCCCGTCGCTCGCTCCAGCAGCCACGCGACCGTTTCGGCGTTGCCCGAGCGCACTGCCACATGCAGCGGGGACAGCTCTGGCGACGGGCCGAGATCCCTCGTGGCCTTGTTGGCAAGCAGAGCAGCCGCGTTCCCCGTCTGGCCCGCATGAATAGCCTCCATCAGCGGCGTCCACCCAGCATTGTCCTGCAAAACTCTCTTTGTCAGCAGACCTCCTTTCAAGTTGAAGCAATTGCGAAGATCGCACCGCGGCGTCCACGTCGACACCGGAGCGCACGAGGAAGGCGAGCAGCTCTCTGCACTCGCCGCTCGCCGCGAAGACGTGCAGCAGCGTGGCTCCGTCGCTCTTCCTGCGGATGCGCGGCGTCTCGAGCCCCGCGAGCCCCTGCTGCGCGTTGGAGCTGCGCGCTCGTCAGTTTCCCATTCCCATCAGCAAGTCGCAAGCCCCAGCGCCGCTCACATGATGGCGGCCGTCGCCTGGTTGAAGGCCTCGTCCTCCAGCGTCTGCCACAGATCGTCGTCCTCATCGCGCAGCTGCAGCTCGAGCGCCGGCCGCGTCGCCGCCGCCTTGTTGGTCGTCGCCATCGCTCGCGACCTCTAAAGATCCACTGGCAACAGGTGGGGTGGGTCGCTGCGATCTATGAGCCGACCCCTCGAAGAGAGAAACAGTCGACAAAGGCTGAACCCATTGGTCGCGCACATTGGCTCGTCATTTTGGACGAAGGTGAAGGCCGAGGAACCCGACAGGATGTGGAAGTGATGAGCGGCAGCGCGACGACGTCGACGGGTCCGAGCGGAGCTTCGCTGGTCGGCAGTGGCACGTCCGCAAGCTCATCGTCGGGCGATGTGACGGTGGTGTCGGGCGATATTCTGCGAGCACAAGCAGCGGCAGCGGGTCGGTCCGTGTGTCGTCTGGCACGTCGGCGTCTATGGCCGGTTCCGTGTCGTTGTCGAGTGGATCGGGTGTTTTCGGCAGCGACGTGTGTGTGTCTTGCGCCGTGTGTGGCGTGGCGTCGTGCGTGTTTCAAGTGGCTCTACATCTGGCGGTGCGTCCGGGTCGGTATCGATCTCGTCGGGTGCGTCCACGACTGCTTCTGGCGACGTGGTGAGCGTGTCTGGCGGCTCTGGCGGCCTGTCTGGAAGAAACGTGACTTTCTCTGGCGGCGCGAGCAGCTCTGCGTCTGTCGTCACTGGCAGGTCTTTGTCGGTGTCTGGCAGCGCAGGATCGATCGGCAGCGACGTGAGTGTGTCGGGCGGTGCAAGCTCTTCGACTGCTGGCACCACGATGCATGTATCGAGTGGCACGAGCTCGAAGACGAGCGGCGGTGTGTTGGTGTCAAGCGCGACATTGTCGTGTCGGTGGGATCGTCCACTGCGGAAGGTGGTCGTGTAGCTGTATTTGGCGGCGCGAGCTCAGCGAGCACAACGTCGACGAACTCCGTGACCAGTGGTGTGCTACATTCTATTGCTGGGTACCATGAGGTCAACGTGCTCTCAGTGCAAGTCGGGCAGCATGACGGCGTTGATTGGAAATTAGCAGGGAGTTGACTGGCCGCACCCCTTCGCGGTATCGTCACCATATCAGTTCAACTTATTCATTTAAAAAGGTTATTTCGCACGTTCTACAACTTCCAACTATATAAATATAAAATCCATAGCAAATTGTGGAGACTGCCCATCCATCGCGGCCGGCTGGAACGCATGGGGAGCTGCCGCGGGATGTGCAGCGCGCGCGCTGCTGCTGGGCCGGATGGAGAGTGGGCCTCGCTCCTCCTGGCAGAGAAGAGGAAGGAGAAGATCCCGCATGCAGTCGCAGGCCCCGCTGGCGCCAGCGGTGCGCGCGGTGTGCGGCGCGCGGCGGCTCCCGAGCGAGTTGGCGGCGCTGGTGCACGACTTCTACGACGTGTCGCGCTTCTGGTCGCTGGCGGACGCGGCGGCCATGGGGCTGGCGGCGCTCGTGGCGCAGCGCAGCGGATGCGAGCGCCGCGGGAGCATTGCGGCCGAGGACGCCATGGACCTGGCGGCCGAGTTCGGCCACCTCGAGGTCGTCCGCTGGCTGCACGAGCACCGCGACGAGGGCTGCACGACTGCCGCAATGGACATGGCGGCCGCCAACGGCCACCTGCATGTCGTGCAGTTCCTGCATGACCACCGAGGCGAGGGCTGCACGAGCGACGCCTTGGATGCGGCGGCCTGGGGCGGACACCTCGACGTCGTGCGCTTCCTGCATCGCCACCGATGTGAAGGTGCGACATCGTCGGCCATGGACTGGGCGGCCGCGCGCGGACACATCGCCGTCGTCCGGTGGCTCCACACGCACCGCGACGAAGGCTGCAGCGACCACGCGCTCGTGGCCGCGAGCGCCAACGGCCACGCGCACGTCGCGCGCTGGCTGCTGCAGTTCCGGCAGGAGGGCTGCGTGGTCGCCGCGGCAGCCGCGGCGAGGGCCTTCGGACACCTCGAGCTCGCCAAGTGGCTGGACGACCGGCGCTTCCTGCGGCCAGAGGGCGACGCCGTGAGCCTCGAGGTCCGGGAACTGCGGCGGCGGGTGCACATGACCGTGCACGACAACTTGTAGGCTAGCTTCCGAATGTGACGGGGAATACATGTGGAGTAGTTTGAAGAGCTGTCGTTAGTGTGCGGCGATCGGGGGCCGCCGGTCGAACGCCTCGCGCACGAGCGCGCGCAGCTGCTCGTCGTACACGACCTTGGCTTGCTCCTCCTCCTCGTCATCTTCCTCGTTCTCGTCCACCAGCATCATGCGCAGGTACGAGTGGCTAAACAGCCAGTCGGCGAGCGCTCGCGGCTCCCTGCGCGTCTTGTAGTAGTGCAGCAGCTGCCTCGCGCCGCAGAGCCGCCGCTGGTGCAGCAGCAGCCAGCGCGCCACAGGTCGGTGTCCCGCTCGCACGGCGTTCAGCAGCGCCGTCTTGGAGCATCCCTCGTCTCGATTCGCGTGCAGCCAGCGCATGACGTCCAGGTGTCCTCTCGATGCCGCGTTGTTCATGGCGTCTCGCGTGCAGCCCTCTCCGCGGTGCTCGTGCAGCCAGCGCACGACGTGCAGGTGTCCGTTCATGGCCGCAAAGTCCATGGCGTTGGTGGTGCATCCCTCGCTGCGGTTCGCATGCAGCCACTGCACCACACGCAGGTGTCCGTTGGCCGCCGCCATGTCCATAGCATCCGTCGTACAGCCCTCGGTCCGGTGCACGTGCAGCCACTGGACGATCTCGAGGTGTCCAAACTCGGCCGCAGCGTCCATGGCCTCGGCGCAGACGCCGTCAAAGGGCTCAGGCCGCTGCGCGCTGAGCCTGCGCACGAGCAGCGGCAGCCCCGCGAGCGCCGCGCGCATGAGCGACCAGCGCGGCGACGCGTCGAGAAAGGCGCCGACCAGCGCCACAACAGGCTGCGCGCCGCCGGCGCCGAAGCGCTCGCAGACGGCGCGCGCGGCTGGCGACGGCTCGGCGGGCGCCATCTGCGGCTGCGGGCGGCGGTTGGAGAGTGAGCCGTGAGCCGCCGGAGCGCTGGCGGCGCCGGCGGGAAGCGTCATCTGCGCCGGCCGCTTCCATTTTCGCTCGGCCGATGGTATCATAGCAGAGTCGGCGTTTCGCATGCCGGTGGATAAACCTTTGAGAATGGATAACCTGCTGCGATTGCGGGGCGGAGATGTGGAGGAAGAGAGAGGGAGGTATAGAGAAGGGACCTGCGAGATATGATAGCGACGGAATTGAGAAACGGGGCTGGGGGAAAACGGTCCGTGGATCGGCTGCCGGCTTCGCATGTTGAGGCCGTGACGACGCCAAGCACCGCTTTTCCTGCGCAGGAGCGGACGCCAGAGCGGCGGAAGGTGGCGCCAGCGGTGCTGGAAAATGCGGTGCCACCCGGCACCGCAGGAAGGCGGAAGAAAGAAAGAACGAGCTCCGAGCAGCACGTTCTGATAGAAGTCAAGTTGAAGTTGCAACGGTTTCGATTCAGTCTCAGACGGAACGGATGGGATTGTGCTGTACCCATCTCAATGATGCTGGGTGGCTACATCTGCACGGGTGGCGGAGCATCAACCGGCTGGTCAGGCTTGCATCGCGTCTGATATTCTGCCAGCGGTGCTCGCCTCGAGATGGGTGGACGCGGGCGGCTACACGGCGGGGCCGAGCCGGTCGAGCACCGACCGCTTCTTGGCCTCGCCGATGCTCTTGCTCTCCTCGGTCTTCTTGCGGCTATCCTCGGGCTTCTTGCGGCTGTCCTCGCTCTTCTCGCTCTTCTTGCGGCTCTCGTCGCTCTTCTTGCGCGCCTCCTCGTTGCGCTTGCGGGCCTCCTCGTTGCGCTTGCGCTCCTCGTTCCGCCGGCCTCCGCGAGAGCCGCGGCGGCGAGACGACTTCTTCTCGCCTTCGCCGCCCTCCCCCTTCTCGACCTCAATGCGACGCTTCCCGTCACGACCTCCGCCGGAGGCAGTGGACGCGGGAGCCACGGTGCGAGAGCCGCCCCTGTCGCCGCCGCCCCGCGACTGCCGCTTGCTGGAGGATGCAGGCTCGTCCTCCCGAGAACGCTTGAGCGAGTCACGGTCACGATCCTTGTCGCGACCACGGCTGCGGTCCTTGTCCCGCTCGCGTTCTCTCTCGCGTTCTCTCTCGCGGTCTCGATCGCGGTCGCGGTCGCGATCCCGGTCACGACCTCGGTCTCTCTCACGGTCACGCTTGTCCTTGTCGTTTCCGCGATCTCGAGAAGATCGACGGTCGCGGCGAGAAGCTGACCGCGAGCGTGAACGACTTCTGCGAGAACCACGACGGTCTTTTTCACGTGATGACCGGCGGGCACGGGATGGCGACTCCTTTCGGTCAGACTTGTCCCCGCCAGCCTCGCTCTTCCAGTTGGATAATGCCTTCTGTGCATACCCGGATCCATCCGAGTCGCGCTTCGGCGTGCCTGACTGGGAGCGGCTATCCTTGTTGTTTTCCTCTTTCTTCTTAGTCTCAGCATCACTGTCATTGGTGTTTTCGCCCTCATCAAGAGGTGCAGCAAAGAAGTCGAGATCAATTGCAGGAGCTGCAACCTTGTCCAATTTGACATCCTGGTCGTCTGTGGTGCTGCGAGACTCCTTCTTTTCGTCTTTGCGGCTACTCTCGCGCTTCTTTTCCTTGTCATCTTCCTTCTTTGTGTCCTTCTTTTCATCCTTCTTGTCGTTCTTCTTGTCATCCTTCCGGTCGTCCTTCTTGTCATCCTTCCGGTCGTCCTTCTTGTCGGAATCTTTCTCAGACGACCGCTTCTTGGCATCCCCCTTAGATGGCGACGCTGCACGCGAGCTCTTGCCATTGCGGCGGCTGCGGCTGTTGCTGCGTGACCGACGAGATGGTCGCGAAGTCGAACCTCGGGCATCACGATCTTTACGGCTACGCGAATTGCTGCGACTGCGAGAACGTCCATGGCGAGCAAGACGTCCGCTGCGGCTTCGACTGCGGCTTCGACTGCGACGAGCTCGATCACGTTCTCGCTCCCTGCTGCGCTCACGGTCACGCTCACGGTCACGCCCCCGGCCTCGGCCTCGACGACTTTTTTCGGCAGGCTCTGCTTTGCCATCCTTGTCACGCCCCTCTGATCGGCGTTTGTCGTCGTCAGGACCACCAGGCCAACCATTCCCATTAAATGGTGGCATATCTCCGTTAAACCACGGACCAGGCGGGCCAAAGTAGTCTGGGTGACCTGGCGGTGGGCCAAAGTATCCTGGGCCAGGGCCACCAAAGAAACCTGGAGGAGGACCTCCACCACGACCACCACGACCACCCTTCATGTTGCGACCGCCACCACGACCCGGAAACGGACCATCGAACCAAGGACCTGGTGGCCCATCAAACCATGGCCCAGGAGGTCGTGGCCCATCGAACCACATACCGGGCGGTGGGCCGTGTGGCCATCCGGGCATTCCTGGTCCTCCCGGTGGCATGCCAAATTGTCCCGGCGGGGGCTGTTGACCCATCGGTACGGATACTTCCCCTCCTGCTTCGCCAGCGGCAGCGCCCTCCACATTTGACAGGGAGCCAGCATCACTGGCCTTGAGAGGAGGTGGACCCTGGCCGTCAATTGGAGCTGGAGTTGGTGGAAGAGGTGGAGACTTGAGTTCGCTCGGTGGTAATGGCGGAGCTGCCGATGTGGATTGTGTGTCTTGTGTGTTGTCGTTTTCGGCCTCATCTCCTGAACCAAAAATGTCTCCGCCAAACTCGTCTTCATCTTCGTCGCCGTCTCCATCTTTCTTTCCCTTTTTGATTTCGAGCACTGCGTCTGCGCTCTCACCCGTTCGTCGAGCTGCAGTAGTGACAGCCATCTCGGCCTTCTGCTTGGCAAGTGCCTTTTCCTCAGCCTCTTTGACAAGTTTTTCTCGCTCTTGCTGCTCCGTGCGTGCTCGGCGAAGAAACTCGTCGACGGAAGTTCGCAGCACCTTGTTAGGAAGCAGCTTCTCGGGTGACATGTTAGCGGTGTTGCAGAGCGGACACGTGAGCTTGCGTTCGATGAGCGCCGACCGAAGACACTCGTCACAAGCGGACTAGGAAAAAAAAAAGAAATCGCGCCATGGAAAAAAGAGAAACGTTAAAAATCGTGAAATCACTGCAGGTCGAGAATATGAAGTCTTACCTCTTGACAGCACGGGATCAACACGGCGTCCGTCATGAGCCGCTTGCATAGTGGACACGCCAAATGATCCGGTGGGTTCGAGATGAATTGGTCAAGGGTTGCCGAGCCGCCCGACTTGGCCATTAATTTAGAGAAGTTCTTATTCTGCGGTTCTATCACGGCTAACCCGCCCCAGGGCGCATTGACGACCGTCTTCCCCACGCCCACGGGGATCTCGCTCGGGTCCGACACCGCCTTCATGAAAGATTTCGGAATGCCCGTCTTCTTCTTCACGCGGTGCTGGTCAAACTCCGGATCCCCGTTCGTTGGGCAGTTTTGAATATAGTGGCCAGGCGTACCACATCGGTAGCACACATAGTTGGGCGGCGGCTTCCCCATCACTTGATGCATCCCCATGGGTCCATTCATAGCTCCGCGGCCTCCCCCTCGGCCTCCCATCATCCCAAACTCACCACCGCGGCCGCCCGGGCCGCGGCCTCCGGCAAATCCCCCACGGCCTCCCCCCGCGTAGTAGTTGGTCACACGGTCGGCGTTGCTGCCTCCAGAGGCCGTCCACGTCTTGTTGCCAAGCCTCGAGCCGCGCATATCCTCGGCTTGCTCGTGGATCGACTGTAGCGCTGCTAGCTCGTCCTCCATAGTCTGTGCTCCTGCTGGCGCTCCGTCCTTCAAAGCCAGGCAAATCCCCCGACGTCAGTTTTCCTGGGTGTTAGCTTTTTTTTTTCTTCTCCTCTCAAAGACGACAACAGGACATACCGGCCCAGAGGTGGGGTTAAGCGTCATGACGGACACACTGAACAACACCGAACGCTCTCCAAGTCAGCTGATCGTTCAATCCTCCCAAAACACGAAAAATCCAATAGAACGCACGTTGGACCGGTCTGCATAGGCATGACAGGGGACGGCACGGCCATGGGCGCGACGGGCGGTGAGGACTGCGCGACGGCGGCCTCGGCCTTCATGCGGGCCAGCAGCCCGCTGCCCGGGTGCTGGCTGGGGATGCGCTTGACCGTGACGCTCGTGTTGCGCGGCAGCTGCGTGTTCTCATCGTCGTAGACCTTGCCGCTCTGCGCGTCCGTGATGACCAGGTCGAAGTCCAGGCCCTTGTTGAGCTTCTTCTTGTCCACAATCGCCTTCTTGAGGTCGATCACGCGGATCACCGTGCCCGGGAACGTGACCGTGTCGAACTCCTTGGCCGACTTGAACTTGAAGTGGATCGACATGCCTCCCGCGCCCCACAGGCCGCCTCGAGACGCCAAAAAACACCACCGACACCTCCAGACAGCGCGCTACAAGCTCCGCGTACTAGACGCGCGCTCCGCAGGCTGTAGGCGGCGCCCCGGCCGTCTCTTCTCGCGCGGTTTCCCTGCTTCCCCGTCGGTGGGAATGGCGAATGGACCTTGCAACGCCAACAGTCCCCCTTCTGGCGGCCGTTTAGATCTTTCGCTTCGTCATCTGGCGTGCGATTGGTCGAAAAACAAAGAGAGAGAGAGAGAGTGAGAACGTGTGGACCACACTGTTTACGCGTTCAAATTTCAAAAAAGCCTCGAGGTAAATCCAGATTTGAAGGCAAAGGACCGGTGGCCCAGTTCCCGACGGGAAGCGTCGACGAGACGACCAGCGTGCGTGCGTCCCCCGCGTCCCCAGCGAGCCCCAGCGCGTCGTGCGGTGCCTGAGCCTTCTCCGCGCTGCTTTGGGCTGTCCGAGGACCTGCTGGCGACCTCCAGAGCCCTCCAGGAGCCTTCAAAATGACCATGCACGCGACGCCAGAGGCTGCCAACCTCGTGGCTTCGGGGAAGGAGAATGCGGCACTAAACGGCGAGGCGACGGCTGTGGTGGACTCGACGGCGATAGCGGCGCCTGGGCCGAGTCCACAGCAGCGCTACAAGCTCAGGAGCAGCCAGGATGATGAACTGCAGCTGCGACTGCGAGGCGTGACGGACCGCCGATCGCCTGTGGAGACCAACAACAACAACAACCAAGAGGAGCGCGAGCCGCGCAAGTTTGCGCCTGTTGAGCCACACAAAAAGGCGCAGCTGAGGAACAGGCAGAAGGACGCCAAGGAACCCACGCCGCAGCCTGTCGTGCCCGACATGGTCATCGAGTGCGTGCTGGACCAGTATGGATATGTCAAGACACGCACCTACCGCAGGGGAAAGTTCCTTGGCAAGGTGGGTGTTGACCAGCTAACAAGCTGACTGTAGAGAGATGACCACGACTGAAAAAATTGTCTTGCAGGGTGGATTTGCGCGATGCTACGAGATGACGTGCGAACAAACGGGCAACACGTACGCAGGCAAGGTTGTCGCCAAGGCCTCGCTTCTAAAGCCCATGGCCAAGCAAAAAGTGCGTCGTCATAACTGGCTGGAAGGGAAACGCTGTTGTGACTAAACCGCTTGGGTGCAGTTCACTTCCGAGATCAAGATCCACAAATCCCTTCATCACCCAAATATTGTCCAGTTCGAGCACTTTTTCGACGATGCTGACAACTCATACATCCTTCTAGAGCTTTGTCGCAACCAGGTGCGCTCTATATTCCCTCTTCACGTTGTGGTTGGCTTAGGCTCACGCGATATGAACTGGACTGTAGTCGCTGTCGGATCTTCTGAGGCGGCGCAAAACACTTTCAGAACCGGAAGTCCGGTTCTACATGCGTCAGCTTGTGGACGGACTTGCTTATCTCCATTCCAACTTGGTGATCCACCGTGATCTCAAGCTCGGCAACCTGTTCCTCACGTCAGATATGAAACTGAAGATTGGAGACTTTGGACTTGCTGCACGCCTCGACGATCTGAACGATCGCAAACGAACCATGTGTGGGACTCCAAATTACATCGCTCCAGAAATCCTGCGAGGCTCTCGAGGTGACGGCCACAGCTTTGAAGTGGACATTTGGTCGATGGGCGTTGTAATGTACACATTGCTCGTTGGGCGGCCACCATTCGAGACGGATGATGTCAAAGACACATACAAGCGCATTCGAGCTTTGCAGTACGCCTTTCCCGAGGACACTCGAGTATCACCGAGCGCTCAGTCTCTGATCCGCGGGATCCTGCGCACTGATCCACTCCAGCGCCCGACACTGGCAGCCGTTCTTCAGCACCCTTTCCTGACAGATGAGCCGGTGCCAACGCATTTGCCCTCTACTGCGCTTCTTGTTACCCCACCTCCCGCATCAGGCAAGAAGCAGGCTTTGACTGTGCCAACGTCGGGGGCTCTGAGAGTGCCAGTAGCTCCTCACCCCAATGACCCGAGCTCCACGACTACGAATAGAAGGCGATACGCTCTGCGTCATCGAGAAGAAGATCCTGCGATGGACACAGCTAAGGAGGAGTTCGAGCTGCAGCAGCGATCGTCAGATCCTGGGGTAGCTCAGCGTGCCAGTGCTCTATCTGGGATCGGTGGGCGTACCTCAGACTTTACAGCGACTACCACAACAGGGCGTCACACATACACCAGCAGTACTCGACGTGGACCCACTCGTGCTACTGAAGTGCCTCGGCGAAACGTAATCGATCTCACTAAAGATCCACCAAGGAGCACAACTAGCAGCACTACCACGGCATCAACGACAAGCAACATGAGCAATGGCAACGAAGTACCGCGAGTAGCTATGGAGACGGCGTATCGAACGTTGTCAAGGTTGTTTTCGCTCCAGGAAAGCGGTGGTAGTAGCACAGAGAAGCTGAGCGAGTTTTCATCAGCGTCTGCCATTGTGGCGGCTGCGCGTCAGGTGAAGGAGCTGCGATCCGAGGCTGAGGCGTTCCTAGAAGGCGGCTCGCCGGAACCGGCTGGGCTATGGGTTTCCCAATGGGTCGACTACACATCAAAGTACGGAATCGGCTATATCCTATCGAACGGATGTGCCGGCGTGTACTTCAACGACTCCACGAAGATGATTGCTGCCTCTGACGGTCGCACCTTCGACTACATTGAGCGATCCGCTCACGCAGAGGCCGCACCAGTTCGTTCAAAGCACTCGATGGAAAACTATGATGCATCCTTGGCCAAGAAGGTGACGCTGTTGGGCCACTTCCGAGGCTACCTAGTTGACGCTCGTGCCGAGAACGAGGAGGTCGAAGTATTAGAGCAGCAAATATTGGCACTGAACGGTGGAGAGCCAATGCAGGCGGACGATGAGGACGAGACGCCGCTTGTCTTCGTGCAGAAGTGGGTCAAGACTCGACACGCGGTGCTCTTTCAGCTGTCGAACGGTAACTTCCAGTTCAACTTCTTCGACAAGTCAAAGCTTGTGCTCTCTTCACGCGGTCGCGTTGTAACGTTCCTAGACCGCGAGCGATCGCTTTCAGTCGTATCTTCTTCGGTCGCAGTGCTGACACAGGAGCGGCCAGATGTGGCCAAGCGTTTGCGGTACGCTCGTGACATGCTCCACCAAATGATCAAGCCCTAGAGTGGCAAAAACTACTAGAAGCTGTGAGGCGCGCTAAAGTAAGGTAACATAATTTTTAGTTTGTCAACAAGCAAGTGCGTCGTTTCAATTTTCATGCGCATTGAGAATGGGACTCCTTGGTCGTCGTCGAGGTAGCGCAAATCGTATCGCTGAAGGTGGTGGTGGTGGTGCTGCTGTTGCTGTTAGCGCATCTTCCTCCTCCACTCCCGCGTCGAAGGCACCAAAGCAGCCGGGCGAAAACCTCGAGCTGTTTGGCGCAGATAGCGATGAAAGTGACGATGAAGCTGCAATTGCAAGATATCTGGACGACGTTGACGGAGGAAACGACGAAGATCCAGCAGATGCTGAAAGCCGCAAGGTGTCGGTGCTCACATCCAAGGTTAGCTCTTGGTTTGGGATGACGCGTGAAAAGCTTGTCCAAACGATATGTTACCATGTTGTTACAGCTCTCTCCAGAGGAGCTTTTTGTCAAATATGACACCGATGGATCGGGGAACATCTCCTTTGCGGAGTTTGTTGCTATGGTACGTGTGCCGCATTCTCTCATGAGGGCCTGGTGCTGAATCAGCCGTTAACCGGCTCTGAAAAATGGCAGCTTCCCGACTTGGGGGTGAACATTTCTGAAGCCAAGGCGCTCCGTATCTTTCGTCGCTGCGACACGGATGGTGGCGGTGAGATCGACTTGACAGAATTCAAAACAGCGATGTTTGCCGTGGATCCAGTGTCGGGTAACACTCTCGGTTTCTCGCCGAGCAACTTTCTAAATCCACGAGACGCGTTTGATCTGTTTGACACGGATGGTACGGGCAAGATCGACGAACTTGAATTCGCGGTGCGTCTGGGTTGCAGATGAAGACTCCATTGCATCAATCAGCGAAACTGATGTCAATGCTTTTACAATAGGATGTACTTGAGTACTTTGGCATGGATGTCAGCGATGCAAAGCAGGAGCAACTATTTCGAAAGTACGACAAGGACAAGAGCGGATACATAGATTATGGAGAGTTTCGGTCCATGTGGCTGCGACTCGCAAATCCACGCGAGGAGCTTGAGAAACGTGGGGTTGAAATCCCAAAGTATGCGACTCCATGGAAACTACAGCAGTTATTAGAAGCTGCTCTTGACCAAGAAGAAGCGAACGAGGCTCTCGTACTTGCGGAGGCCGACAAATTCCGTCAGAAACAACGTGAACGAGAGGCGCGAGAAGCGCTTGGTAGAAAAGCCATCATTCGAGCACAGGATGAACTTGCAGCTGCATTGGACGCAGCAGGCCAAGTCTATGTGATCGGATGTGGTAAGTACAACCAGTTTACCGGCAAGGCAGTTGTTCGTGATGAAGACCTTTTTCCTGGTTTTCGAGAGGTTAGTGACCTGTGGGGCAGCCGCGTTGATCCATCTGTTGCAATGCTTCGAAAACAGACAAAACCTTTGAAAGGCAAACCGAAACAGAAACCTAGCTCTGTTGCACTAGAGTCAACTCCACCTATGAAGGTAAAGCCGCACCAACCTTTTCCCCTCAGTAGGAATGATCACTCGAAGTCAAAGTACGTACGGCGACGGCCAGAAAATAAACGATGGAAGTTCGAAAGTCCCCCGCGGTTGAACAAGCAAACCTTCAAGACCCTAAAGCGATTAGTAAGATCAAAACGAGAGGAGGAGGAGAATACCAATGCAACGACGGAATCCCCTGGCAATTCGGCTGCAAAGCCTGAAACATCGGACGTCGAGATAATCAAAAAGGGCGACACGGAAGGATCGGACGAAGATACCGAATTTGGAAACGAAGATCTTGCGCGACTATTTTTTGAAGATCGAGAATTTGTGCGGAGTCTACGGTTCCGAAAAACGTCACTGATGATCAACACTGGTTTGCTTTGGGGGAGGAGTGTCGTCCAAGGTACCATATCTGACAGTGTTGCCTACGCAGTGACATCTGAAGGCAGTGTGTTTACCTGGGGTGGACACACCAACGAATGGAAAGCAAGCCCTGTACCAGGTGCTGATTTTGATAGTGAGTACGACGAAATTTTGGCGAATCACTTGGATCCGATCACAAAGAGCACGGCTTCACCTGCCAATACGGAAGTAGAAGGCGATAAGACTGCTGTCCAAAAGCTTACGGCAAGATCTGCATTACTCAAGATGGCAACTCCCGGACAGGTCGCTTGTGCTTCATATTTGATGAGCTTGTGTACCAATTCACTAACTGGGCTTTTGGTGGCGAATAGCTGAAGGGCGTGGTCGATCCGGACATCGAACTGCGTAAGGAAGAAGAGATGATTCTCCAGGCCAGAAGAGATGAAGAAAATGAGTTATATGAACGGTGGGCTTTCTGTCGTTTGTGGGTAAAAAAAAAAGAGAGTGTTTTCCTCATAGACGTTGCCTGCATTTTAGGTTGAAGCGTGTGGTCAAATACTATGACGTCTGGGAACCTCCACCGAGCAATGCTACTCGTGTCCTCTTTATGCACCATGTTCTATTGCCCAAACTCGAATATGAGGAGCTGCTTGCATCTGCACATGCACGAGGCTTGATGGTGGAGCGGATAACTAAAATGGATTTGATCTTGATGCTCGGTGAGTGTTTTGAGCTTGAAGTGGAGATGAAAGGTGAAGAAGGGCATCTTGAGTTCAAGCAAGCTGAAGCGCGGATCAAGGTAATTTATCATGGTTCCAGTTTTTTTTGTTTTGTATTCTTGAAAAGACACTCATGCATGACTCATTGGATGTAAAGGAACTCGCTCTTGACAAGAAAACGAAGCTGCTTGTTCAGCCAGTAAGGGTTTGATCGCTTTGATTGCTGTATCGAGATATGCTAACGCTTGAGCGTTGATGTACAGGAACGAGACAAGCTTCTTGAAAATGTACTCCATCGATTTGTGTTGTTGCGGATATGACACTGCTTTCTTACCATGAGCTTGCTGCAGTGGAGAGAACTGAGGGAACTGAGGGATCGGCGCCAAATCGATAAGGAGGCTCAACAAGTTGACAAAGCGATCGCCAAGATCTCTCGAGCGGTGTGTTTATCAAGCATTGTGATGAGAACCCTTCGAGCTGTAATATTGATTTATTTGATGTACAGGACGATGCATTCGAGAATAGAGAGGCTCGGCGTCATGTCCAGCTCGAGGACATTACGGGAGAATATACTCCGCGAGGCGAGAACTATCACCTGGAAATGAGTGGAATCACGACGCGGTAAGACTATCATTACAAACCCACTCTAGTTTTCAAATTATGTCAACCGAAACAAATTGAATCTTGCAGTGGACCACCGCTACATTCTCCAAGGGGAGGCTCGGTACGGCGAAGGCGGTACAACATGGCTTCGAAGAATATCACCATTGACTTCTTTGCGATCTTGCAGGCGGTGGCAATGGTAGCAGCCGGAAATCACCATGTTGCGTTGCTTTTGCAGAATGGTCTTGTCTACACATGCGGTATTGGGTCGAGTGGCCGTCTCGGGCTGCATCCGAATGAGTTCGGTACGTCTTGTTACGACACAAGTCACCCATTGCTCGTTGACGCTCTCAAGGTAAAGGCGTGTGCTTGACTGGACTCTTGTGCTCGTTTTCCATCGCTATTCCTTCACTAACCCTTGTGTCGTTCGTCTACAGCCTGCCAATGTCCGGCATATTGCTTGCTCTTTTTCACATAGCGCAGCAATCGATTCGGATGGGAAATTGTACACGTGGGGATCTGCAACGAGCGGGAAGCTCGGTATTGGGATTGTTGAAGAGCAATTTGAGCAGTATTCGCTTTTACCTCTACAGGTCAAATTCCCTGGCAAGCGGAGGATTCGCTACGTGTCTTGTGGGGCTTCGCACTCTGGCGCAGTATCCACCGCTGGAGAGCTGTTCATGTGGGGCTCCGCAAATGGTGGTCGTCTAGGACTTGGTGCAAGTATGACAGACATGGTGGCAGTCCCTACGCTTGTGCGAGAGCTCGTGCTCAAGCAAGTTCGAGTTTGGCAAGTATCGTGTGGCACAGCACATTCAGCGTGCTGCACAGAGGTGATCTCCGAGCAAAACGGCGGAAGTAAGAAACTCCTGGGCGGACAAGTGTTCATATGCGGTGGGCCAATGGCGCTCGGAAGACACATACCGACGTGGGAGCAGGTAAAAGCTCTCAGTGAGGTAGCGATCCGGCAAGTTTCGTGCGGAACCAACCACACCGGTGCAGTCTCTGCCTATGGTGAGCTTTATACGTGGGGACGCAATCGTAGTGGCTGCACAGGCCACGATATCAAGGTGAGCAAGCTGTGAAATACGTGAAGCTGTCTGAGCCTGATAGTTGTGGGCAGCGTGAGTTTGTGGAGCAGCCTGAACTTCTTCGTTGTTTTCACGTGGAGCCGTACAACCTGGCAATCGGGAAACCATGTCGACAAATCACCGTCTACAACGAACAGGGACCAGAGCTTGCTGCCAATGGAGTGATCGACGGTACGCTTGACAAGTGTATTCACACGCATGTAAGCCCAACTTCGGTTTTCGTTCCATGAAAGTCTTTCATTTGATTTAAAGTCATCGGATGAGTGATGCAGATGGAAGATCAGCCGTGGTGGGAAGTGGACTTGGGGCAGCCTGCTGTCATCGAGAAAATTCGTGTAAGTGAGCTAGTTTGACTCTCTCTTCGAGCAAATTGTGTTTTAACTTTACCTTGTTGTTCAGGTCTGGAATCGCACCGATGAACCTCTCAACCCTGCACGAAGCCGTGCCGAGTACACTGCTCGGTTGTTTCCATTCTGGATATTTGTGAGCGAGTTTGAGTTCAAGCCGCTCGAGGGAAAAGAGGGGTGCGTTCATCAGGCATTAACGCGTTTGGGGATATAAATCTACTTACACAGGCTCGACACTCGTTTGCACGTAGCTTGCGTGCTGCCAAGATGCAGTCTTGCGCCTTCGAGCGGTTCGTAGATAATAAGCGCTTGACCGAGTGGGTTCTGCCAACAGCGCATACTGTTGGTCAGTTTGTTCGCGTTCAGCTCGCGGCAGATCGAACGTTCCTTCACGTCGCTGAGGTCGAGGTCTTTGGTGTGTACTCTGCCTTCAAGTATGTTGGGCGAGTCGGTTCCGTGGTGTGCGGGAACGAGGCAACCATGGTAGTCGTCCCGCCCGATCCGCAGCAGAGGTGCGTGGTTGTGGAGTATTCAGAAAGCGATATATTGGGAGGGTTGCTGATCGGATGAGCTCTACCAGTGCCCTAGACGATTACTACCTTCGAGCCGTGCAAGCTGATGCGGACAATGCGACAGTGCTACGACAATTCCCAGCGTACGAGCGGTCCTACCGCGCGTTTGGTCGCGAGGGAGACTCACTCCCAATCGGTCCAGCCATGGCAGCGCACCACGACACCATCGTGACGAGCCGCAACGCGACGTGTAGACTTTGTCGTGTCATTCGCGCGTGCGAGGTCTGCGAGTTCCTGGAGCATACGAAGGTGCTGAAGGGGGCTGCAACCGGCGGCCAGCCTCCTACCCGAGCAACGGGCGACCGCCTCGGACTCAAGGTATGTTGCTTTATCGGTAGCTCAACTATATCAAGAAGCTGACAACGGATGTAGGAGCTCGTTCAACTGGCCGTGGATGGCGAGGCGCTTGAGCGCTTGAGCCAGCAACGCGAAGAAGCCGAGAAGGCTTTCCAAGCGGAGATTGAACAGCAGCAGCAGCAGGAATTGCAACGCAAACAAGACCAACAGGAGCAGGAAAACCAGCACCACCAACAGCAGCACAAACAGCGGTTGACAAGCATCAACTGGCTGCGTCGGATCCCCAAATGAAAGTTGTCATAGTGCAATGTAGCCATGTGACATGTGAGCATTCCCTCTTTTCATTCTGTGGTTGGTACAAGTAAACGCTCGATGGCGTAAAAAGTTTCGTATCGGCATCTTGCGAAAACATATTCACATTTGCGGACGTATCGTTTGAGTTTCTTTTTCCTGTGGAGGGGGAATCCTAAAATGGCATCAGGCGATGTCATCCGGGACATAAGGAAAAAAAAATAATGCACTAGGAGAGCAGCGGAGTGGTTGGTTGGGAAATGACAGCTCGTCTACCGCACCTTCCAACCATCCGACTATATTGGGTCAGCAACAAGGCTATGCGTAGGCAATCCTGGCTCTGTTGAGCTCTGGCGTCACGACAAGCGCCAGTACGCTGGCAAATATGATTCTCGTGTCCATGGCGAGCACAACGTTGGTGCACGATGTAAAATATGTACAACCTGATGTACCCATATCCACTTTATGGACAGTCCGGAAATACTAAAAACGGGAGTGCCCAAAACTGGTGCACCCCAACGCCACGCAAATAAGCATACAAAACCCCATACATTTCCCTCGTCGCGTGCCTCAGCGTCTAAAGCAGCAGCACCAGCGAGAGATGAAGGCGCGCGCGACGCCCCCGACGGCGCCGCCGGCCGCCAAGAAGCAGCGCACGATCCACGACTTTTTCTCGCAGTGCGTGGCCGTTTCCGCGGGTTTTCGCGGGTTTTCGCGGCGTTCTGTGCGTCTAACGGCGTCGAGTGCAGGGACAGCAGCAAGCTGACGGCTCGTAAGAAGAAGCGCACGCTGGTGACGACGCCCGTGGCGCCGAGGACGCCCGTGGCGAGCGATGGAGACGGTGTGGCCAAGCGTATCGACTACGACTCGCCTACCGACACGCCCATGCAGAGCAACGGAGCCGAGGAAGACGAGGACTCGCAGGGTTTTGTTGGGTCCTCGCAGCCGAGCACGCCGTTCACGTACCCGCGCGCCAAGAAGATCGACTTTAGCCACTATGCGAGCCAACGCAGCGAGCCTGATGTCGAGCCTGCTAGTCGCGCGCAGCTCATGACGCCCACGCACGGAGCGGTGTTTGGCGGCGGCATGGAGCACGGCACGCCAGGGTTTAGCCAACGCAACAGCGCCTACAGCCAGGACGACATGGACTTCCTCACGCCGCTGGACCAGCCCGTGATGCACCTGTCGCACCCGACGACGCCCTCGCCGCTCAAGAAGCGCCACCGCCGCAGCTCGAGCGCCGACTTGCGAGACGACGACGTGCAGCGCGTCACCAACGACATGACACACATGGATGTGCGTCTCGCTCGCAACCCACCACCGAGCTTCTCGACCGACTCGATTCCCTCGCCCATGGCCCAGGACGTTGCGTTGTCGCCTGCGGCGGACGCCACCCCGCTCGTCAGCTCGTTCCTCGCCAATGGCAAGCGTAAACTCCCGCGTCCGCCACGGTGCGTGCTGTGGATTTGGTTGGATGCTATCCGATTTGCTCTTAACGATAGCTATGCTCGTACAGGGATGAGCCCGTGGTCATGGAGACATTCACAAACCCGTTTGCACCGCCGGTCGATGTGTCGGGCAAGAAGCGACCACGCCGGAAGCGCCAGTCGTTCCCGCCTGCTTGGATTGGAGCCGCCACCGGCATGTCCAAGTACTTGTCCGACTTTGTGGAGCAGGAGGTACGATTTGCATTGCCCTCCAGGGCCCGCCGCCATTGGTAATCAATCGCTCACATTGATGGTGCAGATGATCGGCTCGGGCTCGTTCTCCAAGGTATTCAAGTGCCTCAAGAAGATCGACGGCTGGGTTTATGCAGTGAAGAAGAGCAAGCGGCACTTCCGCGGTAAAGCGGACACGTACGTTGCTTGTCTCAAAGGATGCACACCGCACATGCTGACACTTCTGTTGTTGCCATGTTCAGCGAACGAGCTCTGCGCGAAGTTCAAGCGCTCGCCGCGCTCTCGAGCAGTCGCCACATTGTGCGGTATTTCGATGCGTGGATCGAGGACGATTTGCTGTACATCCAACTGGAGTTCTGCCAAGGGGTAAGCCTGGCCGAGCTCGTGGAACGGTTCAAGCCGCACCCGATCCCAGAGGCGACGCTGTGCAAGATCCTATGTCATCTGGCGCAGGCCCTGCACGACATGCACAGTCGGCAGATGGCTCACATGGATGTCAAGTTGCAAAATGTGTTGCTGGGTGACGGCGACGTCTACAAGCTCGGCGACCTGGGCACCGTAGCCCACGTCGATGGCAGCATGGAGATCACCGAGGGCGACAACCGGTACCTGAGTCGCGAGCTGCTTGAGGGCTCTCGATCCAACCTCCGAGCTGGCGATGTGTTTGCATTGGGAGCAACCATCTACGAGCTGGCACTCGGCCGCACGCTGCCCGCGAACGGTGAGGAGTGGCAGCGCATCCGCGACGGCGACCTCACCATGTTCCGGTGCGTGTTACGCCTCGATTGGTGGTGTCCACCTTTGTCTACCCTCTGACCAACATGGCTGACAACATGCTGATTTCGACGACAGACAATATTCCAACTCGCTCCAGCACCTCATCGCCGGCATGATGCACCCAGATCCGCTGCAACGACCATCGGCCGAGGAAATCCTGCAGCACGAAGTGGTGCTGCCGTTCCACGAGCCCGCGTAGGCGATCTCGGTACCCAACTCGTAGCAGGCAGTTGACAACCATTGCATGATGGATAAATGGATGGATGCAAGTCCTCGACGCGCAAGTGTTGAGCCGACGTACGCGCTGATGTCATCATTCGCGGTCGCAGCGTCGTGTCATCCATCTGCGGTCAGCACCACCGACTCGGTACTGTCGTACTATCATCTATACCAATACATCTAGAGTAATCAAATCCGCTTTCTCTCGCCTTGATTATGAAACGAACAATACAGAGCACTGATTCAGCATCAATTGAGCCGTTGCGCATCCCGGTCGTGATATGTTTGGCCGCAAGCGCCGCCAGTGGCTGGCGACCGTCCCCATCCGCGGATCGCGCCGCGCGTCCGCGGCAGTTGCGATCCGTCCGCGCGGCCCCCACCTCTGTCCGCTGCTTCGTCCACCATGGCGGTCGAGTTCCCCACGCTCACCGAGATCAAGCGCGCGCTGCCGCGCCACTGCTTCGAGGCGTCCGTGCCGTGGTCCATGTACTACCTCGTGCGGTCGCTCGTGTTCGCGGCCGGGCTCGTGTTCGCGCTGGCGGCCGCGCGTCCGGCGGCCGCGGCCGCGCTTGTGGACGCGTCCCCCGCGGTCGCGGCCGCCGCGGACGCGGCCCTGTGCGCGGGCTACGTGTTCCTGCAGGGCGTGGTGTTCTGGGGCTTCTTCACCGTGGGCCACGACTGCGGCCACGGCGCCTTCTCGCGCTTCCACGCGCTCAACTTTGTGGCCGGCACCTTCATCCACTCGCTCATCCTCACGCCCTTCGAGACGTGGAAGCTCTCGCACCGCCACCACCACAAGAACACGGGCAACATCGACCGCGACGAGATCTTCTACCCGCAGCGCCGCCACGAGCAGCACCAGCTCGCGCGCAACCTGGTGCGTCCCTCACTCGCGCGGCCACGCAGTGGACGGCCGCTCTGTGACCGCTCGTCCACTATGAGGACCAACGCGCCGAGGCTAACAGCTCTGCTCTCTCCATGCAGGTCGTCACCATGGGCGCCGCGTGGTTCGCGTACCTGTTCGAGGGCTTCCCGCCGCGCAAGGTCAACCACTTCAACCCTGTACGTGGCTAGCTGTTGACGGTGGGGACGCGTACCGCGAACGCCGTCACTATGAGGATCCACACGGTGGACGGGACAGCTCGCTCACGCCGTCGTTGTCTGCAGTGGGAGCCCATGTTCGTGCGTCGCGTGGCCGCGGTGATCGTGTCGATCGCGTCGCTGCTCGCTGTGTTCGCCGTGTCCGTCGCGCTGTCGCTGCGCCTCGGCTTCGCCACCATGGCGCTGTACTACTACGGGCCGCTCTTCGTCTTCGGCTCGATGCTCGTCATCACGACGTTCCTGCACCACAACGACGAGGACACGCCGTGGTACCCGGACGCCGAGTGGACGTACGTCAAGGGCAATCTGTCGAGCGTCGACCGCAGCTACGGCTGGCTCATCGACAACCTGAGCCACAACATCGGCACGCACCAGATCCATCACCTGTTCCCCATCATCCCGCACTACAAGCTCAACGAGGCCACGGCCGCCTTCATCAAGGCCTTCCCTCACCTCGCGCGCCGCTCGGACGAGCCCATCGTGGCCGCCTTCTTCCGCACTGCGCGCCTGTACGCCAAGTACGGCGTGGTCGAGGACGCCGAAGACCAGGTGTTCACGCTCAAGCAGGCTCGTGCCCTGGACGAGGCTGCTGCCAAGGGCCAGCGCGCTCAGTAGATCGGCGGCGGGTGCATCCGCGTCACCATCGAGGTGACAAGGGATCCATCACGAACCGAACGCTCATGTAAAGAGATGAGTACACATTCATCATTGAACCCGCATTTTGCTGGACCCATGTCATGTCAGCGAGACTGTCAAGGCAATCACGAGATGGATTCATTCAACGCCTTGAGGCTCTACCGTGCCCTAGATGCCGCTGCGTGCCAAGGTGGTCGTGGTCATCGACTCAAAAGCTGCACACCGCAGAGTTGAATAGAACCAAAACTGTCGTCATTGACACACAAACACACGCATTGACACACATGCTTGGTCACTGTGCACAAGTCGGTCGTGTTGCCCGTTACAACGCATACATAGCGGCGTCTAGAGCAGCAGCACGTTCTCCTTGGGCGTCATGCCGCTGCCGCCGCCGTAGTTTTCCAGCGCGCCGCCCTCGGGCGTCTCGAGGGCCTGCGCCTGCTCCTTGTGCTTCTTGTTGAGCAGCCTTACGCCCGCGGCGACGGCCACAACGGCCAGACACGCCACGATGATAGCCACAATGCCCGCTAGACTCACGCCGGAGCTCGCAGTCCCAGACGCGTCGCCGTCAGAGTCGTCGCTCTGGATTTTGGCGTCCTGCCACGATTTCTGGTTGGACGACGTCACGTTATCGCCGACCGAGCCGCTGGCGCTCTCAGACTCGGTGGATGAGGACGAGTCGGAGGCCGAGGAAGACGCGGGCGGTGCTGTCGTGGCTGGTGCTGTCGTGGTCGGCGCCGTCGTCACG
This sequence comes from Phytopythium helicoides, assembly GCA_024867545.1. NCBI lineage: Eukaryota > Oomycota > Peronosporomycetes > Pythiales > Pythiaceae > Phytopythium > Phytopythium helicoides. The sequence goes on along the minus strand of JANFNE010000009.1, from coordinate 307,010 downwards.
TCCTCAGCACTACTGCCTGTGGTAGAGCTCGAGCCCGCGGACGACGGCGTGTCTGTGGAGGTAGAGTTGCTGGAGGTCGAAGTAGGTGAGACGGTGCCGGGGGTCAGGTCGCTAGAGGCCGAGGAGTCCGCCTTGGCGTCGGACTTGGACGATGCGGTCGAGGATGAAGACGTGGACGAGGTCGTCGAGGTCGTGGTCGCGCCGGGCACCACGTCCGCGTACGTGACGGTCGCGCCGTTGAGCGACAGCGTGCCGTCCGCATTCACATAGACAATATCGGTGCGGCCGGCGTCCACGCAGCCCATGATGGGCGTCTGAGGTAGCAGGCCGCACGCCGTGCCGCTCGGACACACGCCTACGGACGCGGGGACGCCCGTGGTCGGGTACGTCCCGGAGCATGGCGTGGTGGCGACGCACTGCACGGCGCCATCCAGGATGGCGACGGACGTGTAGCCGTCAGGACAGCCTAGAGAGACAAGGAGGTCAGTGCGCGTCCGGTCGGCATCCGAGTACTATGAGGACGGGCTTACCGTCCGCGCGGACGCCCGCGAGGGCGGCCACGGCCGCAGCCGCGGCCGCAACAAACGTCGAGGCGCGCATCCGCTGGTGGGCTTTCGGGGTGTGGACGCTTGGTGCTTGGCGGCCGTCGGGTGTGGACGTAGGGGCTGGTCCGTCCGCAGATCCGCGCGGCCGAGCCTGTCCGCCGGGGAAGAATGTACCAGGGAGGGACGATCGCCGCGGCGGTCCTTCCTCCTCCCGGTCGGGCTCTCTGCGTGTCGGCACGCCGGTGGAAACCTCAGAGTGTAGAGGGCGCCGCGGGTTGCCAGAACAGCCGCTCGCGCCGTAACGAGCACGACCACGCTACCGGCCGGTAATTTACCGGACGCGAGGCGCGGCGCCGGAGCGCGGGAAGGAACAGCAAGCGGCAATCCCACGATAGTCGCGCCTGCGGACGGTATTTTACTCGACGATCGGCCAGCGGCGCACCGGCTCCCGCACTGCACGACGTGACGCTATGCGTTCGGTCCACCGCGGACGATAGAAATAGAAATTTGAATGTTCAGTTCACTTACTTTGTTCAAGAGAAACACAGGTAGAAACGTTTCGATATCACTCCAGCCGGCGTGGCCGCATACTGGAGCCAAGTCGCGACGCATCTCCTCCGCGCACCTCACTCCTCTCCTTTCCTGCCTGGCGGCTCGCGGCTGTGTTCATCATGTGGTGGCGCGCGGGAAAAGCGCGGGGCGCGCTGGTGCATCGCGGCGCTCGGCTGCGCGGACGATCGTCTTGGCGGATGTATGTGGCCACCCGCATGGCGGGGAGGAAGCCGAGCCGCGGAGGCCCGGCCGGTAATTTACCGGATGCGCGCTCCGCACTACAGTACACCCGTGCAGAACATTTTTTTCTCCAGCTCCGGCAGAGGGCTGACGAATGGTTCAAGCCTTGAAGTTGAAGCCGGTCCAACGCGAGGAGCTCCGTGTCATTCACTCTACGCTCGCTCGTCCGACCCGCAGCATCCGCCGGACTGGTGTGGACGCTGTGGACGAGCTCGCCCCGTCTCGCCTGCTACGGTATCTATCTATCACCTCACGCACCCACCGGGTGGACCCGCGAGGTGTGGACGAGCGCGGCCGCAGCCATCCACAACGGGGACCCACCGCTTCTACCGCGTCGACTCGCCCTTCGACTCGTCCACGACGAGCATCCGCAGTCTCTACCGCTTCAACTTGGACGCACTGGCGAAAAAAAGTGGAGAGACTACCCTCTCCCGGACTCGTCCACAGACGCCGCGGCCACGAGGCTCGCCACCACCGTGATGTCGTCCATCTTGCCGCCAAGGTACCGGTACCCGGCGCGCTCGGCCGCCACAGCGAACGGAGAGCGTGTCTTGGTCGCCTTGGCGGCCTTGTGTGCCGTGTGCGCCACGCACGACGCGACTTTCTCCATGCTCTCGGGGTCCAGCTCCGGGTCCGACGGCCACACGCTGTCCAGCAGCGTCGCGATCTGCTCGGCGAACAGGTTGTCAAACCTGCCACACACACACGCACGCACACGCACACACGTTAGCCTATGGAAGAAGAGCCATGCTCTATCGCTCAAACACATACAGTCCGTCAGTGCCGACGATGACGACGTCGCCCTCCTCAGTCGACACGTCCAGCAGCTGGCCGTGCTCGGGCTGGTCTCCGTTGCCGTATCCGAGCTGGAACGGACAGTTGAAGTAGTGGCACTGGTTCGGTGACTCGTACACGGCGCGCCACTTCATGGCGCCGTGCTCGTCCGCCTGCAGCCTGCACACGATGAATCCCGAGTCGCCGAGGTTGATCGCGCGCAGATTGTCGTCTGCAGTGGTGGCAAGCACTCTTGAGTTGGCCATTCCACACGCGCTTTCAAAGCTCATGAAATCGACTAACGCACCATAGAGCTGCACGATGCACGCCGTAGAGCTCCCCTGACACTGTCACCAAGCAGCGCAAAGCAAATCACCATGATGCCGAGCTCTATGTCCAATCACCCCACCGGAACCCTGGACACACCTTGACCGATCGGTGCGCAAACTTGAGCAGCTCTAGCGGTTCGCGCCAACAGCTTACGCACGAGCTCGAGCGTGTCAACGGTTCTAGGACTAGAACTTCTAGCAGCCTTCAGTTCACCATCCCAACGTGAATAGTGAAGGCGGAGTCGATGAGCGATCATCGCTGCAAGTCAAGCCAGCGTAGCCACCAGCCAAGCCAACGTAGCCGCCAGACCATTCCTCAATCCACACACATGCACACATATCCAAACATCCACGCGGAGGCCACTTTCTCGCCTGGAAGCCTTCGAGCTGAAGCTCCTCTGATCGAGCAGTGGCAACCTCGTGTAGTTCTGAAATAGTATACGCCAATCCTTCCCGCAAAGTTGCCGCGCCATTCGGCCAACCCCCACCGCCCGGCATGAGCGCCGAGCCCAAGACGGAGCCCGCGCGCGGCGACGCCGAGACGCGCGAGCTGCTCAAGGGCGTGCTGATCCTGCAGGCCAAGGCGTTCGAGGAGCTGTCGGCCGCGCACCACCGCCAGCGCGAAGCCTTCATCCAGCAGATCGGCCGCGACCCGCTGACGTACGAGCCGGCGACCGCTGCGCATTCCGAGCCCATCGCGCTGCGTGTCGAGAGCGACCCGCCATCGCCCGCTGCGGCGGCGCTGAGCGTCCCGGAGGCGCTCGCCCGGCTCATTCGTGAGCACTGTGATGCGGACGGACGGCTGCTGTCGGCCGCGCACGTGCGGGCGTTCGTCAAGGCGGCCAAGGCGCAGCTGCAGACCATCGAGGAGCAGATGCAGGCCATCTACGTGTTTGACATGACGCTGCAAGCCAGCCACGCGGCGCTCGAGAAAGGAGACAGCTCGGAGCTCGCGGGACTCGCCAAGGCGTTCGAGTCCGACCAGGGATTCGACCTCATTGTCGACTGGTTCGCAGGCGCCTGCACCTACAGGGACGAAGCCCGTGTGGCCTTCTCGACCATCGCGCTGCAGCTCATCCAGCGCAACCGGCCGATCGTGCCGTTCACCAGGAAGCACATCCGCAAGCGCCTCAGACCGCTCATGGCCCCTAAGTACCTCAGCAGAATCGTACGCGGGCGACTCAACACGGTCATGAACGACCTGCGCGAGAGCACGTGATGGAAGTTGTAGGCGTTCGACTGACTAGAGGTGAACAGCAGCGACATCACCTCTAGCGACGATATTTACTCGTAACATGGCATGAATGACCACTAAGAATAGGGGAGTGAGAAACGACTCGCCCGCAGCGACTGTCCAAGCCCAACGAAAGGCTCCTCCGTGTAAGTGCTCGCCCACTAACAATCTCTTCTAGCAGCAGAAGATAATGCAGGGCTGGCTAGACGTGCTTGAATCGCACGGTGCTGGGCTTGTTGGCGCCCGGAAGGTGTGGACACGTCGCTTCCTGACACTCAACTCAGCATTCCAGGCGCTTGAGATTTTCAAAGACGATACCCAACAGGAGCGAATCGACCGCATCGACCTTGGTGGAGATGAAGCCACGGTTGTGACGGCCGAAGATCTCGGCGAAGCGCTTGCCGGTGCCAGCCACAGTCGCTTCCGCTCGTCGTCCGCAAAGCTCTCGGTTGAAAACTCTCGGCGGTTTGTCCTTCGAGTCACCGATAGTAGCAAGCACCATCACTATCTGTGCGCCGAAGTGAGCGATAGCGTTGCTTCCAACCGCCAAATCCTTGATCAGTGGTTGCGTACGATCCGCCGCGTCATATCCTCTTCAGCTGCTTCCAGGAACTCTACTCAAATCGCCGTCGGCGACACTCGTGGACTTGCGGATGCGATTGCGGCGTTCACGGAGCGACTCCATCTTAGCGCAACCGTGGTTGCTCGCAGAGCTCCAGGAAATGCTCCAGCACAATACGAATTACTGGTCAAAGCTTGGGTGCTTGCACGGGAGCTCGTCGAAAGCGGCGTCAGCGATGAGGGGTATAGTCACCAGTCATGGCAGCTCATCGAATACTCGTGCGAGTGGCACCTTGGGCGAACCACAGCTCAGCTCAAGGATTTTGACGCGAGTCTGCGGCAGTTTGCTGGTCGAGAACTGCGTGATGTCTCTTTTCCCTCGGTGAGCACTCCAATGAGCCACGTGATGACACGGTTGCTGCATCAGCCTCGCGGAGCAAGCGACTCGGAGACCCAGCCGTACATGGACGCCGATACCCAGCGCCGCATTGCGCTTTATGATGAATACTTCCAAGGGGTCTTGCGGCTCCCTGCACTCTCAACAGTTGGTAGTAACGTTGCAACCGTACTTGACACGTTTCTAGATGTACCAGCGCATCTAGCTGCGCTTCGAAAGGTTGAGCGAGAAACCAGCACAAGCCTGCATCTGAGCCAGCGCCGAGTTGTCCCGTGGGAACAGCGAGCTCGCTTTGAAGAGCTGCATGCTCTTTACATGGAGCAACTACAAGCTCGTGAAGCCCAATTAGCTCAGCAAGTCCAACGCAAGCAAGCAAATGACCAGAAAGAAAGCAGACGCAGTAGTAGAAATGGTCAGCGTGAACGCGAGCAGCGCCACCACAAGCACCGTGAGCGTGCACCATCCGAGCGTCAAGACGCGCCGGTGGCGCCTCTGCCGAGCCTCGCTCCCTGATCCTGTCAAGGTACTTTTTTTGTTCGGATTGGCCAAGTTTGCTCTAACGCGTTAGTTCTTGATACAGGAGGATGACAGCGCTGCTTCAGTCCAAGAACGCATCGCACGCATCGGACACAAGCTCATTGCCGAGGCTTTTATGCTCCCATCAGGCCCCCGAGCCCCTCAACCAGTTGTTTAGTACGGCAGTAGACAGAGCAACACCCCAAACGATCAAACCGTTGATTACATCTTTACCCTCACCAATCAGCTTCAAAGCCTTCATCGCTGTATCGATTGTCTGTAGACCTTGCCGTCATAGGCGTAGCAATGCCTCCAATGTGTTGGTCTCTTTTGTCGTCGTCCCTTGCGTCCTGAGCGTCGTCATCGTCTTCTTCTTCATCCATGTCTTCAAATGTAGCGCAATATTGCCGCCACGGGACTTCTTGTTCGCGTACTGCTGGCTCACTGCTCTCCGATGGCGGTGCAGCCGCCTTTGACTCATTCTCTGAATATCTCAAAAAGTCCGATGGTTGAGAGGATGCATTCGCACAACTAAGAGGGCCTTCGTCCATTGGGTCTTCATCCACCGTGCCTTCATCGGGTACAATCTCTCTGCCAAGAGCTATCGAAGACCTCAGTTTCATCACCAGACTAGCGGTAGACGAACTTGAGCTAGAGAGCGGGCGATTCGGAGATGAGTGTTCATCGTCTTTGCACCTTGGCGACAGCTCCGCACTTGTAAGCTCCTCAGGCACATTACCCAAGTCTAGCTTGTTCGCGGGTGAATTCTTCCCAACAACCTTTGCCGCGATGGAGTGTGTACCTCGTCCAACAACACTACCGGTTGACCTCCCAGCGGTGGATGAGGTTCCGTGCATACCAAAAACGTGAGACTTTCCTGATCTCGCAGCAAGTGCTCGGATCGATCGATCCATATCGTCGTCGCGAAATTCGGTGTCTTTTGATCCACCCAACTCCCTGAGTAGCTCTAATGCCGCACGGTGCTCTTCCTTAAGATCTGTCAGTGACATACCGGTGTGAGCCTTGCTCTCCTTCTTCTTTGACTTCTTCTCCAGCACATCAATAATATCTTCATCGAGTGATTTGGTAGGCTCGCGATGTACTGAACTCGTTTTTTTCGGCTCAGCTTTTGACTCCCGTCGCACAACCGCTGGCACTTTCATTTTTTCGGGTCCAGATATTGTAGATGCTGAGATCGCCTTTGCGGAAGCTGAGCTCTTTCCGCTAGCTCGGCTCGAAGGATCTAGCCTCGCCTTTCCGGGTTCGAGAACTCGACCATTTTCAGATTTTGTGGGCTTGCTACCACGTCCTCGTTCGTTTTCTTCTTGCAGCTCTGGATTGTTGCTTCTCCCACTGGCAATTCCATTAGCATGGTTGGTGTGGAACATCTGCTTTAGTGCCGCAAACTTGGAGGCTAGGTCGAGTACGTTAACAACATCTTCTGCAGGATCCGGTGGTGCAGTCTGTTGCAACTCTTCATGATCACTATCATCATGGTCATCTTCAAAGAAGTCGTGCGTGGTGCGATCAGCAGAAGATGGCACGGCGTCGAGGCGCCTAGGAGCTAGCATGAGCAGATCCGAATCACTTCGTGTAGCAGTCGACTCACGCGAGCTTGAAGCTGACGACGCGAAGGATGATGCGCTAGAAGAGCGACTTGATCCACGAGTATGCAACAGCCGCAAAGACGAGGCTGACCCTCGACTGCTCAGAGTCGGGAGCTCGCGTACTCCTGGACCAGATGCATCAGCTTGAGCTGAGGTTTTCTTTTCAAGAGATCCGGCGAAGTATTTGACATCGTGCTCGATAAAAGCCGAGATGGTTGACTCTGGGTGAAACAGCCCGCCAGCTGCTGCGTTCATGTTGAATGCGTCAAACGTGGATCTGAGAGCCAGGAAAAGAATCAACAGCCTTCGTCAGTGAGCGTCTATGTCTCTAGTGAAATTGAGAGACCTACGTGTCGCTGTCAGGCTCGAGTTGCCGGGACGGCGAGTCGACGGCCTTTTGGGCAAGATGCTTGTGGTCATCATTGTTATCCACGTGGTATTTGTCAGCTACGTCGTCACGCTCCTCCTTATCTTGACTTTCGCGTCTTGCCGAGACTGGTGGCGCCTTCTTTTTCTCTACACCAACACATTTTTCAAACGCACGTCAAAACCTGCACAGTCGCAGCGGAATGGAACATGCTCGCCGACCAACTTCTCAATTTGTGCTCAAGCGTCGGGTGCAACTGGTTGCTTAAGGTTGATCGCACGCTTGTCAGACGCTTTTTCCGTGATGCCTCTGCCTTTGACCTGCGCCTAGCTTGTAAGACGACGCTGCTCAACTTCTACAGCAGCCAACCGACTACCTACATCATGAGCGACGACAACTTGGAGTTCTTCTTCGGATCCGCCCAGTTGTAGTTCATCGTGACCTTGAGCTCGACGCAACCTGGACTTCTTCCCAACACTCAAAGCAGCACGCTTGCACACAGCAAAAACTATTTATACGATGCGCGAGGCGCTCTGGAAGCTTTTTATCTATAGGACCACCTCACACACAACTGACCGACCTGCGCCATATTTGACGATGGTGGGTCCTACACACAAAGCGCTAGCTAGAACTTGAGATACCTGTTCTTCAAATCCTTAGCTATGCCGTCGTAGGGGAATCCGAATCGCTCACTTCCACGATCACAGGGCTAGAAGTTGGAGCAGGAAGAATAGGATCCCCAATTGTACCGTTACTCGTTGGCTTTTCACCAGCAATGCGAGCTTGGCTCCAGTCAGGAATCACGCCGTTGTAGCCGTAGTTGAAGAACAGTTCATCGCCTGCTGCGATATCCGCCTTCGCATAAATGCCGATGCGGTGTTCACCTCCAACAAGCATGATGCGGGCAAAACACTTTGGCTCTTTTGAGTCGTGGTTTGCGAACTTGCTCTTGTTGCCCTTGCGTGTAGCGTCCACGACAGAATCCTCATTCAGGTCGAAGAGGAAGCTCACAGTCGACTTGTCGTACACGTTTCCACGACGTTCAGCCTCGTCCTGGGATAATAACGATCCGGTGTATTCGTAGATGAAAGACCCCTGGGAGATCGCTTCGCGAGCAAACGCCCCCCATCCGTGCGTCTCGGATGGAGCGATCGCAATTCGCTTAAACTTGCCGCGCAGGATGTTTACATTTCCACAAAGCTTGCTCTCTTGAGCAGAAGTCACGGTACTCCCATTTGCCAGCAAAACTGGCACCTCACAGGCACCACAGCTGCCACAAACGTCAGGGTCGCATTCTCGAAGAGCAAAGAAACACGGACAAGCGTCGGTGCGGCATTGCCCAGGTGCGCAACGACAGCCGGGAAACCGGTTCGCACAATCCCGCGTACAGCTGCAAGCCTTGTCACAGAAATGATCACGCCGCATACAGGAGCAGCCAGCGGAGTTGCAAGAGGCGCCGACGTGATCGCACGGGCACGTATTCGTGGTTGGCGCCTCGGTCGCGCATCCGTTGGTGACGTGTACGTCGAAGATGATCGTAGCTGTTGCCTGCCACGCCCAATGACCGCTCCCGTCCACGATCAGCTCGAAGCTTCGCAAACATATTTGCCCTCGAACTGCGTTCTCGGTCCACTCTGATTTCGTCGAATGAACTCAGCAACCTCTCCACACGACTTGGTTGCGAGTACGCGGGCGATAGCACAAGGACTATTGCCAAGCATCACCATGAGCTTGTCCAACAGGATCACCTCAGCTACTTGCCACTCGGTGTCAATTACACTCTCAGCCCCATTCGATGATAAGGTCGCATTTTTTGAGCAGGCTGGTCCACAACTTTCACTTTCCGAGAGCAAGCGCAGTCGTTCATCTCCAGTCAATGTGCGGTAGTAGCGTTCGAGACCAATGAACTCAGATGCATCCGACTCGGGGTCCAAGCGCCCGCGAGGCTGCAAAGCCTTCTTTCGCTCGAATGGGCGCTGAGATTGTAGCATCGCCGACGCCTTGGTGCTGGCAGCAGTCTGCGATCGTGCAGATCGACGAATTTGAGGGCTTTCGAGATCAATAAGGTCTGGTTCGTTCGGTGATTCATCATCACCCTCATGCTCCTGCTTGACATTTGCAGGGTCTATCTTCTCAATCGCTTCCATCGTTTCGTCAGTTTGTGGCGTAGCTGTTACATCGTCAACATGATCGTTTGGAATAGCGTCTTCCGTGAATGCGAGCCCAGCCAACTTGGCGGTCGCCTTCACCACTGGATACTTGGGATCGGCACGCATAATAGGGCCGTGGCTGGCGGATGCCGTGATTACGACAGTTGTACGCAAAGCATCGACGACAAAAGAACTCCCAGTACGATGCCGACAAAGACTCTTCCGTATCTGTCAAAGCAGGTGAAGCATCCGTGAATTGCCGCAAGCCCAGCCCACCGGAGTTGCTCGAACTTGATCGATTGACAACAAGGTTCCTGGGATGCTGCTCAAGGCGGCGGCGAACACTTTCGTTCATTGTAGTCTGAATTGAAGAGCTGCCGCTCTCCGAGCTTTCTTCAGATAGTAGCTTCTCCCGCAATAGCCGGCGCTTGATATCTGCCAGGTCCGCAAGTGGCTGCTCCGAGTACCCCAAACGCTTAAGAATCTCCAGCGCCTCGGGGCTGCCTCCGCATTGCGTGTTGACGAAACGAAGAACGTACTCGTTCGATTCGTCATCGCAGCCAATTAGCGTCTCCTTTCGCGGCCCCGCAAAGCCATCAAAGTGCGCGATATTGATCTTGGACTGCTCGTTTGCCTTCATTGTGAACAATGGGACGTAGCGCATGATCGGGTCATCGTCCACTCGATGCGCACCGCGCGTCAAAATGCACGTCGTGGACTTGCGCAGCGCCGGCAGCACACTGAGGTACGTGATGTCTTCAATCTCGATGAGACGTCCCGTCAATGTATTGTCGCCGCGGCCGAAACGGTAGCCAAACGGTGCCGCGTCCACCGCATTCACTGCATACTCATCATTCCGGAGAAGTCTGTGAGCTGCAACCTTTTCAAGGCGGGACACTGGCAGCGGAGAGGGAACGGTTTTGCCTGTGGAAGCAACGGTATGTTAGCACTGCGTTCATGGTTGTATGCGAGCACGAATCGTTTACCAAGCTCGCGGATAGTGCGCTCTCGGAAATCTGGCAGGTCTGCGAGGTACGCTGCGACTTGCGCGCGCGCATTGGCGATGATTTCCTTGGCGCGCATGTTGTGACAGTTCTTGATCAGCGGCGTCACTTCTTCCACGAGCTGCGTCACGCGGTCCTCCAGCTTGGCGTTCTGTCTCGCCTCTCCGACCGATCCAGGCGCTCGCCGTGAGCACCACGGGGGCGTCCGGGTGCAGCGCGCACATGGCTGCCAGTTCTGGGTCGTAGAACCCCAACGGTCGGTCCATGTCGCGCGCAAACGGTGGCCGGACGCCCTCGCGATCCGGCAGCACGTTGCCCGGCGGGGCGCTGAACCTCACGTGGCGCCAGGCCGTCGAGTGCAGGTGCGCGTCCTGTATCGCGTCCTCGTTGCTCGCGAACCTGCGCTTCTTGACGCGCTTGCCTGGGCTGCCGTCCTCGTCGTCCGTGAGGTCCACGAGCGCGACACCTCCGCGCAGCGCGGCGCGGCGGCTTCTGCCCGCGGTTGTCGGGCGAGCGCGGGCTCATGGCGCGGCGCAGCGCCTGCCTCTGGTTGCGGCGCTCCTCTGCGCGCGACTTCTTGCTGCTCTTGGGCGCGGTGGGCGCCGCCGCCTTGGCGCCGCTCGCCCGCTTGTCGCGCGCCAGGGCCTCCATCTCGCGCGCCTGCGCCATCACGTCCGCGAACAGCACGCGCTGCTTGGAGCGGCGGCCCAGCCGCTGCGCGATGCCCTCTCTCTCGCCCTCGCCCTCGCTCTCGCTCTCGCCGCCACGCGCGCGCTTGCCCGCCGCCATGGGGACGCGCCCGCTGATCGATCGATCGATCGCTCAGTCGATCGGATCGATCGCCGCCTGTCTGGGGCGGTTGGCTTTCCCGCCCATTTAGCGATACGCACTTAGTAAACTAAGTTCGAGGAAATTCCGAACTTAGATATCTAAGTTCGATGGGCTTTACGCACTTAGAATGCTAAGTTCGCGAACCTAGCGAGCCGTATCTGTCGGACTGAGCGGACACGGGAGAACTGGGCGAGGAGATGATGGTGATGGCGATGCGCGTGGCGCGGCCGAGCAGGCCGCTGCGGCTGAGGATGTTGAGGTGGCGCGGCCTGGCGACGATGCAGGAGACGCACAGGCAGGCGCTGCAGCTCGTGTCGGGCGCGTGCGGGCTGCCGCACCCCCAGAAGCGCGCGACGGGCGGAGAGGACGCGTGGTTCATCCGGGGTGACACGGTGGGCGTGGCGGACGGCGTCGGCGGCTGGGCGCGCAAGGTGCGCGCGTCGTGCTATGCTTGTGTACGGCAACGAGGAGCTGACGAGGCGAGGAGCAGGGCATCGACTCGGGCGAGTACTCGCGCACGCTCATGCAGTCGGCGGGCGAGGCCGTGGACACGCTCGCGGCGCCGGAAGAGACGGGTGCCAAGCGCCTGCCTGAGCCGCTGGAGCTGCTCAAGTTTGCGCACCGATCGGTCAAGGTGTGTCCAGGGTTCCGGTAGGGTGATTGGACATAGAGCTCGGCATCATGGTGATTTGCTCTGCGCTGCTTGGTGACAGTGTCAGGGGAGCTCTACGGCGTGCATCGTGCAGCTCTATGGTGCGTTAGTCGATTTCATGAGCTTTGAAAGCGCGTGTGGAATGGCCAACTCAAGAGGTGCTTGCCACCACTGCAGACGACAATCTGCGCGCGATCAACCTCGGCGACTCGGGATTCATCGTGTGTAGGCTGCAGGCGGACGAGCACGGCGCCATGAAGTGGCGCGCCGTGTACGAGTCGCCGAACCAGTGCCACTACTTCAACTGTCCGTTCCAGCTCGGATACGGCAACGGAGACCAGCCCGAGCACGGCCAGCTGCTGGACGTGTCGACTGAGGAGGGCGACGTCGTCATCGTCGGCACTGACGGACTGTATGTGTTTGAGCGATGGAGAATGGCTCTTCTTCCATAGGCTAACGTGCGTGCGTGTGTGTGTGTGGCAGGTTTGACAACCTGTTCGCCGAGCAGATCGCGACGCTGCTGGACAGCGTGTGGCCGTCGGACCCGGAGCTGGACCCCGAGAGCATGGAGAAGGTCGCGTCGTGCGTGGCGCACACGGCACACAAGGCCGCCAAGGCGACCAAGACACGCTCTCCGTTCGCTGTGGCGGCCGAGCGCGCCGGGTACCGGTACCTTGGCGGCAAGATGGACGACATCACGGTGGTGGCGAGCCTCGTGGCCGCGGCGTCTGTGGACGAGTCCGGGAGAGGGTAGTCTCTCCACTTTTTTTCGCCAGTGCGTCCAAGTTGAAGCGGTAGAGACTGCGGATGCTCGTCGTGGACGAGTCGAAGGGCGAGTCGACGCGGTAGAAGCGGTGGGTCCCCGTTGTGGATGGCTGCGGCCGCGCTCGTCCACACCTCGCTGGTCCACCCGGTGGGTGCGTGAGGTGATAGATAGATACCGTAGCAGGCGAGACGGGGCGAGCTCGTCCACAGCGTCCACACCAGTCCGGCGGTGGCTGCGGGTCGGACGAGCGAGCGTAGAGTGAATGACACGGAGCTCCTCGCGTTGGACCGGCTTCAACTTCAAGGCTTGAACCGTTCGCGTCGGTGGATTCACAGTCAAGCCAATACGAGACACAGAGAGTTTGATTGGCTGGTCTCCGACCAATCCACAACAATATCGTCTGTGATTGGTCTATGAGAACAGCAACCAATCACAGACCAGGTAGGGGTTGTGGACCAATCACAGGCGGATTAGATAGGTAAAAGGGTTAGAGAACAATTCTGATGTCCCTCGCTTTACGGACACCGTATATGAACTGATCCATCTTGAGCTGCAAGGGATGGTCAAGATGGTCACGTGTAGGTGCAGACCAGTCGACGTATGACGTCGAATCCCTGGTCGGACTTGAAGGGTCCTTGAACACCTTGGCCTGCAGGATCAGCACGCCCTTGAGCAGCTCGCACGTCTCGGTGGCTCCGTCTGGAGCTCGGCGCTCATGCTGGACGGTTGAGCAGTTTTTTTGCGTACGAGCTCACCTTCCAGACGAGCTCCAACGCATTCGTTCGCGTCGCCATGTGGCAGTGTGGACGTGTGTGGACTGGCGACTACATTTGGCTAGACTAGCGGCGATGATCGCTCATCAACTCCACTGACGTTGTGATTGCGGTGGCTCCATGGCTAGGTAATAGAGGAGCGCGAGATGGTGTCGTCGAGCCAGCAACTCGCTGCGTGCATGCACCTGTCTGCTCATTCGCCGGAGGCTCTCTCCGAATGCGGAGCCAAAGGATCGGGCAGCAGCTCCCAGATTTTTTTTTTCAGCCTTGGTGCATCACGCATGCAGTTGGCAGCAGAGCACAGTTCGGTGCACGCCATCAGCGATCTCTCGCTGCTGGTGGCGATCTCGATGACGCTCGATGACTGCGTCGAATTCTGAATGCGGATGCCCGGCGCAGCTGTCGAGCGTCCAATGTCGTGGGGGCTCCTGCTTTCGATTTGTGTGCTTTTTCGAACCATTCGCCGCTCGGCCTGCTGGCGCTGGCCCAAGTGTCGACTGTGATCAATCGAATCGATGGTGGCGGCTCGGAGGATCAAATCGCCACTCATGCAGCGAGCATCGTCTATGCAAGACTGCTGGTGGGAATGTCGTGGAATGTCGTGGCGGTGGGCGGACCGAAACGTGCAATGCTACATGGCTCTGCCTGCGAAACCAAGCTCGGCACGCCAGCCGCACTCGTGTGCAACATGCCTCGGTGGATTACACTGTGCCGTGTGGGTTGCCAGCGGGCGGGCGTTTGACAGCAGGCGGCGCTGCAATGGCGGCGCGAAAATCGCCACATGGCGTCGAATTGGGGTGATGGATGCCGTGTTCAGCGGTGTAGCATCACGGTTTTTCATGCAAATTTTGCCGGCAGCAACGAGCGCCTGCCGGTGCCGGCTCCTATCGGCCCTAGTGACGCGGAATTGAGGAATGGGGCAGCCTGGAGCTATCAGGTTCAAGTCGCTCGACCAAAGTAATTCGGCAACCACGGTACGACGGGAGGAACATTCTCTGTGTTGTCGGAAGCTTCCGGGGCCGTGCGCGGGAAGATCGCCAATTTCGCCACCAAATTTTAGTGCAAATCGGCCGCGAGCGCGACTTGGGAAATGTAGGCGCTCGCATTTTCCCCACCACCGCCGCCGCCTTCCGCGGCTTGGCGACCCGAGTTGCCATCCCACTCTGTCCTGCTCGCGCGCGGATCGGCGCGAGGACCGCCGACCTCGCCCGAGAAATCATTGCGCGGGACCGATTCGCTGCTGCTGAGTTGAGAACGTTGAAGGACACGCGGCTCGCCCCTGCCCGGCGGTGAGCGTTGCGATTGATCGCAAAGGAGATGAGCGAGAAAAAAAAAAAATGCCAAGTTGGCGCTTGCTGAACGGCGTGGCGAGGCATCGGCGCTCGCGGCTCGCTCGCCGCGACCGCGCCGCGCATTTTCCGGATCTTCACTGCTGCGATCGCTCATGCATGTTTCACTGCGCCAAAACGTCCGAATTCCAATGCGCTAAACTCTCGCCTCGCCGTGCCATGCGCGTGCGGTAGGCATGTAGCTCGCTCAGCAAAAAATGCCCAGCAAGCTGCCGCGGACTCTGGGAGGGAGCAGTGGCAGGCCACTCAACGTGTGGCGTGATGGATGGGGGCGGAATGGGGCCAGACGGAGCCTGCGCCTACTCGCCAGTAAACAGAGACGACGTTAGCGAGCTCTGATTCCGTGTCTCGCCACTTCATGCCGAGCGAGAGAGCTCCACGCACTCGCACGCACGCCACGGGCTTCCATGACCAAACAAAGCGAGTCGAGCCTCGCAGTTGCTGCGGAGCGAGGGCTCAATTCGCGCTGCAATCCGGAGTGTCGAAATGCTAAACGCTCCCACTTGAAGCGCATAGTCAGGCCTAGTCATTGCCCTTTCTGAGGCGTGTCAACTGAGAAATGCGAAAAACGCACGAAATCATGAAGTTGCCAAAAAGTGGTACTATCGACTCAATTTCCACAGAGTAAATTTTTCTTCTATATTCTCTTTTTGACAACTAAAACAGGTGGTTTGACACCAAAAAAGCGCGTCCATTTCAGCAAACAATGCGAAACAAGCGAAATCCCACCAAGAAAAAAAAAACAACTGCGTTCCGTACCGTAGGTCGGCGAGCGGCTACGCACACACACGGTACGGGTATCCATCGACCGGCCGGGCTGGCATTTCTCAACTTGCCGCGCAGGCGCCGAGGTCTCTTTCTCGACGACGAAGCAGTGCGTCCAGGTCTCGCCCCAGGTCTCGAGCGTGTCCGTCGCCACCGCTCGTCGCCAAGCTCTGCAGGTCGCCAGGTCGCCTAGCGTTGCCCGTTTCGGAAAACGAGTCCCGCGTTGCACCGCTGTCAACTGGTGCCCGGAGCTCCGAACCCATCCATCCACCCAATGTCCAGTATGCTGCTACCGTCGACATGGGCTCCGACCGCCTCGGTTGCTTCGTCTGTGGCAGTGCCAGCCAAGCTCCCGACCGAGTACCAGACGTCGAACAGCCTCACCATCGACATGCAGCACCTCGTGGAAGCTGATGCCCGCCCGGCGCTCATGCTGCCGCCGCTGTCAATGGCCCAGGCCACCATTAGCCCGCCCAACACCCGCAGGTATCCGCCCGTGCTCGCGCCACTGCGAGTGCTGCCGGACTACTGCCGGTTCCCAGGATGCCCCAACTTCGGCAAGATGCAGGGCTACTGCCACGACCACATCCACGGCCGCCCGACGTCGCTGCCAGGTCTCGCCGTGCCGCCGGTCGTGTCTCGCCCCATGGGGGCTCCGCAGCTCCTGCCAGGACTCCACTCAGTTGTCCCGCCTGAGTTCGCGTCGTGCTCGTCCGTCATGTCGTCGCCAGCCTCGTCGGTCTCCTCGTGTGCCTCGTACCAGTCGATGCCCTCGGCCGTCACACCCGCGAGCGTCGTCTACCCTCCTGCGCCGACACTCAAGCGTCCGCCGCCCGTGATGATCCCGCTGCCCAACCACACCCACAACAGCCTGAAGAAGCGCCCGAGAGTGTTCGTAGACGTCGAGAACCGCCCAGTCCTCAACTCCGCACCCAAGAGCCGACCGGCCAAGTGCCGCCGTGAGAACTGCCGCAACGATGCGCGCCGCAAGGGGCTGTGCATGGAGCACGGCGGGCGACACTTTTGCAAGATGGAGGGCTGCACCAAGTGCGCGCACCGAGGAGGGTTCTGCATTTCGCACGGCGGAGGACGCCGCTGTGCCGTCGCCAACTGCACCAAGAGTGCCCAGTCCGGTGGCATTTGCTACTCGCACGGTGGTGGCAAGCGCTGCGCCACCGATGGCTGCTCGCACGCCGCTCGCTCTGGCGGCTTCTGCATCAAGCATGGCAAGCAGCAGCGCGACCGGCAGATGAGCGAGTAGACGAATCCACACACCACTACAGACAGCAGTGTACATTCCTAGTCCTAGACAATCGTGTAACTAGTAAACAAACGCATCAACATAGCGCCATGCATCCCGATTCATTTCGCCAACACCTCCTGTACCTAGCTCTTGATCACTCACTCACCCCATCTCTCCTCGCTTGCTCGAGTTTACATCAAGTCCCCGGATACGGGCATCTGCATGTCTTCCATTTTGCTCCACATGTAAAGCAAAACTCGTGGCCGTTGTTGCACTTCATGCGGCTGCAACCGGAAATGAGCTGCACGCCGATGCCACATCCTGGGCACTGCTTCGCCCCCAACAGCTCGCACCGAGCTGGCATACTCGCGATCGGAGTGGAGGTCAAGCAGCTTCCAGTCCTTCTCGGATAAAAACCGGTTGTACAGCATGAGGTCCGTAGCCGACAACACGCCACGCACATAGTCGACGGGGAATTCCTTCTTGCAGCACTGAGCCGGCACGAGCGAGCGGTCAAGAACTGCCATGCGACAGCGGGTGGCGACACATTTCACACAGTACAGGTGGCCACATGGTAACATCCGGCGTGTGTGTAGCTCGGGCAACTCGGCCAGACAGCACACACAACTTGGTGCGGGTTTGCACTCCAGGGAGTCGTCGTCGCTGCTCGACTCGTCGTCGCCTTCATCCAGCGTTCCCGTTGCACTCGTTCGTAGCAAGCGACGCTCTTCCTTGGCATACAAACTGCGAGCAATGGATTCGTCCAGCGCGAGTTGGTCGGCTAGATGAATCTCCGACCGGTACGCCTCCATCAGCGCCACCGCATGGAGTTGAGCCTGCACCGCCTCTTGATCTGTCTCATCAATGGCCTGGTCATCAAGTCCAGGTGGTGCGTTTGCGTCGACAGCAATGCCCAGCGCTTCGCATTGCTGTCGCTCGAGCTCGTCTGGGGTAGGCGGAGGAACGCGTTTCTCAAAAAAGCGGAACATCTTCACGTGGACGCGGCAAAAACGAAAGTGATGTCGTTGCTTGAAGCTGCCAGATGCATCCGAGACGGGGAGGAGAACGAGCCTTTCTCGGCAACAGCGGCTGCGAATCGTTCGCTTCAACATTCAGATCATGTTGACAAGCAAACCTTACTCCGGCACTATGGATCTCCCTCTATACGCAGGCACAGCGATCCAGCCGCAGTTCCAGCAGAACCGATGGCCCAGAGGGCAAGTCATCATGCTGCAGCCATCGACTCGCTGTACGCCGACGCCGCACTTTGGGCACTGCTTGCCTTGAACCTGAAGCACAAGTGCCGCGTACTCCTTGTCAGATTTTAGCGTTGACTCGCTTGGGCTTTTCTCGGCCACGAAGCGACGATACAGCTTCATATCCCTCACCGAGAGCACACGCGTGACAAACTCCTCCGGAAATTCGGATCCGCAGCAACGGATCGGAACCAGTGCTCGGTCGTTCACGCTCATCTTGGCCATGTAGCCCAGGCAGCTCAGGCAGTATGTGTGTCCACACGGTCCTTTGACACGTTCATTTGCCACAGTCGCTGCCATGCACGAAATGCAGTTTTCTGGCTCGATGTCATGGGGAGAAGTTGGTTTCACTTGGACGGCAGACTGCTTGCTCTCTCGAAAGCCTTCATTTTGCGCGTCCTCCTCACGAGCCTTCCGCTTCTGGCTGCGAGCAGTTACTAGAGTGCGCGGGAATTTCTGGCGGCTAGCTTCAAACTTTGCAAACAGGTCGTTGTACTTGGTAAAGTCTCGCTTGGTAACAGCGGCTTGGACGAATTCTAGCGGCAGGACCTTCCCACAACAACGCACCGGAACACCGATGCCTCCAGGGTCTTTGTCGTTCGAAATTGCATGGCGACAGCGCTGGATCAGGCAATTTCGGCATAGCAAATGGCCACAAGGGGCCGTGAACTGCACCCGGGGGCTTGTGATCTCCGACAAGCAAGAGTGGCAGGTTCCCGGTTCGTGCTGCATATCCTCTTGGCCATTCGTGAGGTCCACGACCCGATCACTCGCAAGCTTTCGCGAAAGCTTCTTCTTGCCACTGCTACGCTTTGTCGCGGTGGGGTCGGCGACAGTCTCTAACGCTGCGTTTGCGTTTCGCAATAGGTAGGAATAGTACGCGATCTCCTCAGGGTCAAGCACAACGCTGATCGATTCCGTCGGAATCACCATCATGCAGCAACGCAATGGAACGAGGCGTGAGCTCAGACTACTGCGTGCACCTTGGGCTAGACACGCTCGGCAGATCCAGTGGCCACATTGTAACGAGAAGTGTACGGGCGACTCATCGTCAGCAGCTCCTGACATCTTCAGAGAGTTGGAGCAGACGACACAACGCCGCGGCGCCATCCTTGACGATGCTTTCAAAGCGCTTTCTCTTCGAAGACGAGTGGATCACTACTCGGAGTGATCGGAGCGAAGAGTGTTGCCAGGAAATATGCCCGACTGGGTGAAGTAGCAATAAACGCAGTAAACCATGTATTTCACTGTGACGGCACCATCAAGACACAACGCAAACAGACTAGTGTTCACCTAGTATAGCTTGAATCTCAGTTGCAGGGATGTAGTCGCATGTGCACGTGCGCCAAGGCTTCAGGCACGTGTAGCAGAACTCGTGCCCATTCGGGCATTTCATGTGAACGCATCCGAAGTCGCGCTCGACGCCGATACCGCAGCCTGGACAATGCTTCGCGCCAATGCTCTGCACCGAGCGTGCGTACTCGGCATCCGTGACGAGATCCGACGTCTTCCAGTCTCTTTCGCCAAGGATGCGCGTGTATTTGGTGAAGCCCTCCTTGTCGAGCACTTCTTGGACGTACTCTACCGGGAACTCTCGTTTGCAGCACCGAAGTGGCACAAGAGAGCGATCGCTCAACGCCAAACGACTCATGCGGTGGATACAGTCGCGGCAGTATGTGTGTCCGCACGACACCACGCAAATACTGGCGCTGAATTCGGAATTCGAACAGCTGACGCAGGCTACCCGACCGCCGCGCCACAAGCGCTCGTACTCTTGCAACTCCTCTCCCTCTAGGATGCGCGTCACAGTCAAGAAAGGGATATCATGTCCGCAAGCGCACCGAGCAACGCTGAACCAATGTCGGCAAAGAACCATCGACATCCACGAGTTCGTTCTGTTGCTTGCCACGGTTGCACTGCACCGCTGGGTTAAGCAGGCGCGGCAAAATCCATGCCCGCACTCAAGAAGAAAGAAAGACTCGTCCTTCTTGGAGAATTTGTTCTTGCACCCCTTGCATCGCACCATGCTGCACGCGCGGAGATCGATCACCTGCGTTCGTCGCGCTCTTCTTGAGGATTGCGAGCCAAACTGCTGGATCAAGAAACCACTCCCGTCCCATACAGCCACGTCACCTTGCTTCAAACCCATCGACTTCGCAGCAAAAGAAGCGCGTAACTTGCTTCGAAACTTCCGTGAGCCCGTGGATGAGCACAAGCGCGACAAGCAACAGCGCTAAGGCGCCGAGGTAGACGGTGAGCGGATGGGCGTCCAGGTCGCGTTCGAGATCTTCACTTCGGCTTGCATCCTTTTATCTCCGGTCAAAAATCCCAAGTCGATCAGCAGCAACGCCACAGAGGCCAAACTCAGTATCCCAAGCACAAACTTGGCCGTCCCCAGATAGATGATGGCGAGCACGGCGCGAGGCGATGGTTCGTGGAGTGTCTTCTCAAACCGCAGCGACGGCCTTCCGTCTTGCTCAAGGAAGTATTGTGTAGGTCTCGTCGCTCGAATGGGCAGTAGCGACTCGTACTGGTCAACTGTCCGTGAAAAGCTGATCTTGTGGTCCTGGTCTGCCACGACGTTGTGCAGCACGACGTCGGCCTGGCAAAAGTAGCACGCCACGCTCATGAGCGAGTGGAAGAGCACGATGCCGAACCCGCACAGCGGCAGCGTCGCGATGGACAGCACCGCTCCGACCCACATGACAACTGCACCCGCCACCGCGAGCGCTCCATTCGCCGCGTTAAAGAACAGCAGCAGCATGAAGCGCGCCATGGCCGAGAACGCCCACCCAAAGCTGTAGCTGCTGCTCCCCGCCGTGCTATCCACGATCCGGATGACACTCGGCCGGCCGCGCACTGGACGAGCCACAAACGCCGCCTGGGGGAGCGCGAGGCAGCTCCGCGCCGTAAAAGACGCCTGGGTACTGCTGGAAGTCGCGCGGGGCCGGCGGACGGCGCTGGAAACGCGCGCTCCTCCCAGTCGACGGCGCCAGGGGCTTCGAGCGACGGCGAAGGCGTCAGGGGCGGAGCGCTGGGCGGGAACCAGCGCGCTTGGCCGTCGTCGCGGGGCTCATGGAGCTGCAGCATGGCCACCTTCGGCCGCCTTTCTCCTTCCCTCGCATTGCCAATCACACCGACCAACACTCGTACGGAAACGGGTGTAGGTCGTCTGAAGGTCGCGCGAGTGGGAAGATGCCGTGTTGGGTGTCAACACGGCATTTCCAACTAACTGTAGCTGCTCGTGGAGATGGAGGCGGCGACGATGAAGAACCGAGCGCTGGTGACGGCGGCGGCGGTGGCGGTGGGAGCAGTGGTGCTCGTTGGGGCGTTGAGACTGGCGAGGGCGCGAGTGTATGACGCGCTGATTGTGCGGCTGACGAGCGGGTGGTACGCCGAGGTGCTCTACCGACTGCCGATGCGCAGCAAACTGCTGGATGTGGGCATTGGCACGGGCTCGGCGCTCGCCAACAACCGCGACATGCTCGTGTCCAAGCACATCTTGGTCGAGGGTGTGGACTATGACGCCGACTATGTTGAGAAGTGCCGCTCGCTGCTGAGCGAGCGAGAGCTCAAGGACCGCGTGAGCGTGCACCACGCGTCCATCTACGACTTCAAGGGTGGTCCGTACGACGGCGCGTACTTCAGCTCCTCGCTGATGATCATGCCCGACCCGGTCGCTGCGCTGCGCCATGCTGCGAGTATGCTCAAGCCCGGAGGGTACATCTACGTGACGCAGACTATCCAGACGCACCGCTCCAAGGTCGTCGAGATTGGCAAGCCGCTACTCAAGTACCTCACGACGATCGATTTTGGCACCGTGACGTACGAGAGCGACCTGCTCGCGACTTTCAAGAAAGCGGGGCTGACGGTGACGGAGAATGTTGCGATCTCAGGCTCGACGATGGAGTCGACGCGCTCGTTCCGCCTCTTTCACCCTGAAGCCGTAATCAACGAAGGACCTTGGGCAAGCATTGTGAGCGTGGTTGGAGAAAGCGAAAAGAAGAGTTTCCGGTGTTGCCTCGTCTAGTTACAATACTGCGAATACCGCTCGCTAGTATACCTGTTGTTGTTGTTGGCTGTGCCTTGTCGATGACGGATCAGGGAAAGTGGGGTGTCTTGCTGAGTGAAGAAGCCCTCGGGTTCAAGCAGTACGGGGCTTCAAAGTCGCTCAATGCTGGTGTACTCATGTCTGCCGATTTCTGTGGAGCTTCATCGTCATTGGGAAAAAGGTATTTGATGTTTTCTAGTTCGACGTCCTTTGTCTCGACGCAGCACACGTAAGCCAGCACGCCGCTGCCAACACTCAGCAGCGCGAGAAAGTAGTACGCGCCAGCTACCATGAGAACGTCACGACCTGCAACGTCGTACGCCATGAGCATCGACACACTCCAGCCAGTCGATGCTGCAATTGCCATTGCTCGAGCGCGAGTGTGGAAGGGGAAAATCTCAGCTGGGTAGATCCAACTGATCGGTGCCCAGGAGGTGCAGTACATCCCGACAGCAAATGCCACCGCGGAGAAGAATGCAATACCACTAGGCGAGCTGCACTGAAGAGTCTTGACTCCCACAGCACCGTGGCACCCGAGGCTCAAGCCGAGGCCAGATCCCAAAAAGCCGAGACACATTCCAATTGAGCCCATCACCAATATTGTACGACGTCCAACTGAATCAATGCACAGCTGTGCTGGCGCTGTCATGACGAGACCAATTGAAGTGATCGCGAAGACCAGAGCCTGCTCACTTTCGACGCCCCAGTTAGCTGCGAACACGGCACCCGCGAGCGAGAATGCTGTTGTCAGACTCGCCATCTGCTGCAGAGCAAGAGCCATCATCATCAAAATGATGCGGCGGCGAGTACATGGAACGTGCCACAACGCCTTCCAGGCTGAGCATGTCTTTGGATCTTGACTAGTTTGCGCTTCAAGTGTGATTTCGTCGTCGATCAGGTCCAGTGTGTATGTAATTGGCGCAGACGGCACTAGTCTGTGCAGGATCACAGCCGCGGCAAATCGGCTCTTGTAGCGGTGCAACCAACGAGGACTCTCAGGCAGCAACAGGGAGCCAACAGCAACACCCAGTGATGCCACCATTGCCGAGACAGCATCCAATCGCCAGGCTGACAGGTGAAATGACCCCGTGAAATCGGCAAGCGCTTCTGGAAGTCCCAAGCCGGATAGCATCCCTGCCATGACTGCGAACTGCGTCAAACCGCACAGGAGTCCTCGCCGGTTGCTTGGTGCGATCTCCGCCGTATACACTGGAATGACGACCGAGGACTTGCCAGATCCTACGCCTTGGATAAGTCGCCCCAGCAGAACGACATGGTGCCCCCGCACAGGAGCAATGGATAGGCAAAGCGCACCAAAGCAATAGGCCATCGCACCCATCGCTATTGTTGGTCGGCGCCCAAAGCGGTCGGCGAGCCAGCCACTCGCAAGTGCGCCGACGACGCAGCCGACGCAGTACACAACGTTGTAGAGCGCGGCAAAAGGACAGCCAGACCTCAGTATTTGCCGGGCTAAACTTGCAGGCACTAGGTGTGTTCTTGCCGTATCCGACGCAAAAGTCGGCGAGAAACGAGTCCGAGCTGAGCACGTGCCTCGTGACGCCGAAGTCGTAGCCGATCGGGAACCCGCCGAGCGCCGCGAGCGCGCACGCTACCGTCGCGTACCACGACGTGCGTTGATGTCGCTGCTGAGCTCCTCGCTGCTCGTTCATCGCTACTGGAACTGGAAAGCAGCAGTGAGCTCGACCGAGGAAATCGCAAAGTGAGCTCATCGACTGAGCGATTTTCGAATGAGAAAGTGCAGTGGAAGGCAGTCTCCATTGGAAGAGCACGCCAGGTTGCTCCTAGTCGAGTCGCTCGACGCTCAAGCTGTTACAGCCTAACTGGTGTAGTGCTAGCACCGTCAGGTCGACGATCGCCGCCATCACTAAGCGTCGCTAGCGTCGAGTAGCTCCCATGTCCTTTCTCGGCGATCAGCTAGATCGCGTTGAAGGGGAAATCCAACACTTGCCGAGCACGGGTTGAAGTGGGAGTGATGTGCGTTCCCGCTCTTCAATCGCAAGTATACCAAAACGCAATGACTTTCTGTAATGCTCTTCAACCGTATCTGTGATAATGGCTGCGAAACATAAAAGGCACGGTATCCTGCGACCGATTGGGTTACATGGACGGGACATGGTGTGACCGACTGTGACCGACTGTGACCGATTGGGTCGTATTGTGACCGATTGTGACCGATTGTGACCGATTAGAGTACCATCATTTGTCAAATCATATATACAAATCTATACTCAAAAATATACGTGACGGATAATCGAGACTAGGCGGACACTCGTGCGTTGGCTGTCGCGTGCGGACTTTTCGGTCAAGGGGCCCGCCCCTCTCTTCGCTCCGCTGCGCTCCGCTCGGGGGGCGCCGCTGCGCGGCCTGCCCCACCCTTGACCTCCAAGTCCTCCGCTCCGCCCGCATGGTGTCTAGAAAAAAAAATAACGCGTTGCAGCGCTCGCTACGCTCGCTCGCCGTTTGCGACCCCGCCTAATCGGCGGGCGTTGGTATCCGTGTATGTTCTTAGTGAGACTCGCGCTCGCTCACGCTCGCCCTCGTCCAAAAAGTTGGCGGAGGCGGGACTCGAACCCTCGCATTGCGAATGGCTGACCCCGTCCATGCCCACTCGGCCACTAGGACGGATGCCGATTGGACGGAACTAACTAGTATAGTACACACCCACTATACCAAATTGTATACACGTATACGCCTGCCGGATAGACTTCAGCATTCACTCTGAAATCGGACCTTCACTCCAATCGGTCACAATATCCACTTCCAACATAAAATGCTCGTGAACCGTAGTACCCGGCACATCCTCTTTCTTCCCATACAAACCCAATACAAAAGCGCTGGCGTGATCTATCCATACAAAATTCCATATACCACTGTCGCAATGGAGGGAAAATGGCGACCGGCCACCGCCACTTCTGGCTGAACCGAGGCGCGCGCTACGCTCAAGCCAGCAGCGCGCTCTCTCTCTCTCTTTGCTCCTCGAGCGTCCGGCGGTCCGTATACTTGGCGAGCTGCTCGCGGAGGTTGCGGGCCATGGCGCTGCGAGGCGCCGACGCGGTCAACGACAGCGGAGACGCCAGCGGATGGCTGGCTGCCTGGATGTATGTGCAGTGGACGCTGCTGATCGCGGCGAGCGTGGCGGCGCTGTTCCTGCTGGTACAGGCCATGACGCTGCACCGGCTCAAGCGGCGCGTGGCCGACTTTTTACTGTGCGTCATCGGGCTCTCGGACTTTAGCTTCTGCGCGCTCGAAGCGCTCAAGCAGCACGTGCAGTACAGTCGTGCATCGCGTTTTCGACACTGTTGCACACATCGTTTCTTTCAGGTAAATAAAAATTGCAGAGGTTGCAAAACAAACTAAAGTATTGATATTATGAGAGGATCAAGCCTAGATCCATCTTGTTGATCAGCCCAGTGTGTGACCAGCAATTTCGAATCGTTTTGGATGACACCTGTTGCCACCCCTCAGCACAATACTTCATAGCAGAGTAGATGTTCACGGGGGAGTACTCCTCGCCGTTGAAGAACGCTTCAAGCTCGGCATTGCTCTTGGTGTCGTGGTAGTGATCCTTCACGGCTTTGATGATGCCTTGGTCGCATGGCTGGAGCACCGCAGTTGTGTTTGGGGGTAGCTTTTCCAGTCGAACGTGCGACAGCATGAGGTTGTCGTTGTTGTGTGTTGAGACGTTATCAACCAGCAGGAGGATGCGACGCTGCTGGCTTTTCATCTCGTCGTTCAGCGCAAGCAACCAGTCCTGGAAGATCTCAGTGTTCATCCATGCTTTTCCGCTGCTGGTGTACTCGACACCAAGCTCCTCAAAAACGTCATGACCGCGCAGGGGAACAGGCACTTTGGCCTTTCCAATGAACAGGAGAGGCAGCCGATCGCTGCCATCAGCATTTGCAGCCACAGCCATGGTGATCCGCTTCTTGCTCGTCTTCTTGCCTTTGATATTCTTGTCTGTCGTCAATGTGCCGCGCGGCTCCATCTCGTAGAAGAAGGACGTCTCGTCCATGTTATATATGTTGCACGCCTCATACTCGGCTATGATTGCTCGAAGATGTGACCGTCCAGCCTCAACCTCCTCCATGTCGACCGACGCGGCCTCACCATGGCGCTCGGCGAACCACATGCCAGTGCGTTGCTGGAACCGGTACAACCAGCCGCGTGTCCACGAACAATTTCCACCATCACACCGCTGTGCCATCTTCAGTGCTGTCTTCCCGGAGATCGTGGCGTCCTTGTGCCACCTCTTGTACCTCTCCATGAGGTCCAAGAGGCGAGCATCAAAGTGCCGCGTCCTCGCCTTGCACAGCCGCTTGCGGGTACCGAGGGGCCCCGTGTGGCTCTCGTACTCGTGTGCCTTCTTGAGAATGCCGATGACGGTGGTCCGTGGGACCGCATGAGGCTTTTTGAACTCTCGGCCCGCCCAGCGACCAAGCTCTGCTGGCTTGAGTGATGGCTCGGTGGCCGCCTTCTCGCACAGCTTGAGCTTCTCGTCAATACTCAGAGTGATGTAGTTCTTCTTCATGCGCTTGCTGTGGTTCGGAGGTGTCATCTTGACAAATGATGCTGGATCTCAATGCTGTTGAAGTCGATTTGATGGATGCACAACTCGGGCTGGGTGGACGTGTCATTCCTCCTCGGTGTTCTGCAATTTACTGTATACTACCGTAGAGGTCCAGTCACAATTTTCACTATATCAATAGGTTTGAAAAAACCTCAGGATGATGGAATAATCAGCGTAGAGAGGTCATGGCGGATGAGTGGTGTCGAAAACGCGGTGCACGACTGTACTCGTACTACGGGCTGTACGAGGACCGACACGGCGCAGATGCCGACGACAACGACATCCCAGCCGCGCAGTTCATCATGTCGCTCCTCTCGCGCTTCTGCTTCTTCATGTCGCTCTACTGGATCACCAACCTCTCGCTGCTCATGCGCGTCGGCAACGTCGAGTCGCTCCAGGTGTCGCGCAGCTTCCTCGTCTCGGTGCTCATCTCGCTCGTATACGGCTGCATGCACGCGAGTCTACCGGGACTGTCATCCATCCCGCTCACGTATACGATGAACGCGCTGCTGCTGTTCGTCATGCAGGGTGCGCTGCTCACTGTCATCGGCTCCAACGTGCGCTTCGCCACGCACACGAGGATGAACGACAACACGCACGGCCGAAACGTCATTCGAAGACTTACTGGCTACTGGATCTGTGCAGTGCTCTTCACGATGCCGTTCACGATCGTGCTACTCTGCTGGCGCGACCGAGTGGCGGCAGGGATTGTGGCCGAGTCCCTCAACTACTTTCTTCCAGTGGCGAACGCTATTCTTTTCGGCACGAGCCTGCCCTGCTGTTCACGATCGAGCCACGACAGTGAGAAGGATGCCGATCCGAAAATGGCGACCAACTCGACCAATGGACCGCTGAGTGGGCCTATGGTTGAGATGGTGACCGAGGGACCCGTCGTGAAGATTGGAGAAGGATCCAGCGCCATCGTCTACAAAGCCCAGTGGCTCGGCATTACGGTCGCAATGAAGTGCATTCGGTTGCAGGGTGTACCGGAGGACGCCGAAGAGCTGTACATGACACACATGTCGGAGATCCAGTCCGAGTTTTACGACGAAGCTGTGCTAGCATCCAAACTCTGCCACCCCAACATTACGCTGTTTATCAAGCTCGGGATGTATAAGGGCAGCGTTTGTCTCGTCAAGTACGTTGAGTCGCAGATGTGATCTGATGATATCGTAACTGACCATTGCGCTTGTTTTTGCTGATGAGTGCAGTGAGTTTTGCGCTCGCGGCTCTCTACGAGATGTGCTCAAGGCCAATCCTCTCATCGAGTGGTCAACCAAAGTTCGCTTAGCTTTCGAGGCGGCCAAAGGGCTTGCATTCATGCACAACCGCGACCCGATCTACTTGCATCGCGACTTAAAGGCGTCCAACATTCTTGTAACCGAAGATTGGACTGCCAAGATTTCGGTTCGTAATCACGTCATCGCAACGTCGACGACGGTAACGCTGACAACAACGTTTTCTTGTGATGCAGGACTTTGGCATCTCGCGCATAGCAACAGATTTTACCACGAAAAAGTTGACGATGTTATCGACTCGAGGCGGGCTTGACATTGGCGCATCGACATTGACCACTTTCGCTGGCACGTGGCGATGGAACGCACCTGAAGTCATGCAGAACCCGAACGAGTGCCGCTTCAACCGCGAAACCGACATGTACAGCTTCGGCATGTCGTTGTGGGAGATTTTGACGAACGGTGCTGTGCCTTTTGGCGATATCGCGTTCGATCACCAGGTTCGATCCTTGGTGGCGGCCGGGGAGCGACCGAAGTTTCCGCCAGTGTTGCTTCGACGCGCTCCACCTGAGTTTGTCGACATCATTCGTGAATGTTGGGCTCAAAGCCCGTACATGCGACCAACAGCCCAGGATGTGATGCTTCGCCTTGGATCTCTGGCATATACGATCGCAAACTCGATCGATGTCGGGTCAACGCGCGTGACATCTCGCCATATCTTCAGCGAAAACTACTACCAAGCGATGGACTCGGTGAGGTCGTACATGGAGCTGTAACCGCTATGGCGCGCGCGTATTTATCAAAAAGGCTGTGATGGTAGTAGGGGTGAGGTGTAGGATGTTGTACTTCGCAGGATGTAGGAGAGAAATTAGTGTAGTAGGAAACTTTTTTGAACTTTTGAGATCAGGCTGCATGCACTTCAATTCAAACTCAAACTCAAAGTTGACCGCTCTTCCAAGCAGCGTGGCGAGCACTCTGGGAATAAAAATCTCGAAGGAGTACTCAACACTCGGCTGCATTATGGTGCGATCTGTTCACAATCGAGTAGGACGCACCGGGGTGCGCGCTGGCTGGTCGGACAGTTGTGGCTGGAACTAAACTATCTTCAGCTGTCAAAATGGGCAGGATGCGGTCGATCTCGTCCTGGGCCACGCCCTGGTCTTGCAGTTGTTTGCGTGAAAGCGCGAGCATCACCTTGGACTCGTAACTCTCCTTCTCGACCTGGATACGCTGCAATCGTGCATTGGCCTCGGCGTTCTTGAGCTCGACTTGCTCACGGCGCGCCTTTGTCTCCAGAATGTCGAGCTCGAGCTGTTCACGGCGCGCCTCACGTTGCTCCCGCTTGAGCTCTAGCTCCAGCCGCTTCTCCTCAATTTCCAGCCTTCTCTTGGTGTACGCATTCGAATGAGCCGCCAGCGAAGGCGAAGGGGACAGCCCCGTCAGCAGCTCATCAATGCTCGAAGAAGTCGCCGTCGCTCGCACTTGCTGGCTGGCTCTTGCCACCGCATCCCCAGGTGAGAGCAGTCGCTGCCTCTTGAGCGCCTGAGCGTCCACATACACGCTCCCCGACGAGTCGACATCACCAGAGACCACCGCAGCGCCACTGAGCTCCGTCTGCACCTGCAGCTTGTCTACGTGGCCGCCATTGAGCCCCTGCAGCTCCGCTTTGGCGCCGAGAGCATTGCTCAACGCCGCTGGAAGCGACGAACGCGCCGGACAGTTGCGCAAATGCGACTGCAGGCGGTTGACGGCGGCCGAGACGCGCTTGTGGCACGCGTTGCAGTCGACCTTGTCGCCCTTGGCCCCCTCGACGCGGTAGCGCTGCCCGAAGAGCTGCCACTCCTGGTTGAGCGGCTTGACCATGTTGTCGCTGCCTTCTAGTGGCGTCGATGGGGGACCACTGGTCGGACCTAGCAGACACATGACGGTGCACGGCGAACCCATCCTGCTCATGTTGAAGTGACCGCTATATCGGTCGACGACCACATCTCAACTATTCTCAACGAAGATAACGGCTCCATCATCGGCGAGGCAGTGGCGACAAGTTGCCTGCGAGCTGAGAGGGATGGACGAGCAGCCGATGCTCGACGCGCTGGCGAAGCTTGAGCTGGCGATGCGGCCGCAGTCGGTGCCCTCGTGGCTCAGCAGCGACTCGAACCATGCGCCGAAGGTGCCTGCGCTTGGCCCACGGCGCTCCAACGTTGAGTTCATAGACTCTCGTTCAGCTACAATTAAGCAGCATGGAGGGAGTTTTCATAGCGCCACCACTGCAGCCAGTGCGTCATCAGGACCCATGGCGCAGCAACAGCAGACGAGTGGGCCGACCCTGGCAGCGGTTCGCCCGCGAGCACCCATCGGGCTCCATAAAGACTTGAATGAGCCAGGAGATTTTGTTGCAAAAGAATCAGTGTACGCGGCACCAAGGCGTGCGAGGCCGAGGGGGAGGCAGCAACCTGCAGACCAAAAAACGAGGTACGATCGAGTTCTCGTGCTCGTCAATGTTAGCATCTGACACGAATGCTCTGGTAGACGCGTAAAGCAATCGCTCATGGAGTCCCTTCGGTCGCTCGAGTTTTTTGACAAGACGAACCGCAGTCGCGAGTTATCGACAAAGACATCCGTGATGCGAACACTTGCTGACCCTGAAGGTACGCCTGGTGTTCAATTGAGTGTATGAGGCGTTGTGGATGTGTTGACACCCTGGGACTATCTAGGCAACGTTCACTTTGTTAACATCGAAGAGTTTGTCGAGGAGAACGAGCCCGACGCATCCATGGATGACGAAGAGATGGATTGTTCGATGGACATTTCAGAGCCATCAAATGCCCCAGCGAAGAAAAGGCTTGATGCCAAGCCGGCCACGGCGAAGGAGCACCAGCAGTCTTCAGCGAAGTCGACGTCACCAATGACAGCCACTTCCATGACCGAGCTCTTCCGGATCCCCGAGCTTCCACGAGGCCAACATCTTGTCTTCAACATTTTATCAACTTGGGGAGACCCGTTCTATGTCGGCCTCATGGGCATTGAGCTATTTGACCACACGGGGCACGCAGTGTATTTATCCGATGTGGACCAGCAGCTTTCTGCCGATCCTCCGGACTTAAACATTCTCGACCACGGGGATCGATTAGATCCACGGACTGTTGACAAGCTTGTGGATGGCCACAACTTCACATGTGACGAGCTGCACGCGTGGCTTGCGCCATTTACCCGTGGTCAGAATCACTATATCTATGTCGACCTGGACTATCCATTGGCACTTTCAATGATTCGTGTGTGGAACTACAACACGACTCGAATTCACTCGTACCGCGGTGTGCGCTACGTGGAAATCTCGTTGGACGGAAAACCCATCTTCAAAGGCGAAATCCGCCGCGCACCTGGGAGCGTCGTTGAAGACGTGGACGCATGCCATGAATGCATCCTGTTT
Organism: Phytopythium helicoides; assembly: GCA_024867545.1. Lineage (NCBI taxonomy): Eukaryota > Oomycota > Peronosporomycetes > Pythiales > Pythiaceae > Phytopythium > Phytopythium helicoides. The sequence continues at coordinate 275,795 of JANFNE010000009.1, read as the reverse complement.
ACCACAAACGCGCAGATCCTGGATTTGATCGAGAAATACGACAGGCAGCAGCATATCGTCGGAACAGCAGTTGGAGGAGGATCAACTTGCCGTCAAGCAAATGGAGATGGAGACACGGTCGGTGAGCGGGTTGACACGCGTACGCTTGAGCGACCCAAAACCGGCAACCGAGCCAGCCGAGCAGCAGCCAGGAGTGGATTGCATGTAAATGTCCCGGGGAGTGATGGGACTGGAGGCAGCAGTTCGGCCGCGACAGCTTATGCACCTGTCACTCCATTACCGAAAGGGCTCAAAATGCCCTCATTTGATAACGATTCTGCTACGGCCCCCGCCTCTGCGGCCATGCACAGCGCCAATCGCACTGGACCAAATGATGAATGAGCGCCCGCTCTATTGTCGAAGAGTTAGTATAGTACTGGAAGCGAACTGGGGAGATCCATACGAGATTGGTCTTGCTGGCATTGAGTTTTTGGATGGCAACTACAGCCCGTTGAAAATGGATATGGCGACTGTATCAGCCGGAGCTGGCGGCGCACACAATAGCTCTACGTTGGCTATGATCGAACGCCTCGTGCGAACACACGGAGCACGACACTTGTCGATTGACCCAAAAGATATGTGGTGCAGCCAGCTCCAAGAAGCCTTGGGTACCTCGCGAGCGATCAAAATCGATTTCGGGGCAAAAACCGCGCTGCGAGCCCTTAAAGTGTGGAATTACAATTCATCGCTCGAGGATTCGTTCAAGGGCGTAAAGCAGATCACGGTGGTGGTGGATGGCGTCAGCTATGCTCGCTTCTCGCTTCGAAAAGCACCAGGCAACGTCACTGATTTTGACTTTGGTCAGTTCTTGTACTTTCGCAACCAACCACACCAATGCATGGCACCAAAAGCGCAAGTTGGTTTCGCACATAAAGACGCTTCAGTGGCGCATGATCGTCCTGAAAAGCATTCGCAACATTCTGAAAGTACAGCACAGCCAGGGTCGGAGGAACAAAATGTACCGAGCACTCGCTGCCTGAGTAGCAAAGAGTCAAGCGAGCTAGTAGATGCATCGTCGCGACGCGCGGAAGCACCTCAGTCCAACAATCGGACAAATGCGAGTCGATCAATGTCAGCGATGAGGCCGATATCGGAAATCTTTCAGCAGTACCAGACTCCGCTCTTTCCGACAGGCTACATTGTCAAATTCGTTTTCCTATCAACGTGGGGGGACAAACACTATCTCGGTCTTAATGGTGTTGAGCTGTACGACCGAAACAACGCTCTAATCGAGCTGAGCGCAGAGATGATCGATGCTCAACCGCGCGACATCAATATCTTAAAAGAACCCGGTGCCATCCATGATGTACGCACACTCGACAAACTATATGACGGTGTAAACAACACGTACGACGACCGCCATATGTGGCTCGCACCATTCACACCGACCCAGAGCAACAAGCTCGTACTGTTCTTCAACGAGCCCGTGACCATCTCCAAAATCCGCTTGTGGAATTACAGCAAGACCCCCGCACGTGGGGTACGCGAGTTTGAAATCTTCATGGATGACGTGCTCATCTTCCACGGCGTCCTTCGTCAGGCGCCGCCCTTAGAACTCACGGCTGACGGCAGCGACTCAGATCTCGCTGGGTCGCTAGACAACCGCCGTCTACGTCGAAAGCGATTCGAGCAAGCAGAAGCCGCTGCTGCCGCCGCCAACATGACGCAGACGATGCTGTTCACGGACGACCTGGACGTCGTCGAGGCCGAGTCGAGCAACATCTACCTCCCCGAGGACTCTCTCGAGGAGAGCGTGACGTTCTACGACAACACGCAGGTGCTTTCTCTCTCAGACGCACCTGTAGACAACTCCTCTCGTCCGACCACCAGCGCAGGCGCCGCGGGGGCCTTCCTCCGCGGCCCGCGATGATGCACTTCAAGTTGAAGCGATACCGGTCATATATGTAAATTCTCCCAACGTAGTTCGCCTCTCCCTCCCCTCTCCCGTTAAAGTCCATCATAATGCGCGGGTGGTACTGGTCTCCCGATTAAGTATCTCCCCAAATTTTTTGCAAGGGAGCCATGTGATCCCGACCGCCTTTCTCGAGGCGCTGGATGTCCGCGCGGTTGGCGCCATGAGCAGCAGCAAGCGGTCGCCGGGTCGTCACGCGGCTCCTCCAGGGGCTCGCGGGGCTTCTGGGCTGGCGCCTGGCGGGTCGGCGGGCTCTGCGGCTTCGTCTCGGCGCGCGGAGGACCTGGTGCGCATCGTTGGCGACCACTACGTGCGTTTGATTGAAATGGAGGAGTTAGTGGCGATTGCGGGGCTCATGGAGAGTTTTGGACAGCAACTTGGGTCGGAGATTGGACGAGGAGGCTTTGGAGTCGTGTACGCGGCGCTGGATTTGAGGAATGGACGCTCAGTGGCGATCAAGCAGGTGTCGCTGCGGGACATTGACAAGGACGAGCTGCTGTCCATTGAGAGCGAGATCAGCCTGCTCAAGAAGCTCAACCACGAGAATATTGTCAAGTACCACGACACGATTAAGACGCAGGCGTGCCTGTACATTGTGCTCGAGTACATGGAGAACGGCTCGCTTGCGCAGTTCGTCAAGCGCTTTGGATCGCTGTCCGAGACGCTCGTGGCCATGTACATCACGCAGGTGCTGCGAGGACTCGCATATCTCCATGAACAAGGCGTGCTGCACCGCGACGTCAAAGGTGCCAACATCCTCACCACGAAAGAGGGACTTGTAAAGCTCGCAGACTTTGGCGTCGCCATCAAGCTCAGCGAGACGCAAAAGGCTGACGATGTCGTCGGCTCGCCGTACTGGAGTAAGCGCTGGACCTTCAAGACAATTCGTGAACAAGTAACTAACCAATTTGATGTGCAGTGGCCCCTGAGGTAATCGAGATGGCCGGGTGGTCGACATCATCAGACATTTGGAGTGTGGGGTGCACGATCATCGAGTTGCTATCGACCAAGCCGCCATACTTTGATCTGGCACCCATGGCAGCACTTTTCCGAATCGTGCAGGATGACCACCCACCGCTACCAGAACGGATATCACCGGTACGGGCTGTCAGTCGGAGGGAATGTCTTTCAAACGTTAGTTGACTAACACCACTACGCCATGCATCCAAAAATAAGGCTTTGCATGACTTCATCATGAAATGCTTCATGAAGGAACCTCGTCTGCGGAGTTCCGCAATGGAACTACTGCAGCATCCGTGGATAGCACAGATTCCAAAGAACAAAGTCGAACAGAGCACGCAACTGATCGCGGAGAACGTCACGTCGACGAATGACCGCAATGCGGTCCTCAATACTATCAAGCTGTACGAGAAAAACTCTTCGACCGCTGACGGTGGTGCTCCTACGTCAAACAACAAGCCAACCAGTCAACCGGTACCCGTTGAAGAAGAAGATGAAGAAGCAGAGAACTGGGATGATGAGTTCGGAGTTGATGCTGCTCCAACCCCTTTGTCGTTGACGACTCCAACGGAAAGCTCAAGATGGACAGCCAGCGCCAGCTCCACGCCAAGTTCATCGCTGCTTCCTCCTACGCCCCTAAATGTCTTCAAGCTTTCAACAGAAGATGCAAGTGCGCTACTCGCTGACGACGCATGGGACGACGAGGATGCGACCAAAACATCCGACCCAACTCCTACGTCAAGATGCTCAGTGCCACGATCTGCAGATACCCTCGGCAATGAGTCAAGGGACGAGCGTGCTTCACGGTCATGGGATCGGTCGGCGTTGGTTCCAAAAACAAAGCGAATCACCAAGTTGCAAGAGTTCGTGGAGAATGACGATGAGGAGATTGATTTTGCCGATCTTGATGAAGACGAGCTTGTCGAAGCTGCAGCACGAAAGCAAAGTGAGATGAGGAGGGACCATTCCCTCAATAAACTTACCCTAAGCAAATTCCAGGACGAACAGGAAGAGGCTGGCAATTTCGAGTCCGGCATCGTCCTCCCTGCGGATCGTGGTCTAGTGCTACACACGAATAGTGCGACGCCCTCATCTGCGAATGGTTTTCGCGACTCGTCGTCATCTCTTGGAAGCTCACAGCAAGAGAATATCTTTGGAGATGAACTTGACTTTGACTACTCGACGATGCGCGACGCGAACCTGAAAGTGACAGCTCGTGTCGTGGACCTTTTGTCGCTACTCGACCCTAGCATGGATGACCAGGTCATCTTAGAAGCGTGCAGCAACCTGGTACGCGTCTACTTTGACTCACCTCACGAAGAAGAAGCTCGGGCGCTAACTTGTATTTTGTCCATGTCTAGGAAGAGATTTTCCGCACGCATGCAACCTTACGCCGTGATTTGATGTCACAACCGGGTGTCGTGCCGAACATCATGGAGGCCCTTGAAATGAAGAAAGCTGATGTGCTACACGCAGTGCTCAAGGTTATCAACATGGTGCGTTCGTAGTTGTTGCTTACTGAGAGCATAGTGTGCGGTACATTTACGTGCCATGATAACCTCCACCAGATCGTAGAGGACAACCAGAAATTCCAGGAAAATCTTGCACTTGTGGGCTTGATTCCTGTGATCATCAAGCTCACGAAGCAACACAATCCATTCTTATCCTCTGGTACATCAGGGTGGCACCACGGCTCTGCTTATGGTGCCTTCAATGACACTGACAGCTCGCTGGCTGTTCGCCTCGAAGCTGCCAAGTTCGTTCGTCAGAGCTGCAAGACAAGCACTTTGACTCTGCAAATGTTTGTCGCTTGCGGTGGCCTTCCGGTTCTCGTCGACTTTTTCACTCTTGACAGGGATTCGGTGGGTACGAGCAGCAGCGAAATCGACCTGGTTCGCATTGCGTTGGACGGAACTCTGAGTGTGTTCAACCTCCAAACAATCCCGAAGAACGACATTTGCCGTCTGTTTGTCAAGGCAGGACTTCTGCGGCGATTTGTCGCGGTTTTCAACGAAGTTGTGTCGGCTGTAGGCACACTGGAGATGGACCAGAAAGCAGTCAGCGCCCACGACTTATCTTCGTCGTCGCAATCCAATCCGCCTCAGAAGAATAACTGGACTGTTGAGGAACTCAACAGCTTCTGTGATATCTTGCTGCTTTTCTCTCAAGGTGATGGCGTCGTGAAGGAGCACATGTGTGATGGTGCGGTGCTCGAAGGGATGCTAAAGGCATTGCGGCCTGGTGCGAACGCACTCTTCTTGAACGATAATAGGTCGCCGCGGGAAGAAACCTACGCACGCTTACTCAGCCATTCGAGTGAATACGTCGCCGCGATGGTTAAAGTTCTCAAGTGTTTCCGAAATCTGAGCATGGACCCATTAACTCTGGAGAAACTGGATCGTGCAGGAACTATCCCAACCCTCGTTCGTCTGCTGAATGAGCAAGAAGCTGAGTCGCCTCCAGCTGCAGGGTCAGGTTGCAGGATCCGCAACTTCATCAAGTGATGTCAAGCAGCGGGAGGTTGAGAACATTGTGTTGCAAACCATGTTCTACTTGTGCCGTATCAACAGAAACCGACAAACTCATGCAGCACAGGCTGGCATTGTCCCGTCGCTGATCAAGGTAATCCGCGACAGCAGCCCCCTCAAGCAGTTTGCACTGCCAATTCTTTGCGACTTGGCGCACGCTTCTCCAACGGCACGCGCGCATTTGTGGTCATGTGGTGTTGCATCGATCTTCTTGGATTTACTCAACGATCCGTACTGGCAGATGGACGCAGTCAAATCGATCAGCGTTTGGCTAGCCCATGACACAGCTAAGATGGAGAATGTGCTACTGCTTCCTGCCAATATGATGAAGCTAGTCTCGTGTTTCCAGAATGCGCAAGACTCGGAGCTCGAGAATCTGCTAGAGCCGACCCTGGAGATCATGAGTCGTTCGGTTCCTATCAACCAGTCATTTGGACGCAACGGACTATTTGTCACAGAGTTGCTTCGCCGCTTACGCCTCGTACCGAAGGCTATCGTGCGTAAGAACTTACTCAAGATTCTCAAGAGCCTTTTCGAGTCGCATACATCGCCGATCCAGTTTCTTGTCGAGTACAACCTACACCCAGTTGTCCATGCACTCGCGCAAGACGAGAACAGCATGATCCTAGTCAAGGAGATCGCGTCGCAGCTGTTGCAGTCAATCCTAGTCGCTGCGAGCGTTTTTTGACCGCGTCATCATGGTATTTATTCTCAACCCAGTTCCGATCGAATTTGTTCTCTTGCGTTTACTTTTTACTCTGCTTCTGCAGGCTATTCAGCAGCATCTCAGTCTTGAACTTCTCCATATTACGGTGATTGGAGGCGCTAAAACCTGGAGCTGGTGCAGCCGTCGCGGTGACCTGATGCTGGGTCTTCGCCTTGGCAATTTCGTGCTGTACCTCTTGCTTCACGACCGACTTGATCATTGCCTTTGTCGGTGGCAACTCTCCTTGACACGAAATGCATTTTGCACCGATCAGTGGCCCGCCTCTCCCCTGCGCTACCTTCTTGTCCGCCTCCAAGCCAGTTCATGAGTTCGCCGCCACCACCAGCCATCATCTTGGCGCGCTGATCTTGGAGTAGTGCGTTGAACTGCGTTTTGTCAAGTTTATGTTGCAGTAGTCGATGGATAGGAACTAGGTCTTCCTCGCCGAGCGATGCCTTTGCAACGCTTTGGAGCTGCCGCTCAAGCACCTCTTGTGTCCATAGCAGCTCGTCTTTATCAAGCTTTTTGTTCACACGGCTGATGAGCTGATTCAGATCTCGTTCAAGGATGGCATCGCGCTGAGCTGCTTCTCGCTGGGTATCCTCCACTTGCTTGGCGAGCTTGTCACGCATGCTACCGGACGAGCTAATCATGTCCTGAATAGATTTCTTAACATCTTCGTCCTTCGCAAAGGTGAACGACAGCTCCATGAAAGAATCCAGCCTAGTGTTCATTAGCTTCACCATCGCAAGGGTCGATCCAACTTGGGAAATGGCAAAGCTGTGGGATGTGATGTCTTGCGCCATAGTTGACTGCGCCGCTTGGAGCTCTTGGATGTTTTGGTTCTCATCTGTTTTCTGGCGGCATTGATGGAGAAAGAACAAGACGGCACGAAGCTGTGCTACAGCGTCCCGAAGATATAGCGACAGCTCGTCGTCGGCGGGGTCCTTCACCTTCGCATTCGTTATCGGCGTTATCTTGGTGGATGAGAATGCTTTCTAGCGACTTCAGCTCAGTTGTTGTTATCTGGATCAAATGCTCTTCGAAACCCTTTGAGGACGCCGCAGAAAGACTCACTGGCACGTCGTGGCTTTTGTTATTGCTGCCTTCATCCGTGGGGATTGGAGTTGACAACAGAGGTTGCGCTTTTGTAGATTGTTCTTGTAACTGCTTTAACTCGTGCTGGAAGTTAGTGACTTGTTCTGCGACAAGGGCTGCATCAGGGTCTTCGTTAGCATTTGTGATCGAATGACACCCCGTACTGAGCTTCATCAAAACGTCGTGCAGCATGATAAATCCAACTTTCAGAGGGCTGTGGTGATGACGATTTGAACTATCGTCTGTGATACTTTTTGCATGCTCTGCACTCCGTAGCACTGCACTAGTGATGAGGAGGACGTCATCGTACAGGCGACGAAAAGAAGTGTCCATTTTCAGTTTCAGAGCACGACTCGTAGTAGTCATGGTTGCGGTCAGGGATTCGATCGATCGGCGACTATCTACCACCCAATCTTTTAGTCGGCGCTCAATATCGACCCGGAATCCGTGAAGTGCTTGGTCAGCCTTATCGCCAATTGCTGGGAGATCTTTCTCAACCAGTTGCTTGATGAGCTTCTCAGCTGCCTGGAGTGCAGTAGTTTGCTCGTCGACATGATTACAAAGCTGCTGCACTTGAACAGATACTGCTGCAATCGCCGTTGTCGCAGATGCACTACTCTGGATGCTGTTTCGCCTGTTGCTAGTGCGCATTTTTCGCACTTCATGGTCAAGTACCTCCAACTTTTCGTCGATTTCCAGCAATGCCTTGCTCTGTGTTTTCTGCTCTAAGAGCTAGAGTCTGGACACTGCTGCTCGTGGTGAGCCGGTACTGCGACAACAACTCATCGAGAGTCTGAATCCCGTGCGCATTCAACTGAATGTTGTTTTCGAGAAGCTCGATGGCTTTCTCCAAGTCAACAGAAGTCTCCTCTAACCGTCGAACACGAGCACCCACCGAAATGTTCTGCTTTCGGAACAGGGATTTTTCTGGGCTTACGCCATTCAGCATGTGTAGTCGGCGCAGTTGGATGAGCTTGGAAAAAATGCGACGCCATGCCTCCTTTTGCTCGTTGATTGAAAGCGGAGCCCGGGCAGTTGCCTCTACTTTTTCTGCGTGTGATTCGGATTCCTTTCGGATTAATGTCTGTCTACGTGCATTGCGTTCCTGGCGGCGAGAACGAAATACTGCGGAGACAGACGGAGCCAGCGAAAATCGACTGCTGGAAGGATGGCTTGACCGACTTGTTGATGAAGCAGATGACGATGAGATCGACGGGTGAAACAGAGCGATACTCTCCTCCATTTGTTTTTGGTGGGATAGTGTGCGCTGCCTATATTTTGATGAAATATCGCCAGGATCTGTGCCCAAATCATCGATGTCTCCTGACTCCTCCTCTTCGATAATAACTGATGAGCGTGCAGTAGTCTGTGATGGCCGTCGATCTGTCTTTTTGTCGTCCGTTCTTGATGTTGATAGTTCCGCGACCTCGTCAATAAGGGTAGGAGCGTCGATAGATTTCTCTTCCACGCATTCTTCGGGTGGCTCTGGTGTAGTTTCAGCCTGCTGCTCAGGTTTTGAAGCGATAGCTTCAACAATTGACGGCTCCTCCGCAACAGTAATCACAGGAAGTATTTCTTCCTTTTCCCTGGCAGATTCTTTGTCCGCTATTACACTTGAGACTTCTATTGTCTCCTCACTTACGCTATCTTGCTGAATTTTCTCATCGCTCTTGCCTGGTTGAGGTACATGAGCTGAGTCTAGACTCGATTGCTCTGGTTGCTCAGTTTCCATTTCTCGAGTTGTGGGGGCAGGCGTTGCTTCATTGAGCTGGGTCTCCACGATCGGTTGAATTAGTGGAGCGTCTTCAAAAAGAACCTTGCGGTCTTTACCTCTTGCTGACAATGTTCGGCGGCGGGCCTCCTTAATTTCAAGTGCACTCCGGACATCGAGCGTCAAGCTTCGGCGCTGTGCAAGCCGTTTGATCTGCGCTTGCGGTACTGCCATCTCACGCACATTTTCGACTGGTAGTGCTGGTGATGGGGGCTTTTGTTCAACGTGCTCGGGAGTTAGTCCAATCCGATCAAGGCTGAGTGTTAGCTCCATTGGTACTCGGGCTGTTTGTGGAGTAAAAAACTCGTTGACAGGGAATTGAACATCTGACATGCCACTTTCTGAGGTGCTTTCGTCGTCAACGTCGTCGTCGTCATCGTCGTCATCCGAGTTCCCCTCATCCGCTCCTATGGATTTTGACAGCATCTCGAGTCCAATCTTCATGCCGTCAATAGCCTGCTCTTGCTTCTCCACCCTGCGCGTGATGTCCTTGATCTCCATCTTGACGCGGGACAGATAGTCAAACTTCTTGTCCAGGAGCTCGAGTTGTGTCTGGACAGCCTCCTCGACTGGAGCTCCCTTCCCCATCCTGACGCTGATTTTCTCGTCCACGTAGCTGTCAAGTCGCTTCATGATATCTCCACTGACCGCTTCGGACTGCTCCAACGCCGAGCGCGACTCCGCCTGCACCGTCTCCAGCTGCATCTCCACTCGTTGCTGGGCTTCTGCCAGCGCGGCAGCTCCCTGTTTCGTCGCCTGAGCGCTCGTTTGCGCCTCCGCGAAGGATCTCTGCAGCGCTTCGTTCGAGCGCTCGAGCTGCTGCACGCGCTGCTCCTGGCGCGCGTTGGCCGCCAGCAGGTCGCGCACGTGCGTGGTGAGCGTACCGACGACAGTCTCGAGCGCGCTCTCCTGCGCCGCCAGCACGCCCGCGAGCTCTGGCATGAGCTCCTCGAGCGACGCCATCTTGGCTTGCACCCACTATGGCTACCACCGAGAAGGTGCGCCTGGAAGGTTTCCCTTTGCTTCAACCACGAAGGGTCGCGAGCGTCGCGGTGACAAACAGCCGTCACACCCACGGGGTGTTTTACAGCCTCTCTGATTGGTCCATAAAAGTATAAAAATCCCCCATTGGCTGAAAATCCACGATATAAAAGTCATCTTTGATGGCAAGGATCGGCGGCATACTCTATCCAAGTGCAATGCCGCGGCGGTCGTCTTCATGGGGGGAAAAGACCCGACGGGCGTCAACAACATGAGTGTCCCAGTGGCGGCGAACGCTTCAGGAACGCCACACCTGCATCCTCCTCGCCAGGCGCTGGCGGCTCCCTGCACGACGTTCCGACCGCCGGCGAGCGCGAGGCCCGCGCTGTCGCGGCCCACGAGCGGCAGAGGCGCGGCGATTCCGTTCGCGGCGCCCGTTGGCGACGACTGCGACAGTCGAGGCGTCAATTGGAGGCGAGCGCGGCGCGACGGCCGCCACCCGCCGCTGCGGTTCGCGAGGCCCATGCCGCCGTCGGCCCCGCCGCTGTATGAGCAGCAGCAGCACCACCACCAGTACGGCGGGAGGTATCAAGCGACGGTGGACGTGGACCCGCGGTATCTTGACGCTGCGTGGCCGGGAGAGGACAGGCGGCAGTGGGCACCGCCCCCGCCGCCGCCCGAGTATGTCCCCAGAGGGATCGTCACCACCGAGCGGGATGTGGACTTGGAAGCCATCCCGTTCTTCTCCAACTCGGCGAGCAGCGATAACGACCAGAGCTCGCAGAGGAGGCAGCGGAGGGATATGCAAGCTCACAGGACAGACAGCCTCAAGGCGTTCGCGAGCAGCACGGCCCGGCTCACCATGTTCCACCTGCTCAACTCGTGTTTGGGCTTTGCTGCCTGCTCGGTGGTGACGTCCGGTGCGTCGCTGGGGCTGTCGACCTCTCGCCATGTGCTGCCTCGGCATCCTCGTGTTCCGGATCCTGTTCTACGTCGTCTACGCGTTCGCGCAGTTCGACATGATGCTCGGCAACTACGTCGCTCCACCCGACAAGTTCATGTACGCAGTGATCCCTCCGTTCGACGGACAGGGCGTGCTGACAGGGTACCGCCTCGCCCCGACGCTGGCGTGCTTTTCGCCGCTCTCGCTCATGGCGCTGCTCTACTTTTGCTCCGTCAAAGTCGGCATTGCAACATTGAGCACAATCGCAGTCGGGCTCTTCCTCGTGCCGCCAATCACGTTTGTGGTTTCCTGGGCGACTGGCTACGCCGTGCCAATCCAGTATTTCGGCATCGACGAGGTGTCGGTGCACAGCGATCCCGTGGGGTTCACGCTTTCGGTTGTGTGCCTCACGCTGCTAGGTCTGGCGCTGCTTCATGTCGTAGCCAACCTCTCACTGCTGGCCACCAGGTTCTTCGTGTGCGAGCGGTTCACCGTGCAGCGGTACCCTCCGCCGTATTCGAACGGCCTCCACGACTGGCAGCGCCAGCACCCAATTGATCCCCGGTATCATCATCATCGCCAGCACCACCATCCTCGGCGAGAACGACAGCCCATCTACCCAGTCGCCGTGGTTTCCTACGGCACAGCGTAATGGTAGTGGGTATTATAAGCAAACGATGGTGCCGTTCGAGCCTGCAGCTTCGAAGGGAACGAATGGAATCGGTCTGGTATCCAGAGATTTGATGGCCGAGGATGGAGATGGTCGGGCACCACCGTATGGCGGAATGGCCATCAAACCAGCAGCAAACGCTCTGCGTGGCCGGAATGACTCGACTTCAGTATAAAAGTCGCGCATTGCGAGCAGAGTGTTGGCGCTCGGGAAAAAATTCGACATCATGCCACCTTGACAGCCGCGCGCCGCAAGCTCGCCAGTCTCCGATTACCGACGCGCGACGCTGTTGACCAGCAACAGCAGCCGGCTCTATCATAGGCATGGAGCGTGGAGCGAGCAACCGCGACTTTCCAGAGCATTCGTTCGTCTACAGCTACGAAGACGCAAGGACAAGGGCAAGCCGCCGACTGCCACGCGAGCGCGCCAGCGCCAATCGCCTCCAACATTTATCCGACCATCCCAGTGGCGACGGCGACTCCTGTTGGCGGACTGGAAGAACGCGAGGTGCTGCTGCAGCCAATGCACCAGCGAGCGCGGCCGTACAACCCGCACCAGCCGAGCCAGGCGCAGGCGCCGCCCCCGAGCAGCTACTATGTTCCACCGCCACCAGCGTATCGGCCTCATCACAACTTGGAGCGCGTCGACGAACCCGCCGGGATGCATTCACGTGACGCTCCAGCTCGCGCTGTACCACCTGGTCAACTTCGTTCTGGGCACCACGGCGTTCTGCGTGGTCATCACGGGCTTGAGTGTCACGGCCGGTTTGCTGCCGCTCTGCTGCTTCGGACTTGTGGTATTCCCACTCCTGGTCGCTCTTGTTGCGTTCCTCGCGCAGCTGGACGTGCGTCTGCACAACTATGCGTCGGCTCCAATCGACCGCATTCTCATCGACCTGCCTCGCGACAACTCGCGAATCGCGTCGGCTGGACAAGTCACGCTGAGCGGCTACCGCCTCGCGCCCAAACTGTCTGAAGTCTCACCAGTATCTCTGATGGCAATTCTGTACTTCGCGACGCTCAAGTTTGCGCTGGGAATTGCCAGCTGTGTGGTGCTGGCTCTGTTTGTAGCGGCCCCGGGATCCGTCATTGCTGCATTCAACGGTGGGAATGTCGAGATCTCTTTCGGCGACGATCCCGACGACACGTTCACCCCGCAGGACGACCCACTTGCCTTCGGCCTTGCTGCGGCCTGTCTGTTCATCATCAGCATGGCGCTGCTGCACCTGCTCGCACGCATCTCATGCTGGGCCACTCGCTTCTTCTGCGCCGAGAAGTTCACTCTCACGCACTACTACTTTTCCTCCAGCTCCGACCTCGGAGCCACGGGCGTGTACGTGAACTCTGCGGCTTCGTACGGCTCCACAGGGTACTAAAGCCGCGTCCTTCGTGGCGAATAGCTCGCTTCAACCAGTTCTACAGTGGTCGTCGTAGGAAGAGACAGAAAAATCAGGCTCCTATAATCCGTATCAACGTGTTCACATTCATAGACGCCATATGGGTTGTATCCCCACAGATACGGACCACAGGTTGTGCTGTCGACTCGTTTTCCTCCATTCTCGATTCCTCCTCGACGCTGCGATGGGAGCGATGTCCGACGCCGACAGCGCATCGCTGCTGCTTCCGCACGGCCGCAGATGCTCCAGCTTCGACTACCAAGACGTCGAAGCGCCCAGGAGCCAAGTGGCGAGCGCTGTGGGCGAGCGGGCGGCGCTCACGGCGCGCGCGCTCGTGTACCACGCGCTCAACTACCTGCTGGGCATCGGCGGCTTCGCGCTTGTGATTTTTGGGCTGGCAATGTCGCTCGGCTTCCTGGCGCTCTGCTGCGTGGGCGTGCTCATCTTCCGCGTGCTGCTGCTGGCAACGCCGCAGATTGTCAAGCTCGATGTGGCGCTGCACAACTTTGCGGCGCCGGAAGACCGCCAGCTCTGCGAGCGCGAGAGCGTGCAGATGAGCGAGAGCGCGTTCCTGGAGCGCCGGACCTCGCTCATGGCCGCCGTGTACCTCGCAACGGCCAAGCTCGGCACGGGCGTGCTGAGCATCCTCATCCTCGCGCTCACCTTCGCGCTGCCGATCAACGCGCTGACCTCATCAAGCTTCCGACAAGAGTACCTCTCGGCGGGAAAGGCCGCGTACGTCGAGCTGACTATCACGTCGCTGGTGCTGCTAATTGCGGGGCTGGCGCTCATGCCGTTCGTGGCGAGACTCTCCTGCGCCACGACGCGGTTCTTCTGCTGCGAAGCACTGTGCACGCACACGTACTACACAGCCATCGACGCGGCCGTCTCTCGCAGCACAACGTCCATCTCAAGCACTAGAAAGTCGTACGGGACCCGATGATAGCTCTAACATGTCAATCCACTAGCTACATTGATCCCAAGGCAGCAAGTAGGATAGATAGATCCACACCCGCCACGTCAGTGCGCTGCAACTCGTTCCACCCCCAGGAATGCATGCGGATGGCGTCCTTCCCGCGGAAGTGTGCCATGTTCTCTCGTCCAGTTGACAGCTCCGGCCATCTGGAGCGCACTTGGTGATCTGCTGCTGTGCTCCGCGATCCCCGGCGGCTCCTGCCGCGCTGCTGGCCATGGACGACGTCTCGTACCCAGTGTTCTCTCCTCGCAAGCCCGCGGCCTCGACGCCTACCGAGCAGCACGCCGAGGACGCCGCAGGGGGCGACACGATCCCGTTCGCTCGGCCGGTGGCGGATGCGAGCGCCTCTCCACCGCTGCGCACGCGGTTCGCAAGGGCCACGAGCGTCGAGTTCGGCGGCAATGCGGACGGACACCTGCTGCTGCTCCGCACGACGCTCAAGCTCGTCGTGTTCCACTGGCTCAACTCGATGCTCGGCGTGGTCGCGTTCGCGATTGTTGCGGGCGGAACGGCCGCGTCGCTGCTGCTGCTCCCACTCTGCTGCTTCGGACTTTTTGTCTTCCGCGCGGTCGTGTACCTCGTCGCCGTGCTGGCAGAGATGGACGTTGGACTCTACAATTTCATTTCGCCCCCGGAGAGCCAAGTGTATGTGAGTGTACCCCGCCAAGCTGCAGCGTATGGTCTCGAAGGCGAGCGACTATCGCCCGAGCTGTCGAGGCTCACGTCGCGCACGCTGATGGCCGCCTTGTACTTTGCCACTATCAAGTTTGGCGTTGGTCTGCTGAGTAGCATTACGCTGTCGATCGCGTTCTCTCTGCCTGTGGGTGCCATTTCTCGCGGCAACCTGGGCGACAACTTTCACGGGTTCTTTGGATTCCTCGTTTTCATGATCGCGTCGACCTTGCTGCTCGCCATCGGCATCCCGCTCATGTTCTATGCCGCTCGGCTGTCGCGCTCCGCCACGCGCTACTTTTGCTGCGAAAAGTTTTCGACGTACCAGTTAGTTCATACACACGACCCAGCGGCGGCGGCTGCTGCTCCGGCATCCTACGGCGCCACCGAAGCCTACGTGAACGTGTGACGGGAATACAACGAGCACCTCGCGTTGTAAGGGGACTCCAAGCTCGGTGGTTTTGATTCACGCATGCACAAGAGAAGCAAGTCCAGAAATTTTGCAGACACCGCTCAGAATGAATGAGCGGCAGTAACGTACGTAACAGCGTCAAGGCGCTCTTTTTGTTGATGATTGATTTTTTTGCTAGAGTGCCCGTAGCTATGCTCAATGAGCACTGCTCTCCGTTACCCCAAGCTTTAGTAATGGTGGTGACATAATGGATCGCTTTATCGCTCTGTTCGCCGACATCGTGTTCATCGTCATCTCCCGAGTCCAAAGATTCCAAACAAGTGGAGTCGATCTCGGTTGCTAGTGAATGGTTTCTACTAGACGAGTTACTTACAATGGTACAGCGAACGCTACTCAATCTACGCCTGCATACTCGACAGACACTCAACATGAAGTCGCACATGTACTTTGACGAAACAAAACTGCAGGATCTACGATCGATCCCTGCTTGCCCCGAGGCCCCACGCTTGGTTTGGCGCTTCGCTCGCGCACGGCTTCTCTTCCCTTGTCGACGTTTACGCAGGCTTGGCAAAGTCCTGCGTCCAGTAGGTCGCGTAGTTGCTGCAGCCCGAGTTGCTCGCGACAGCGAAGCCAACCTGCGTGACCTTAGAGTTGAGGATGTTGGCACGGTGGCCCGCCGAGTTCCACCACGAGGTCATGACCTGCGAGACGCTCGTCTGGCCGGCGGCAACGTTCTCAGCAGCGACGCTCCAGTCGTAGCCTTGCGCCTCAATGCGGTCCCACGGCTCCGAGCCGTCGGTACCGTCGTGCGTCATCTCGCAGTTGCTAGCCTGGTCTTCCGAATGGACCATGGCCGCAGCAACGAGGCGCGTGTCGATCGTGAGCGCACTGAGACCGTTCTCAGCACGGTACTGGTTGATGAGCGAAAGCATCTGAGCAGACTCATCGGCCGTGAGACCGTTGTTGTAAGTTGTGCCCGACGACGTCGAGGACGTGGTCGACTGCTGCGTGGTCGACGTGGACGCCGAGGCGCTGCCCCATCGGTCGATCACGTAGCCGCAGCCAGCGCCGTAGTAGGTCGTGAGCGTGGCGGACGAGCCGCTCTTGAGCCAGCATGTGCCGCCGTTGTAGTAGGTCCACGTCCAGTGCGTGCAGCTCGAGTCATCAGCGCACAGGTCACCGCAAATGTCGGGGATGCCCTGCACCGAGTAGATGTCGTTGCCGTAGTAGTCGCAGTTGTTGGCCCACATGACGCGGCCCTCGCTGCCGCTGGAGAACTCGAATGAAGCCGAGGCCGAGACCCCGTTCGAGAGGATCGCGGCGGCGCCGGCGAGGAGCGCGAGGGTGGACTGGGTGCTCAGCCATGTCGACTAGAAAGGAAATGCGAGAAGCACCGACTGGTAGTGGGGCTGGCGGTTGCTGCTCGGGGCTGAAATTGACAAGTGAGGGAGGAGCAGTGCGGCGAGTCAGTGGGCGCCCTCGGTATCTCATGCATCATCTCGAGCAGCTACGGTCTCCATTGACAACCGTACTGTACGGTGCAACTCGGTGTCGCTGACTCTACACTATGCGGTTCACTATGACGCGCGCCTTTAGCAGGAAAAGGTGGGCGGCGTCCGATACAAACTTCAAGTCATTTCGACCACGCGACGCTCGACTTGCCCAGCCTCGCCACCGATCCGAGCCTACAGTACAGCTCGTATACTGGGGCCAAGCATACTGGACATCCTGGCTTTTCCGGTCTTGACAGAGAACCAGATGGCGGTGCCAGCTGGTGCGCAGCCAATCAGCGCGCGGCGGCGCGAACCGTGCCAAAAAAGTATACGTATCTTGGTGGCCGATCCGGATAAGGCAAGATTTTCAACTGCCGTTGTTAGTAAATTTTGTATGTGATTCCGGATATAAAACTGGACACTTGTGTTAACTATACGTGTTTGCGCCGGGCTAGACGCTGAATTGTCCGCATCAATGCGGACATTACGCGTGCGGCCAGCTCATACAGATGGCAGTCTGCTGTCGGAACGTTGCGCGCGATCTTTTACATCTCTGCCCTATGTGGAGACTGCTGCACCAGCTCAAGGCGATCTCAGCGCCGGCTTGGAGCAGTAAAGGCTGGTGAGCGACGTGCGGTTGAGGCAACCGCATACCTACTGTGCTGGCCTTGGTATTTTACGTCGTTGGCGTCGATCCGCGCTGACGTGGGCGTTCTATCGCCGCCCGCTGAGCGCAAAGGATTGGGCCAAACAGTGGAGCAGGCCCTTACGCTTTTGATCAGCTGGCGACGCACAAGACGACAACGCTGCGGCTCATGATAGCTCGGGCTCGGGGGCACGTCGTCGCGATGTTGTTATAGAGCCTAGCGCACGAAAGTGTAAGCCCTATGGTGGAGTAGTGAAACATTTAGAGAACCAATACTCTTCCAGCCCCCACCTGTGACCACGCCTCAAGCATCCACCAGGTGGGCAAAGCCTTTGCGCTGCATTGCCTTTCTCTTCCTGAGATCTGCCCAGCCACACGAATGAGCAGGGGGTTTTGCATCCGCATGCTTGATCATTTTGTGCCGCCGCCCTTGAACATCTTTGTGTGGCCGCTTCATCAGCTCTGTGTGCAAGCGATTGCACTCTGCGTCGTAGAGACACCACTTTGGAGCTTTTGCACTATTCTCTCGTGTACGATTCGCGATGCCCTTAGATTTGCGATTCGAGCTCTGCGATACAGTCGGTGCTGGCAGCAATGCTCGGGGATAGCTCTCTAGCTATCAAGATTTGAGCTGGGACCGAGATGTGAGAAAACTGTATGTTCTGGTATTGTACTCGCCCATGGCGGCTTCCACTGGCCGTCGAGGGGGCTTAGACATGCACTTGACTTCCTACACCATCAAACTGCCACGACTACTTCACTCACTAACCATCCAGACACCTAGAGGAACAGATAGACATCAATATGGTACACGAACCAACGCCAAAGTGCGGGGTTCCTCTACTGCGCAAAATCCTGCGTCCAGTAGGTCGCGAAGTTGCTGCACTTGGTGTTGGTGGCCTTTGCGAAGCCGACGTTCTTGACGTTGGACTTCAAGATGTTGGCGCGGTGGCCTGGCGAGTTCCACCACGACGTCATGACTTGCGCCACGCTAGTCTGGCCCGCGGCGACATTCTCGGCAGCGACACTCCAATCGTATCCCTGCGCAGCGATGCGGTTCCACGCCTTGCTCCCGTCACTTCCATCGTGAGTCATGAAGCAGCGCGATGCCTGGTCGTTCGAGTGCACCATAGCCGCAGCTGTCAGCTTGGCGTCAATTGTCAGTCCTGCGAGGCCGTTCGTCGCGCGGTAGTAGTTGATCAGGTTGAGCATCTCTTGGGACTCAGCGCTCGACAGTCCGTTGTTGGTGGCCGAGGAAGCCCCACCGGAGCTGGTGCTCGTCGAGAAACGGCCAATGACATAGCCACACCCTGCGCCGTAGTAGGTGTTCTGCGAGCCCGACGAGCCGCTCTTGAGCCAGCAAGTGCCTCCGTTGTAGTTGGTCCACGTCCAGTGCGTGCAGGCTGAAGCATCGGCACATAGGTCGCCGCACACATCCGGGATTCCGCGCACCGAGTAGATGTCGCTGCCGTAGAAGTCGCAGTTGTTGGCCCACATGACGCGGCCCTGGCTGCCGGTCTGGAACGCGGCGCACTGGAGCGGCGCCAGAAGCATCTCGACGCAGAGGCCGACGGCGGAGGCGAGCAGGAACCGGGCGAAGCGAGGCATTGCTGTGATGTGATGTGATGTTCAGGTGTAGTTGCCGCTTAGGCGGGCTAGAGGAAATTGGGGAATGAGGAGACCAAGGCGTTGAAGGCGATTAAGAAGGAGGAGCAGCGCCTTTGGCAAAGAGACCCTCTATCTGCATTCCTATGACTGGTTGCCGGTGATGTGCGCGAGCGCACAACTCGAAGATCCGGCAGCAGGCACAGGCTGGCAGTGCCTGCCAGGCAGATGTTCGAACAGCAGACCGACGGCATGTCGATCGCCGTAGAGGAACGGCGCCTTGAACTTGCTTCCAGTATGCGTCGATCCCCCAGCTTGTTGTGCCATCCTGCGTCCGGCTTTACTCTGGTGCAGATCAACGCAGCGCGTTGAGACTCTCTCGAGAGGCACTTGTGCAACGGCACTCCGCCACATGGAGCTCATGTAGAGTCATTGCGCATTATGGAGCGATAGCGATGTAAAACAGCAACAAGAACGGCACTCGACGAGTCGTCGACGACTTCACGGCGGGACGCTGGGAGTGCAACGCAGCTGTCCAGCCGTGCTCGCAGAGCCATTGGCAGTCCGCATCTCCTTTTCAGCACCTTGTCTGCCTTGACAGACGCAGGGACCGATTACTCTTGAGCACCTCGGGGAGACCCATAACCACCGCTGGACACGTAGAGGCAGCACTTCACCGAATGGTCGATGGGTTTGTGGACGAGTGCTGCCGATGACTTCCGGAGACTGATTGCCAAAGCTGCACTTGCACTTATGGTCATGATGACCGGAAAAGCGACGACAGTGGTGTTGCATTATTGTACGGTATCAACGGAGATCGTGGGCCATATTGAGCTATTCCTTCGATATCCACGACGCAGGACAACAGCCGCCGGCGTCGTGCTCCAGGACATGAAATGAATTTGCACAGGATACTTTACTGGGCCAGCTGCGGCGAACTTGTCGCGTTGGCTATTGGGAACGTCTGGACCTATCGATAATTTAGTAGCGTCGGTGTGACGTTCGTCGAACCAAGCACTCTGAGAACTCGCGTGGTCATAACCAGCGACGGCCCAAGGTTTAAAGGTGCTACCGCTCGGAGAAATCATACATTCATCGAGGGCACTTACGTGCGCAGCTCAATCCGATGATCGTAGGCATAGGATATCATTGTTGTACAGCTCAGAGCCTTGCAGATGAATGCCGAGCGAATGGCGGGTGACTCATGGATCGTCACAATGGATAGTGAGGAGTGCAGTGAACCTTGCTCGTCGGAGAGGAGTTAGTCACCGACGATGAGCCTAGTTGTGCTGGAACCATCGCTGCATTTACACCCAGCGCTCGAACAGCAAGCGCAGCACAAAAGCGCACAGCTCCGCGGTCCTTGGGTCGACGATGCGACGCTGGAGCGCGTGCCATCTGCCCTCGGAGCGCGAAGTGAGCACAAAACACGATCGGGCCGCAGAAAACCTACGTAAGCTGATATCTCGACTAACTACGATGTCATTCACAGAACTCAGCTTGGTTTTTGTAAGTAGGCTGACCTTATCAATGGATAATCCTATATACCTGTGCCGCCATCAAACTTCATTATTGAGAGGGGTTTTGCTATTCGCAGTACTAGACAGTTGCACAAAATGGCTGGTCTCACCACTCGATCAAGATTCGCTGACGCCAGTAGTCCGTCGCCACCTACTATAATCCGAGTGGATAGCAACTCCTTTTCCAAGTGTATCCATTAACAAAGGTCCGAACATATACAACTCATAATCCAGTTGCATACATTGAAAAAGGATATACGTTGTCGTAGGCTCCGCACCACGCGCGACCAGCTGCAACATCGTCAGCACGATTGCGAGAGCTGCTCATTTCTCTCCTGGTGGCCGTCGCTGGCTGCTCCGCTCCCTCCCTCGACCGACGCTGCCCACTCGCGAGCTCTCGCCGCATTTGCCTACTTGGCTTCGCTCATCCGCGCGAACAGCAAGCAGCTCCGTGCCAATGGCTCGCCTTAATGTGGACAGCAGCGCTGGCGGCGTGCATGTGGTCGAGGCCGACGTCTCCAAGAAGCCCGGCCAGTCGCTCTCGATCGACATTGTGGATGTCGACAAGAAGAAGGCGACCGCCCCGGCGGCCAGCGCCAAGCCTGCGAGCCCGACCAACCGCGCCGACAGGCCGCAGATCGAGTTCCTCAACGGTTTGCGAGGCCTCGCGGCCGTGTTTGTCGTGCTGCACCACGCGCACATGATGGAGGAGTTCGTCAACATCGGCGCCACGGCCGTCGACATCTTCTTCGTGCTCTCGTCCTTCTTGCTCACCATGCTTTTCGAGACGAAGGTGCGCACCTTGGTGCGGACGCGGGCTGGACCGCTCCAGTGGCTCTGCGCGCTCATCGACTACTTCTCCAAGCGCTTCCTGCGCGTCTACCCCCTCTTCGCGTTCGTCGCGTGCCTGCTCTGGGTGCTGCCCAACGAGGACAAGGCGCGCTACTACACGCTCGGCGCCCCGCAGAACTACGACTTGTACAAGGTGCTCACCTTTGACCCGGACGCACGCTTCTTCGTGTTCTGGACGCTGCCGCTCGAGATCACCTACTACTTCTACATCCCGCTGCTCGTGCTCACGGTGGTCTTGCTCGGCCGCTTCTGGTGGATCGCCGTGCTGCCAATGTACATGTGGGTCGTCGATGAAGGCCTGCACGTCGACCGCCGCCCATTCGTTCTTCTCCGCGAGCACCTTTCGACCTTTGTGGCTGGATCGCTTGCTGCCATCGTGTACGCTCGGCTGAACGAGCTCATGGTGGACAAGAAGGACTTTGTGGCACGCAACCGCAGCGCAGTCGTGGCCGTGGTGAGAGTCGTGCAGTACTCGGCGCTGGCGCTCACGCTCAGCTTGTCGTTCCACGGCCTCTTCTTCAACTGGATCGCTCCCAACCCGTTCGAGCAGCACAACGGAACCTCAGCTTTCATCAGCGTGCCGGTTTCGATCGTGCTCGTGCTCGAGATCCTCTTCCCATCTACGCTTTCGCAGCTGCTCGAGTGGAAGCTGCTGTGCTACGCGGGCAAGATCAGTTTCTCCATGTACCTGCTCCATCCGTTCGTGATCAAGCACCCGTGGATTGAGGAGAAGCAGGCGACGTGGTTCGACCAGTTCTTCGCCTGGGTCGCGCTCGTGTTCGCCGTCTCGACAGCCTCCTACTGGGCGATCGAGCACCCATCGCAGCTTCTCGCTCAGCGAGTGAGCTCGCTTCTGCGATCGATTGAGCGCCTAGGTAGCGGCCACCCGTCGAGCCTGCCGTCCATGGCTACCGGATCCAGCACCTCCATCCCAGTGACGAAGAGCAGCCGCTTCTGCCTGCGCTCACAATTGGAGCAGCTCTACAAGCCTGTGCACAAGTTCGTCTAGGCATCTTCGGCTGAGCGAGGTGTTGTGGCAGGGCCCCACACACGCAAAGCTGTAACGTACAGTACAATGTATCATCGTGACTTCAACATGGTCTACCTCAACTCGGTCACCGTTGTAAAAAAACCATAGTGGCGAGGTCGCGACTCCGTCTACACGTATGTCTTCTCACAATATATGCATACTAACAGTAATTATCCTCTTATGTTTTGAACAAATCACTCATGCGATACTACAGGTACATACCATACACCAGGCTTTTGTGTGTTCAGAAACACTGCACCGCACACTTGCACGACGGAGGCGCACGCTCGACGTGTCGCCGCTTCTCGCCTACCGCTCGCCCGCTCGCGAGGGAACGCGCAGCCAACTGGCGAGATCTCCGCGTGCCTCGCAAGCTCAAAGACCGCAAGATTGAGACCGTCATGGAGCAGCACTTTGCGGGGAAATGCGTGTTCGTCACGGGCGCCACGGGCTTCCTGGGCAAGGTGCGGCTCGCGCACTTTCTGAGGCGTTGAGATCTTTCGTAACTGAGCTGGTGCTCGTGGCGGCGGTAGGTGCTGGTGGAGAAGCTGCTGCGGTGCGCGCCGTTCGTGGAGCAGGTGGGCGTGGGGGCGACGTCATTTTCAGCAGAGTGGAGGGTGAAGCTCACGATTCCACGTTGGCGACGGTAGATCGTGCTGCTCATCCGTCCGCGCAAGGGCGTTGAGCCGGTTGCGCGTCTGCACAAGGAGGTGGTGAGCAGGTGAGGGGTGTGCAGTTTGAGATCGAGTTGAGTGCCGGCGATGGCGCTGACCGTCGTCTGCAGCGCCATTTTCGATCGACTGCGGACGGAGCTTGGACCAGAGGCATTTGCTGCGCTTGTGGCGGCCAAGCTGACGGCAGTTGCGGGCGACGTCACCTCTCCTGGACTTGGACTCAGTCCGCAGGATGCCGAGATGCTGCGTGAGCGAGCGCAGATTGTTGTGCACTCAGCTGCCACCGTGCAGTTCAATGAGCCTCTCGAGGTTGCTGTGGAGGTGAGTAGCTGCAGCTACAGTTCGTTGTGATGGTTGTTTCATCTGACGATGTATCTGCGCTCAGATGAACTGCGTTGGCGCTCTGAATGCTGTGCGATTCACGCGAACGTTCAAGCGGCTCGAATGTCATCTTCATGTGTCAACTGCTTACGTCAACAGCAACCGGCGAGAGGTGCGCGTCCGGGAGCAGCTTTACCCGTTGGACTTTGATGCGCACGATGCACTTGATCGAGTAACGCGCGCTACGCCAAGCGAGCTTGAGAGACTGAGTGTGCATCTCATGGGCACATACCCGAACACGTACGCGCTGACCAAGTCGATGGCGGAGCACCTCATCACACGCGAGGTCGGCATTAGCAACAGCACGTCTTCAAACGGGTTTCCATTGGTGATCTATCGACCAACGATCATCGGCGCAGCCTGGAAGGAGCCTGTGCCAGGGTGGGTCGACCAGGTTGCTGGCGCTGGCGCCATTTTCCTCGCAGTAGGCATGGGTGTGCTTACAATGCTTCCCGGTGATCCTCGCAACACTGCAGATGTGGTTCCTGTTGATCTTGCTGTCAACAGCATACTGCTGTCTATATGCGCCAGGATTGCCCGTGATCGACGTCGCGTTGAGATGGGCCACACTCTCGCTATTCCACCTCCTGAGCCACTTGTGGTTCATTGCGGTACATCCGATCCGCGCCAGAACCCACTGCGTTGGCGTATTCCCTGTGGTGTCGTTGTAGACTATTTCCGCGAGAATCCTCCGAAGCGAGCGCTCTTTCCAGCCAAGTTTCACATGATTTCGACACCTCAACACTTCCAAGTCCAATGGTTCCTCTCGTATGCTCTGCCATCATCGGTATACTCAACAGTAGCCAACAAGAGTGGGAACCCTCATCATGTCAGGCAAGCAGCTCGACTCTGGCAACTGACGTGGCGTGCACGGACTCTTGTCGAACTATTCAAGCCGTTCACAGAAAACCAGTGGGTGTTTGAGGCCGACGCAACATTTGATACTCTGAAGGAGTTTGCCGACACAACCTTGTGGATCGGCGCAGACGAGATCGTGTGGGAGCGCTACATGGTCAATTTCTGTGTCGGGCTCAAGAAATACGTCCTTCACGAGCCAGATGTCATTGATGTTGACATTGCTGGTGTGGAGCAGACTGCTCTTGCACTGAGCTCAGGGAGAATGCTCGCCTGGGATCCTGATCATCATGCTATTTCGTTCCCGGGATTGCTTTCGGACGTCGCGTGGGCGTATACGTCAAGTCGCAAGCCAGGATACACCTCATCCGGCATTCTTGGACGTTTCATGGGTCTTACAGGCTGGCGCGAAGGCAAAAATCACGAGGCTTCGCATGTACCTCGCCGTCATGTCGAGTCTGTTGGGCAAATGCGCAATAGTGTACTCGAGTCCAGCTGTGTGCGTCGTGCAATAGAGAAGATAGTCGCAGCCCAGCCAGGAACTAGCATTGACGAAGTTGAAGGCGAAGCGGCCAAGATGCTTGACACGATGGCTGCCCGTATGGACTACAAATCAGTCCGCAAGCTCGGCTGGTTGCTGCGCAAAGTGCTCCGCCGAATGTATGACGCCATTCATGTCGACGAGCGTGGCCTTGCGCAAATCCGCGAGCTACTGTTGGCGAAGAAGAATGTCGTGCTCGTACCAACCCACCGCTCGTACCTCGACTTCCTCCTTCTTAGCTATGTGTGCTTTGCCTACAACATGCCAGTGCCCTACATTGCCGCCGGTGAAGACTTTTTGCGAATGGGAGCGCTCACAGAGCTGCTACGTGAATCCGGAGCGTACTTCATTCGGCGTTCGTTTGCCAAAGATGACCACCCACTGTACGCTGCAGTGTTCCGCGCGTACACGCAGGTATGTGGAGCTGTTTGCATCCTGGTGCGTAAATATCCTGACACCTAACTTCTCATTACGTGTCCCCAGTATCTGATTTCCCACGGCCACATGGTTGAGTTCTTCATTGAAGGCATGCGCAGCCGCAGTGGCAAGCAACTGCACCCCAAGTTTGGTATCCTGGGTGCTGTGGTCGACTGTTTCATCTCTGATCAAGTCGACAACGTGAGTGAGCCGCTCGTAATTGGTAATGTTTTAGCACTATCTCACCGATTTCAAAATGATGCAGGTGCACATCGTTCCCGTGACAATCGACTACGAGAAGCCACTCGAAGTTATGCTTCACCAGAATGAAGTATTGGGTGAAGGCAAAGTGCGTGAGTCGTTTGGAGCGCTGCTGCGTTCGTCGGCTCACGTAGCGCGCAAAAAGTTCGGCTCGATTGCTGTCCAAATCGGCGAGCCCATCGATCTCGCGGGTTTCACAGCCTCGGCACTGGAGTGTGCAGCAAAGAGTGGAGACAACGGCGCTTTTGTATCAAGTGCAGAACTTGTTGAACGCCTCGCGTATCAAGTGACCGCGTCCATGATTGCCAGCGCTTCGTGCGCAATGTCGAACGTCGTCGCAACCATACTTCTAATGTACCGACAGGGAATTTCTCGCCAAGACCTTGTTCGACAGAGCGACTGGCTGCGTATTGAGGTACTCCGTCGGGGCGGACGTGTCATGGGCACGCAGGGTCGGTCGCCAGCCGTCGTCGTCAACCGCGCGTTGGAGTTGCTAAGTGATCTGGTGACAACGCGCCGCAAGGACATGATCGAGCCCGCCATTGCCACAGTACGTGTTTTTGTTAACGGATTCTATGAAAGCGGCTAACATCGGCATCTCCTTTGCAGCGCGAACAATACGGCAACATGATCGGCCTCGGGTACTACCGCAATAAGCTCCTGCACTGGTTCAACCTCGAGGGTGCTGTCGCGTGCGCATTTCATGCGCTGCAGGCTGCCGCTGGTGACGCTGGTGTGAACCGCAACGAATTGCTGGAGAACGCGCTCTTCTTGCACGACATGCTTCGCATGGAGTTCGTACGCCCAGATGACACTGACGATAGAGCGTTCGTGGAGCAGACGCTCGCAAGCATGGAGCAACGTGGAGTGTTCGTGGCATCTGAGGATGGCGGACTCACCGAGGGCGACTCGACAATGCTCTCACTGCTGAGCACTCTCATTTGGCCCTTTATCGACAGCTACTGGGTGACCATTTCAAGTTTATTCGCATTGCGCCGCCCCGCAGGTTCCGCACCACGCGATGACTTGCTCAAGCGCGTGCAGTGGCTCGCGGAGACAATGTACCACGAGCGTCTCATCGGGTTTTACGAGTCGTGCTCGCTCGAGACGCTGCAAAACGCCGTGGCACAACTACATGCCTGGGGTGTGCTCGAGACCCAGCGTCCACCTACATCCTCTCGCCGTAAGACAGCGCCACCCGCTGGCGCAATGCTTGTTTGCCTCTCATCGAAATTCGAGAAGGAGGACGAGCTCGAGCAATTGGCAGCTCGTGTCGCCAAATTCCGCAAGCTCCCGCACGCCGTCGCCGTCGGTGCCTTGCAGTCCAGCGCAGCGGCTGCAGCTTCTGGACGCGAAAGCCAACTCATCGCACACCTGCCTGCGCTTTCCAAGATGTAAGTAAGTCCAGCCGATAGAAAGCATGAGACTGGCTGTGCTTGTGTAGATTTCAATCGCTCTTCACGCCAACCTGTGGTGATCATAGAGAAACATGAGAATGACCTCGAGTCCTTGGCGTTCGTTCACACGTAGCTTTTTTTCCCTTGCATTGTTACCACACACTCGCCTACGGCTCGTGTGATGTGGCCGGGGTACTTTCCCCGAAAACAAAGCCTGAGTGTAACAGGCTATCAGCAAGCCACACTGCACGCATCATTGCGCATGAACCGCACATTGCTAGGCAACGTAAAGCACAGCGCTCCGCAGCACAGCGCACCTGCTGACACTAGTTGAATGAATCGTGTGGCTCAAAATGCGCCCGCCAGTAGACGCTGAGCGTACGGCTCCTACACCCTTCCTCTTGAAAAGGCGCGAGGTCGAGGTTGACCGCGTAGTTGACGCTGGAGGAGCTTCAGCATGTTCTCGGAGGCATTCGCATCGCGATTCACAGTCATACTACGACAACCATTGGTTCTACAATGGAGTACGCTGTAAATCCTGCAGGTGCGTTCAATACCGTCCTTGCACAAGCGTTTGCTGTACTGAAAACTCAACTCTCTGCAGCATCTCGAATGCAGCTTGCTCGACCGAAATTCGTCGATCGAGATCACAGAACAGTATCGCTTTAGCTCTCGCTCCAGTTTCTTGACTGGTGCTTTCTGGTGCCCTCTGATCCGTCCAGTAGTGTCGTTGTTGCTCCAGTTCCCGAAGCCCACCACAGTCCGCTGTCCAGCCTGCTCAGTCAGCACCAGACACAACGCGCGCAACTTTTTCTTGGCATAGATATAGCTGCGCAGTCTGAGCTTCCTAAAAGGCTTGATCATGTAGAAGTCGAGCAACATGTCCATGCGAGGAATCATGAACCGGACATACCGCTCGAGTGCAGCAAGTGAAGAGGTCTTCTTGGTTGGCATGTGGTGCACCGCTTCCGAAACAGCCACATGCTGGTCCTGCCACACCACTCTCTTCCTCTGGCTGCTAGTGTATCGAGCGTCTTCGTAGAACTCGCGTGTTGAGCAGGAAAGCTTCTCACCGAGCTGGTTCGTTGTCACGAAGAGATCTCTATACCCCGGGTCCAGGCCCCACATAACGTCAAAGTCATCTTCGCGAGGCACTCGGGCGATGTTGTCTTGGATTGGTTTCCGCAGCACAATTGAGACAGCTTTCCCATCAGTGACGATCTGGCCTGCAAACCTGCGGTTCGTGGTCTCAAACCGATCGATACGGAAGAGCACTCGCCAGTACTCGTCGACTTCCTCGTTCCAGTCGTTTCCTGCAGCGGGTACCTCTACTCCAGCTCGTAGTAAAAGCCCACGAAGGCCGTACTTACACATCTTGAAATGGCTGCAGGTGAAGCCGTCCTTGTAGGGCAGCAAGCTGAAAGTACGGATCTCCTGGAAGCCAGGCGTCCCAACAAATTGTCGGTTCCACTCCTCGATGTCCGCCAAGAAGAAGTAAGTCAGTGGCAACAGAGCATGTGGCGTGTCATTGAGTTTTCCATTGGGTGCTCGTGGTATCTGTGCCCGCCATGCTCGAATCTCGAGGTCAGGTCCATCATACTGTGGAGCGAGAATCTTTCTCAGCATGTCGTACGCCTCGTGCCCGCCAATATGGTATGTCCGCTTAATCATTTTGAGAAAGCGCCGGAAGAAGTTGAGCCTGATTGAGTTCTTCGTGTTGGTCACCATCTCACGAGCCGCCCAAGCGTGCCACCCACTGCTCAGGTATTCGCTACTAGCACGAGGAATCTCCGCACCACGCCACTGGTAGTAAAGGTCAAGAGATTGGCGGAACTCCGTGTCAGCGATCGCTAGGCGTGCGCGTGCACCAGCTGTCACCGCTGATAGGCACCTCTGGAAGAATGTCTGGTTGAGCAATGGAAGAGGGCCGCCTTCTCTGCACAGTCGAGCGACGTGGATGTTTGCCAGCACGTACGCCTCCAAGACCGCCTTGTTCATGTCGGCGAGGACGTCATCCCAGGGAAGCAGTTTCCCCAGCTCCGTGCAGAACGAGTTCAGTGTCGACTTCACAACCGTGAACTCCGTGCCAGTGATTGCATCCTCTTGGTCCTCGGCATCAGGAACTTGAGTGCCGGGAGGAGACGCTGGTTCTGCGAGCTTATGGTCGAGTCCAGGATGGGGGTCGCTTCGCTGTCGCTTTGGTGTCGCTTTAGGCTTGCGTGGTCCAGGATCGTGCTCGGACCGCGGTCGCTTCTGCTTCGTTGCCATAATGGCAAGATCGAAAGTGGAGAAGCTAGCCGAATCCGCTGTATTATTCGTTGCCGTTCGAGAGAGAGAGAGAGAGGACGCAAGACAATTCAACGCATGTCACATCCGTTTGCATGTATGCAGGTGCCGTGTTCCGTACTGCAAAGACCTTGCTCAGCTTGCAGTTGATGAAGTTCGAGCTGTGGCATCAGTTCCGATCCGTTGACGATTGTGAGCAGGACGAATCCGAACGCTCCACCGCATGACGTAACTTGCGGTACTTTCGTAACTTTCTTGCCGTAACAAGAGGTTTATTTAGTTTCACGTCTCTTTTTCTACGTTTCCGCTTAAGTGTGAGTTTGCGTCGATTGATGTGCTGAGAAAGGTGAATGTAGAATGGAGGGTACCCCTTGCATTGATCAACGTTTTTTTATATGCACTTTCGAACCGATCGATGCTGTCGGAGGCAACCGCAACGCCTGTCACCCGCGCTTCTCGAGCGAATCGCGAGCGGAGGAAGAAGGCGACGAGCAAACAACGCTACACAACTCTTCGCTTCGCACGACTGGCAACGCTTACAGGTTGCCAAGCACACGCTCGGCAACGTTGCCGATGTTGTGGTGAGCATCGGTCCACTCGCAGTGGAAGCGGCCCTCGCGGTCCGTGCGCTCGTAGGTGTGGCCACCGAAGAAGTCGCGCTGGGCCTGCGTCAGGTTGGCGGGCAGCGACTCGCGGCGGAACGAGTCGAAGTAGTTGAGCGAGCCCGCAATCGAGGGCGACGGGATGCCGCTGGCAACAGCAAGCGACACCACGCGGCGCCACGAGTACTGGCGAGCGTTCAGCTCCTGGGCGAAGTCGGGGTCGACCAGCAGACTGATGAGCTCCGGGTTCTTGGAGTAGGCCGCCTTGATGCGGTCCAGGAAGGCAGCGCGGATGATGCAGCCGCCCTTCCAGATGCGAGCACACTCGCCGAGGTTGACGTTCCAGCCCATCTGGACACCGGCCTCACGGATCAGGTTCAGGCCCTGAGCGTAACTGCAGATCTTCGAGGCGTACAGAGCCTGGCGGACGTCGTCGATGAGCTGCTGCTTGTCAACGGCCGGGATCTCCGAGGGGCCGTTCAGGATCTTGGAGGCGTACACGCGCTCCTGCTTGCGGGCGCTGAGGTAGCGGGCATCGAGCGACGCCGTGATGGTCGGGGCGGCGATCGAGCGCTCGGCGGCCTCCTGGACCGTCCAGCGGCCAGTGCCCTTCATGCCCGTCTGGTCGAGGATCTTGTCGACGAGGTAGCCGTCCGTGGTGAGGTCGTCCTTCTTGCCGAAGATCGAGGCGGTAATCTCGATCAGGAACGACTCAAGCTCGCCCTTGTTCCACTCGGCGAAGACCTCGGCCAGCTCCTCGTTGGTGAGGCCACCAGCGATCTTGAGCACGTCGTAGGCCTCAGCGATGAGCTGCATGTCACCGTACTCGATACCGTTGTGCACCATCTTGACGTAGTTGCCGCTGCCAATGGGGCCGAGGTAGGTCGTGCAGGCGCCGTCGTCGACCTGGGCGGCGCACTTGACGAGAATGGGCTCAATGGCGTCGAAGGCCTCCTTGGGTCCACCGGGCATGAGCGAGGGGCCGTTGCGGGCGCCCTCCTCGCCGCCGGAGATGCCCATGCCGATGAAGTGGATGCCCTTGGGCTCGAGCTCGGTGGCGCGGCGCACGCTGTTGGGGAACCACTCGTTGCCGCCGTCAATGATGATGTCGCCGGGCTCCATGTGCTGCGCGAGCGCGGCGATCGTGGCGTCCACGGGCTTGCCGGCCACGACGAGGATGATGACCTTGCGCGGGCGCGCGAGCGAGGCGACGAAGTCGCCGACGTCCTTGAAGCCCACGAGCGGCAGGTTGCCCTCGTTCACGGCGCGCTGCACGGTCGCGTCCACCTTGTCGGGCGAGCGGTTGCACACCGAGACGCGGAAGCCGTGCGACGCCATGTTGAGCGCGAAGTTCTGGCCCATGACGGCCAGGCCGTAGAGACCGACGTCCGACAGCTGCGACATGGTGCGAATGGAGGAGGGGGGCAGGGGGGCTCGAAGGGGAAGAGGGCGCTTGCGCCGGAGGTCGCCGATTCGGGAATGCCACCGCCGCAGCATGATCGGCGTGTCCTTGGGGTCGAAAAGCGCGTGTGGATATCCCTGTCGAAAGCGATTGTACCGGTATTACGCGGTCGCCCGCGTTTGGTAAACGGTTTTAACCGACGCGACATGTCGCCACATGTGTATACACGGCGGCCTACAGTATGTTCGTAACGACCACCCCCACCACCAGTACAATTACCGGTATGCGCTCGACGGTACTGTACAGCGTATACAGCGAGGGACGCACGCAGCCAGCGATGCTACCGGGCCGTCCGCCCGCCCGCCAGCGTCATGAGCGTTGCCGCCGCGACAACGTTGACGCGGGAGTCATCGGAGTGGC
Organism: Phytopythium helicoides; assembly: GCA_024867545.1. NCBI lineage: Eukaryota > Oomycota > Peronosporomycetes > Pythiales > Pythiaceae > Phytopythium > Phytopythium helicoides. Next base: position 244,349 of record JANFNE010000009.1, on the reverse strand, counting down.
GCATGCGCGACTGATGTTGCTTGGGGGCAGCTGTGCTATGTACCGGTATGTGTTTTCGCTTGAACCGGTGTGTTTACGTCATTGCACGACGCGTCACTCTGTGAGCAATCGAGCCGACCGACCGTAGTATGTGGACCACACGAATGACGCTACGAAAAACCTTTGCAAATGCATGAAGAGACGCGTCGACAAGGATAGATCCTGCAAGACCCGATAATGACACGCATTGCCGCGAGGAGCATGCTCGTTGATCGTCGACACCTTCGTCATCGATCGCTGCGTGGCAAGCGCTGGCACACGCGGTACGGTTGTAGCCATCGACCGATCGGTAGCATTAAACTGCGCGCGTCACGCATTGCGTTTACCATGGTGGTACGGTAAGCGGCTGCGGGTTATTGCAGTCGACGAGCACCTGGCATTTGACAACACGTTCGCACATGTCGGAAATGACCGATGATCCATCACAGATCCGTGATGACCGGTGGTCGCGAGCATACAAGCGACCACAGAGCGCCGCCGATCGCACAACTCGCTCGCTGCGCGTGATTGAAGTTCGTGTTCCCAACGAACCCTCTCAAAGTCGATGGCTACAGCTACAGCGTCCCACAGCATCCTGAAGTTTGCCTGCGGCTGACGTTCGTTCGTGCTGTGGCTCGAACCTGAATTGTACTGTACTGTGAATGCACGAACATTGCGGTGCTGAGCAGCGCATTTGTGACGCGCGTCGTGAAGGATGGATGAGGGAGGGCGGACTGTGAAGGTTGCACGCACGTGCTGCATCAAATTGCCGTACCGGTATATACCGGTACAGTTGGCTACACGTTCGCGGCAGAAATCATATCCATTTCAAGTACCGGTATACAGGTATATAACACTTGATATTTGTAAGGATTAGTTTCCATACAGAACTCAGTAGTAGACTTCCTCGAATCTGATTGGGCAGCGGGGCAACGATGGCCACTTCAACATGATCCCGTGGTGCTTCGCCACTCCAACAACTTTCCTCCATTCCACACACCTCTCGGTCATAGAGCACAATTGTCAGGACCTTAAGTTTGAGATCGATTCTTCGGTGGTGAGCTGGATGAGGAGGTGGGTCTCGGAGACATCTTTACGGATGTTAATCTCCTCCGAGGACGGCTGAACCATCTATTGTTCAATGAACACGAACATGACGACCACACATTCTTGTTGACGACAAATCTGCCTAGGTCAGTGCTGATCAGGCTAGCGCCAATTACACTGTTGAGTCTCGTGGGATACGAGCACTGACTATGTTGCGAGCGCGATCCACTTCGACGCACTCCGGTGTTTGGATCGACAATACTTCCACTTGCGGGAGCACTATACTATAACTTCAGTTCAAGTTCGGAACGATGAGCAGCGTCGTTGTGAGGATGCCCCCAACTCACTTAGCACTTTGATCATCGGTTAATCTCCAGCTCTACTGATTGCATTTGGAAGGTGACAGCGTGCGCACGCTTAAGAGAAATGAGTGGGCTATCTGTAGCGCTCGGTTGCGCAGGAGTTATCCGTGTTGTGGATCATCTCCACGAACTGACCTGATCAGCAGCACAGACTCGTATCCAGCGAGCTTTATCACCGGTAGGACTCTTTTTTCGACGTGATCGTTCAACCATAGAGTCCAAATCTCTGCATTTTGAGCGGTGAGTGGGTAGTACTTGACAACAGCAACGATGTGGATGAAATGTTGCGTAGTCTGATAGCAAACGGCAGTGTCACGTTATTTCGACGACATGAAAATTGGTTTGGTCAGCCAGATCAGCAGTGTGACCAGCAGCGGTAGGTTCCCGTGCTTGCCGCCCGGGCCAAGCGCAGCCAATGGTAACTCCAGTCGGTAGCGCTGCGATCTGCGGTGCGTCCACTTTGTTATTCTTCGTCAGAGCCAGCGGGGATATTCATGTGTGGAGAACCACTTGAGTCAAGTTGTTCTGGAGCTTCATTCTCGATCGTACGGGGAAGTAGCGACAGAACTTTTTGTTGGCAGTTATAAGGTGTTGCAGAGCGAATCTGTGGACAGTGCTATTGCAGTGAGATTTGTGAAGATTATCGGTCTCAGTAACGAGCTGGTTGTAGACGGCTAGGGAGACCGTCGCCGAAGAGCCCTCAGTGGGTACGGTTGACAATTCGATGTCTAAGTACCGAGTCGAGAGACTTTAGAGTTATCTCACCTGATCGCGTTCGGAGAAACATTTGCGGCGCTGTCGAGTAAATTTCTTCTTAGTGGTAGTGCGTGCATTCCGAGCGATGGACGCATATTGTCAACAAGTGATATCGCAGGCATGGGCTCCAGCGCTTTGCCGTGTGATTGTAGACATCGAAATGGTGAGCCTATCGATCAGTTCTTTGTCCGGAGGCGCATTCTGTTCGGTGCCAATCTCACTAGGTACCACAAATACTGTTTCGTTCGATGGGGGTATTAGCGGCTTCGGTGGCGGTCAGGAGGAATCGGTGGTGTTAGCCAGCAATGTCGTGATCGGTGGCGACGTGAGTGTGTGCATATCAGGCGGTGTAAATGCTTCAGCCGTATGAACTCACATGCCCTTGTTTCAAGCACGACTTGTGGGAAATCTGGTGCAGTGATGCTATCGAGTGGGTCGGCGAATCTACTAGCAGGATCTACGCCGGCGATTTTGTTGTGTCGGAGAAATATCCAATGCGGAAAGTGGTCACAGATGAATTGGTCTCGAATGGCACAATCGAAGAAGTCTTGGCCTTCGGCGGGACGAACTGTGAAGAATGACCTCGATGAGTAGAGTCGTCGGTGGCGTGCAGATGATGGGCGATTCTAGTGCTGAGAATAGTGCGGGCTCTCGGCGCAGGTGACTCTGGAAGCAGCTTGGAGCAAGTGTGACAATGGCAAGTACCTCTAGCAGCACGAGCAGCGACGGCGCACCCAACCAATTGTCGTCTGGTGTAGCGTCTAGTACAAGCAGAAGCGTTTCGTCCGCAAACGCCCGCTTCTTTGGTGTCGCCACAACGCGATGTAGCCTTGCCTCGCGGAAATCTAAGGTGTGCACCACATACGGAAAAGTATGACGTCTGGCGCTACTTCGCTACTTCGACATTCCTCGGTCCCTCCAAGCTTAATTCAGCACCACCTGATCAATTCCAGTCCGCCGGTATGGTAATGGTAAGCTTCATTCAAGTGGGATCCTGCGGCAGACTCCCAGTGGTAGTTCAGCGATGCAAGCGTGATGTTATGAGAGCAGGTAGTAGCAGATCGACGATGCAGGGAATTGATCGTCGCTGCTTACATCGCGAATGCCGTTGACATGCGATGAAGAGGTCGTACCATCATCGATGGAGTGGCAAAGTTGAAGTGTACGGTATAGTACCGGTAATCAATGGTGTCCGTTTCTAGAACCGGTTTCCATTTGACTTGATTTTTGTATGAAACCAACATCATACAAACATCAAGTAAACTCTAACGCCTGGGATTGACTGGTCGCGGTCGTTTCGCCGAAGAGCTCCATTGCCAACCACCAACCAAAATGGCGGCCCAGCAAGTCGCCGCCAGCAGCATTCAGAACACAATTTAGAATTGCGGAGTCAAGCGGGCCGCCTCCGGGCGGCGGCTTGGGGAAATTCCCCGGACACCAGGGCAGAGAGTGCCGGCGTCGAAGCGCAGACCCCCTCGCGACGAAGCTTTGCGGAGATGGCGTCCGTGTCTGAAGCTTCGGCTGAAGATGCGGCGCTGGAGCTTGCGTGGCTTGCCACGCGGCGGACTCGCGGGGACTGATCGTCATACCAACAGTTATGCAATTGGCTCAGCGGCGCTATGGGCGGAACGTCGTGCCGCCCGCTGCTTGGAGCTAACCCGACGGGGATTACTCATGTTGTGTTCTCCACGACACCCAGCCAAGGAAGTTTGTCACGAGTCCGGCGACCGGCGCGCGTGTCTGTCGACGCCTGCGCTGGTCGCCAGTATATTGCATGACTGCATGTTCGAGCGCGTTGATGATGATTTTTTCCCTTAAACATTCGCAGTGTTCTTGCTGACAGCGCCGGGCGCCACCCGATCCGCTGAGTGACGCTTGAATTTCCTTGGATGTCTGAGCGCTCATCGATTCATATCACCTACATGTCGAGTACGAGGATTATAAACTGACATGCGCGTCGTTTGAAAGCTCCGGCTTCATGATACGACAACCTAGTTAATCCATTTCTTGTATGAGTACTCGTGCTTGGTCCTTCATTAGTCGGGAGAAACGCGTTGAAGTGAATGACAAACGTGCAATGACATCGCTCTCTTGCCGAAAGTTCATTTGCGTCTCGATCACTTGTGCATTTCTGAATTCGAGTTCTGCCGAGAAAGCCGAAAAAGCATGCCGTGCGATTCCGAGCACGCGGTAATCTCGATTCGAGACGAGAAAACTGCGCCTGGTGTGCCTCGCCACACGATGCGGCACCAAGTTGCTCCATCACCATGCTCCTCCAAACTGGAGGCTTTGTATGCGCGAATTGATGGTCCTTTGAGCCGTGATAACCGCTCCGTGTATTACCGATACCCGAGGGGAAGCTACGCTGCTATTATTCTCCTCATTTCGTTCGTTCTCGGCCACACTAGCTCACTGGCAATTTCGTTGTGGGGCCTCGAGGCCTTTAACGTCCCTGCTCGACTGGTGCATGCCAGGAAGCTCGCTAATCCTGTGGACTTCTACCGTCTAAAGGAAATGACTTCGTGTGAATACGTTCGCAGACCACGGGTATTGGATTTCCCAGACCTCGATAAGCAGCTCAATGCCGCAAAGTTATACGCCCAGAAACAAGCTGATGGGAACGACGATGCAATTGCCTTGGCGCTCAACGTCTCATCAAAATGTACGAGAACAAAGCACTACAACTAGACTTCACGATAGTTTCCGCTGCTAACATCTGCTTCGTAGGTCACAATAGCCTCGTGCGCATGACAAAGACGCTGATGGAGGGATTGGTGAGATCGCGGCAAAAGCATACTCAACAGGAACTCGCAGGGATGCAGTCATGTATGGTGACCTTGTTTGACCAGCTGAGTGGAAATTTCTCGCTCAGTAACACCCAGACGCGGTCAACCAACTCGACCAAAAGCAGCAGCAGCACCTCCCAGATCTTCTTAGCTTCTGCTTTGGCCTCATCGCTTGCACGTCAAACGACGAGTGCACTCTACAATGCCAGCAGAGGGTTTGCAGTTCAACAATTGCAGACACAAAGTCTCCTTGCAAGTAGGCTGCCCGAACACGAGATCACTTCGCTTCGAAACTCGACCACGCAGAAGTTGACAAACATGATCAAAATGCTGGAGCCGAATGCAAGAGTAGCTCGACGACTGACCGGTGCAGATGAATTAAAGCAACTACTCACAAGTATTTCTGACGCGGCACTTCGTGTCACGGGGAATGTCAACCTGCCAGAGCAAGGCATTGAACAGGAAATGGCAGCTTTGTCCAGCGTCGCAGACGTTAATGTATCGAAACTCAATGAGAAGCTACGCTACTTCGCTGACTTCGTCCTTTATCAGCTACAAGTAACGCAAGTCGAGCTTGAAGATGAGTTCCAGCGATCTCAAGATAAGATCAAAACCACAATTCAGGACCTTGAAGAGATGTGGAAAGAGATATTGCCAATATTTACCGAAGCAGCAAATACGATGGAGTATTGGACTAGCGACAGAAAAGCCAGTGCCAGAGTTGGCGATGGTGAGCTGACGTTTCTCGGCACATTTCGAACTGCGCATGTGCTGGGCAATCAACCCAATGCTTCATCAAGAAGTGGAAGGACTGATTCGAGTGTTTCTCTCTCATCAGGCACTATTGGGCCAAAGCTCTCAATGCTAGGCACGAATTCACAAGGAATAGCTGCCAACTCTACCACTCCAGACGATTCTGCGCCAGATGTATACCAACGTTGGTCTTTCCCAACTTTTCAAGGCATGCAGAGCAGTGGAAGTGTGCTTGACTGGATCGGGGATGCTTGGTTATTCATGTGTGGGGTGCACGCTGCTCAATGTGTGATATCTACTGTGGAGATGGTCGCGATGATTATCACGGGTGTGATCTTCACATCTGACGTTATTGATACTCGAGACTTCGGACAAATCAAGCTAGTTGTACGTATTACTTCCTCTGATCAATGACGCTGATTCCATCATTAACAGGGTACATTTGATGCCACAGGATGACGTCTGGGATCTCCTCTTCGGGCGTACCACATTTTCTGGCATTTTATATAGTATTGCGCTCCAAGGTCGAGAAGTGGCGCGTGCGCTCATACGAATGGCACTGACTGCGATTACTTCTGTGACTGCTACGATCGCATTGATGTTCATGAAGTTTGAGCACAACAACTCGTGCTCTCAGAAGGAAGCGCTTGCTGACCTATCCAAATGGAAGGAGGGTAGCCCGCCAGGATTCACCAGATCGACCTTCATGAGGCTGTGGCTCCCCAACTTTGAGATTGATCAGTCTGTTTTGTCAACGTCAAACCATCAAGCTGTCGAAATGGATGATCACGCTAAAGATATGTTTGACGCTCTTCAAACTGAAGTCAACGCGGTTTGGGCTGACCAAAGAGGTAAGCTGGAATCCACGCTTGGTACCATACCTGGTAGCTAGCTCACGCCATTGACATGCAATGCCCCTCAGGTCTTCAAGACATCTTGTCCACGTTTTCAGAGCTAACCGGCGCAGCCGTACTCGAGCTCGACACATGTGGCAAAAATTTTAGTGCACTACTATTGCCCAACGATGTCGAGAAGCAGCAGTGCGTCTTGGCGGGAACACTTGCCACTGCTTCGTTGCCGACACCAACTCCTCCAAACGTATCAGCCGTTGCAACTCCGATTTCATGGTCAAGTAACCTGGAGTTTGTCGATTTAAGTAACCTCTATGGATCAAGCGTCTGTCCGCCGTTGACGTCCGAAGACCTGGCTACTCGAGCTGCGACTTTGTACTCGCTTGAGGCTCGCTATCTGTGTGGAGCAGAGGAGTCGCTGTATCTTGTGTTTTCGTCGTGGCTGCTTCTGTTATTTGTCGTTCTGTTGGTCAATATGATCAACGAGATGCTTGTCGAAGCGATTAACATGATTTGGTGGCAGTTCTACACACACCATCGCCTCAGCTTCGTTGGTTTCTGTACTCGGGACGGCAATGTGCAACCACCACGAGATCTGACGGAAAAGATCGAGATTTACATGAGTAACATCTGGTGGCGCATTGCTGCGCGAGTTGCAGCAGTCACCGTGTCGGTCACAGGTGTCGTTATAGTATGGTTTGTTTTACTGTCGTAAAGGAAATCAAGGAAACAACGATGATATGTCATTGCTCACGACAATTGCAGGCATTGTGATTTTGAGCTTTAACCTCCCCGATCAGTTCGACTTGATCAATGCTCAAAACTTGACACATTGGTCTCGACCGAATCAGACCTAGTTTCGTACAAGCTACTACTCAATGGCCGCGATTTCAGCACTTGGCGAAACCTTATTCTCCACTCCATTGCTGGCGGTAGGGATCTCAACAGCCTTGACGAGTGCGTCCGCATCGCTGACAGTCTTGCCGAAACACACGCGGAACGTACGCACTTCCATCGGCTGCAGCACCACTGACGTCCCGGACACAGGAATCGATGGCTCGCTCACATCCTCATACTCCACACTGCTTTCATCCGTCTTCCACTGAAGTGCACTCGTCTGCTCCAGCGACACCGGAAGCTCCTTGACACCAGTAAGAGACAACTCCTTCACCTCCGTGACAGAACCACCCTTGACTGAAAACAGCTTCGAGAAATTGACTGTCACAGGCGTTGACAGCTCCTTGTGCTCCTCGACAGAGTACAAGTGCGTCAAACGAGTCATGACGCACCGCTTCGACAGCTCCGCGAGGGTCGTGAGTCCGACGTTAGGAGGGAACTCGCTGACGGTAAGCCATGGGAGTTTCGCGTGGACATCGGAAGAATCAGGCTTGCGGAACGCCACGAGAGGCTGGAAGAACGTCTTCTCCATCTTGGATCGCATCGCTTTCATGCCGTCTTGAGCCGTGTCGACGTTCACGAAGAAGCTGCCACGAACGGTAAGGCCCTTAATCGAGACGTTCTTGGTCGCAGAATTGTAAACCGACTCGGTTTCGTTCAGGTGCTCACTTACGCCCTTCCAGTCATCACCCAGAACACGACGATGAACCATAATCTCAATCTGGCCGTCCTTTAAGCTTGCAGCCCCCTGCGCACGATCGGTGGCCACATTGAGTTGATGATCGTTGTCCTTGATAAACGCACCGGTAGTGATCGGGAAATAGTTGGCTGCGACAAATTCTTGGTCGTCATGGAGCGTCAAGTTCCATGTATCGCGGTGGTTGCGAACACGCTTGAGAAATTCAAGCCCATTCGAATCTGTGTACAATGTCGACGCCGACTTGATGCTCTTGGCTGTGTCGAAGCGCACGATGACCTCTTTGCCGATGCTATCATTAATTGGGATTGGTCCCACGGTCCATTCGATCTCCAGGAACTCGTCACCATCGTTCAACTGATACTCCAAAGTCACCCACTCTCCAACTCGGAAGCCCACACGCGTCATTGCTGCGTCATTTGTATCCGAATGCAGCAAGATCACACTGCTACCTGAAATACCTCCACCAGGAAGAACCGAGTACGTCTTGTTGGAGTCAGGACGGAAAATGTACGCCCCTGAACCCGGCTTGTTTTGAGCCATATACGATTGGTAATATGCGACGTCCAACGAAAGCGGAATCTCGATGTTCTTCTTCTTGTTCGTCAGCTTGGTGATGGAGCCAGTATGCGTGTTGATCACAGCGCGCACAAACTCATTCTCGATCGTGACGGTATCGTCGGTGTTACCGTTATCAATGCTTCGGAGGCCATGCGTCTCAGTCACACCAGAAATTTGCTTCACAAGGAAGCGGGTGGAGCGCAAAGGTCCCAGTTCGGTGCTGAAAACAAGGGTGTAAGGCGCGACTTGAGTTTCTGGGTGAACTGGAATGGCATCAAACACGCTTTGGTGGCGCACGGTGCCGTCGCCCTCGATCACACTCACTTCTGCTGACTTGTGATTTAGAGGAACAGAGATTGTCTGGATGCTGGATCGAGGAAGCGCGTTGTGGACAAGGACTTCGAACGCCTTTAGTCATAAGAGAGCAATAACAAGTCAGCGAACAATTTCATAAAATACAGGCGATCTGAAATACGAAGGTACCTCGTTCTGGGTCGATACATCACAGACACTCGTGTTCGCTAGCAAACACAAGTGGTACGGCTCCTTCGAACCAATCACAAACAAAATCTCGTTTAGACCCTTCTCAGCTTCGATGATGCCGTCGTTCAGACGAAGAGCGTAGTCATCTGAAACAGCTTGCTTCTCGGTACCAGACAAACCGTCATGATGCTGAACCAGACCCACGGCACGCTCCAGCGCATCAAGCTCGGCTGAGTGGTGACTTTGGTAGATCGCATCGATCTGGCGCACTTGCTGCAGAAGAACGTTCGACACCCGAGCGAATCGCTTCAGCGAAGGTCGACTGGTAAAGAAACCCGACCAATACTCGTGCTCCCCAGACCCGTACGGGAAGAAGTCATCGGTCTTGACAGACCACGTGATGTTTTCGGCGTGCTTCAGATCCGTGTAGTACGACAAGTTGGAGTAGAGCACGTTGATACGGTTATCTTGGTTGACGTAGTGCTGTTCCATTCATGACAACCATTAGAATCGGTCAGACGAACACGCAGAGTGATACTTCACACATCCTTACAATCAGCTTGTCCATGTTCTTGAACCAGCGGCGGGCGTTGTCGTATGAAAAGTCATCGCCCATCGGGATGAAGATGTGGTTTCCCCTTGTCGCTAATCCTCGGCTCAAGGAAATGTTGACAAAGTCATCCACTTGATCACACACGTTGTAGTCGTGCAGCGCGGGGTCATCCTGGATGTAATGTCCTTGGTTGCTGTAATCGTACTTCCCAGGTGGTCCGTAGTGGTTGATGATCTCCCCAGTAAACACCTGCGAGTTCTTGCCGCGAGACTTGCTCGGTCGCCACACAAACTCGAGGTTCTTCGTTCGCTTCCGCTCATTATAATCCTGGTAGTCGATGCGAGCAAAATACAACGCATCGAAACCCACGCCCTGTGACAACAACGAACCCTGCGTCGACGAGTGACCGAACGGATCGATCTGCCACCCAATGCGAGGAGAGATCCCGAACTCGTCCAGCAAAAGCTTGTGTCCGTAGGCAGTCTGGTCCACCATGGCCGAGTAGTGCGGCGTCGCTTCATCGTGCATGCACCACCCGCCGTTCACTGACAGATCCAGGCGTCCCTCCTTCACCAGCTGCTTGACGATCCTCTTGACGTGCGAGCTCTGCTCTTGCCACCACCGCTGGAAGAATGACTGCGAGGTTGCAAGGTGCGGACAGAGCTGTCAGTCACTCGCACTCCACCACAACGCCACCAACAGATTGCTATCTGACCAACCCACCTGCTCGACGAACATGAACTTGCGGTTGCGGTCGCGCAGCAGCTCCTCGACCGCCGTGTCCAGAATGAACTGCACGCGCTCCATGTAGTACTGGTCCACCGTGATGAGCCACCCCCTGCGTCCACGTTCCCCTGTCAGCGCCGCGCCCGACGCTCCGCCACGCATCTCGGCGCTCGAACGTACGGGTCGTCGTGCGAGTGCGGGATCAGGTGCACGTTGAGCTTGTCGTTGGAGACGCCAGCCGCCGTGTCGTAGCTGCCGTCGACCGGCAGCCTCCACCTGCTGGGGTCGCACGTGGCCCGCGTGTCCTGAGCGTTCGCATGGAGCAGCAGCGCGGCGGTCACCGCCACGGCCAACGACGCGAGGCGCATGGTCGTCGACAGCTTCGCTCCCCCTTTGTCGCGATCTTGAGTGGCGAGCAGCTGACAGCTTCAACTGAGATTCTTTGCAATTCATTGTCGATTCATGCGATTCTTTGCCGATTCAAACGCGACTCAAATGGGAATCGTCAAGGACACTTCAAGACTCGTTCGTGCAAGACGCCGACGGATGCTGGGTATATGGAGCTCTGGGGTCACGAGAAGGGGAAGGAACTGTCAGTCGATGAGCTGGGCTGCCAGGAAGGTCCTCCAGGCGACTGTAACGGAGCAACGGCGCGACAACGGACACGACTGGAGCATGGACTGCCATCAGAGCAATTGCTTCGCCTGCTGCAGAATCACACGTGATGGTTTCTTTATCCTCATCTTGTGATCGTGGTCGTACGCATTTTAGCCGCCGATATCCTTGAGACTTCAACGCGCCACACTGTTGACGTGGAGGTCTCGCGAACTGAATGAAGGCACAACAGGATGCTCGCAGTGTATCATTCGGGCAGACTCATTTCAACCACGCCGTCCATCACCATCGAGCAGACTGCTCCAAGTGCGAGCAGTCCACCTTCACGTGATTCGTCTGCAGTGTCAGCTTCAACTGATTCTACAAGGGCTTGTGTGGTACTTTTCGACGACGCGTGCGTAGGCACAGCTGCTGCTGCTGCTGCTGCTACTGGTGCTGGGCTGGACGAGTCGATCTTTCGCGATTTTTTCATGTCATTCTCTCATGATACGATCGAGCGTATCTTGCACAAGGGCTCTCCTCTCTCGACAAAGAAGGAAAAGTCGCACACACTGATAGTTGAGAATTCTGCAGATTCTAGACCAACACATCAAGGCTCAGATATAGCCAAGCATGCAATCAATGCTCGCAAGGAGAATCAACCGTGACGGCAAGACTCGTTTCCTCTTGCTTGTGGCCAACGTCGTTACGTCGATAACGACCGCCGAGCATTGTTATCGAGCGTTATCCTGTCACCTTGGTCCTGTCAACGTGATGGACCGATAGACTGGAAAATTCCCCATCGACAAATCATTTCCTCCTCGCAAAAATCACACGAAGGCCACGTATTCCGTGGCGCCGACATCCTCTCTGACTCAAGGGCGCTGGGTAAACCTTTCGCCAGCAAAGGTCTGTGCTTGATCGTCGCTTCGCTGTGAGGTCAAGGGACCTCAACGCACCAGCGCACAGACTGTGGCAAAAGCGATCTTGTCGTGAATGCGATCGAGTACTGTAGCTATCTGTCTCGGCAGCGTTGCGCTTGACGAAGGGACCACGCCTCCAGATCCTTGACGCGCAAAGCACAACGACGAGATCGGCGAACCACCACTTCAAGTGACTGTGGGCCAGCGTCAACGGTGACAACCTCTCAACCAGATCAGAATGACGAAAAGGCGACAAATTTTGCCATAGAAGGTGTAGCGTTTTGTGGCGCCATCTCCAATCCGCCCCTCTATGGCGCAACGAGCGATCGATCGACAAGCAAACAACGGTGACGCTTCCATTTGCATCGATCGACAAGTCTCACGGCCTGCTGACGTCGGCAAGATGCCACCGGCATCGAGGTAATACACAAAATCCTGGCCTGAAAGCGTGCCAATTGATTCACGCGCGCCAAACGGCCATTTTTCCAGCCGGAATCAGGCAAAAATACAGCGGGTGCCGTTTGCTGTTGGCTCCCGATTTATCCCCACCAGCGGAGCGCAATCCACTTGCGCAATGTATGCGAGGGCTTTTGAAGCTGCTCGCCTGCTGGCCCATTTTTTGCATTTTCGAACGCCAGCTGGCGGCGCAAAAACCTCTTGCGCTCAGTATGGCGCCGAGATCTCACCCGTCGTGCTGTACTGTACACGCGTGTCCTCCCGCCCGAAAACGCCCGATCTCTTGGTGTTTGTATAGCGGAAAAGCCGGATCGCGCGCCTCGGCACGCCGACACCACGACACCCCGCTCGTATACAAAAAGCAAGAGAAAGCGCCGGCAACCCTATCCGCGCTTTTTATTCCTCCCACATCATGGTCAAAATGCTTGCGCGGGGTCATTTTCGACTTTTCCGTCGAGGCGAGGTGTCCGCGGTGCTCGAGCGCTCGCGGTCCGACCCGCGTCAGTGTATCAACTCGACCGCCGCCATGCCGCTGCTGCTGCGCCGCTCGGCGCCCAGTCCGTCGGTGGACGAGCTCGCGTTCGCGATCCCCGCGGCGCCGCTGTCGGGAGGCGCCGCCGGGCGCTCGTCGTCGGGCCACGCCGACCCGCAGCTGCGCCAGCTGCAGCGCTGCTCGACGCACGCGCGCATGTCGATGCGCCGCCGGAGGAGCACGGCGGGCACGGAGGGAGAGCTGGCCGACTCGATCTGCGAGAGCGACCTCGGCAGCTCGCTGCGGCCGAGCGAGAAGAGCCTGCGGGGCAGCGCGCTGTACACGCAGGTGGAGGCGTGCGAGGGCTGCCGAGAGGCCGCCAAGCGGCTCTCGGGGGAGGAAGGCAGCCAGGAGGACGACCACACGTCGTCGAGCGACTGTGGGTACGGCTCCGAGGCCGGGAGAGTGTCGAGCGCGCCAAGCTGCACGTGCTCGCTCAAGGACGACGAGCTGTTCCTCACGGCCTCGTCGGTCATGATTGAAGACCAGCAGCTCGCTGTCGTCGACATGGAGCTCCGTGACCTGCGCAAGACGTTCGCCAAGAAACTCTACAAGCGCCTCACGCACTCGTTCGGCCGCAAGAAGCGCCCGCAGTCGACGCCCAACCTCCTCGGCGGAAGATGAACGCTCGGCATGGACTATCAACACCCACTTTGCGAGAACCTGCCCTTGACCACGAAGGATCGGCTCTTGCTGGACGACGGAATCCGGCATCAGAGCATTTTGTGTCAACGAAGCGTCTTGCATCCCTCTCGTCGTCGGTCTCCGTCGGCAACGTCGTCCACCCACGGCCAAGAGCGTCCGTGTGGTTGATCCTCATCAGGTCCACCCGTATTTATAGCCTTAGCCTCAAAAATGAAGTCTATGATCCCATTCTTCATCAGCGTTTGCATCCATGGCGAGGTCCTTGAGAGAGTCATGAACGCAGTCTCATTCCAACCTTGCAGAGATATCGCAGCTTGACATGCCATCACTTCTCTATTTGGATCCAAATTATCCTAAACTCCTGCACGGCGTCGGATCTGCTCGCGCCGCAAGTGTACTGGTACTCATACTGTGGCAATGCGCGGCCACTACGCGCAGCCTTTTCAGCAATTGCTCGTCTTCTACCCGGACTTTTGGCGGCGGCGCTGGGCAGCCTGGTACGACAGCCAGAAGACGTACGACAGCACCAGGACCAGCGCGACCGCGAGGCCAATCAGCCGCGGCGCCATCACCTGCAGCATCCACGAGTTCGTCAGCGACACACTTGGCGTCAACAGCGGGCCCCGCTCTCCGTGGATCCAGTCGCACCTTGAGGGTGCCGACCCCCACGTCGCCGGGCTTCTTGTGCTGGCGCTTGAGCCGCTCGCTCATCTTGGAGTAGCGCTCGCCGTCGTAGATGGCCGGGCCCAGCGCCACGTCGCGCATGCCTGGCACGCTCGAGCGCGGGCCAATGTTGCGGTTGCGGAGCGCCATTGTCGTCGTCGTCAGCGGTAGGCAGGCAGGCAGGCAGGCAGGCGGCTGAGCTAGTCACTTGAGGCGTCGTCCTCGCAAGTGCTGATGCGAAGCAGTGTCGTCGCGGCATTTGATATCCTGGATGGCTTGATCGACTATAAATGTTGCCAAAAGCTGTTTGTATACATTTGTATGGATCATGAACCTCCTTTATTCCATAGTGTCGACACATCGTGCGGGGAACGATGGATTACGAGGTCCCAGACCGGGTCGGGCTCGATTAAAATATACGGGTCCAAACCCACACTGAACATACAAATACCAAGTCAAAGCGCGCGGGTCAGGCGTGCTGCGACAAAAGACACGCGGCGGCCCGCGAACCCGTGCTTGACTTCGAGTTTGTATACCGCGTGAGCCGGCCGAGCCGAGCCGCGACAAGGTGTGTCGCATCAGCTCGAGCGCGCCGCGGTTGAGTCGGCACTCTCGTTCTTCCTCGCCGCCAGCGGCCGCCGCGAGAAGGGAAGCAGCTCCTCCAGGCGCCAGCAGCCATGAGCGACTGGTGGGCGTCGATCGGCCAGCCGTTTGCGGACGTACGTGGCTTCTAGCAGCGGTGTTGGCTCGGGGGGACGCGGCCGTTGGGCGATGGACTAATCGTGCATTGGATCTGCAGGCGCTGGTGAGCCTCGACCCGCAGGAGATCAAGGCGGCCTTCCGCAACACGCCGCACGCCTACTACGAGTACGTTGTGGGCAGCCTCTGCTGGTGGTGATGGAGGGAGGGGGAAGACGACTGACGGCGCTTGCGAATGCGATTCCGCAGGTACATCCGCGAGATCTACGAGCGCAGCCCCGAGCACGTGATCATCGAGACGTTCCTCATCGTCTTCGTGGTTTACATCACGCTGGTCAAGCGCGACAAGCCCAAGGGCAAGGTGGTCAAGCTCACGGAGCGCGAGATCGACGAGCTCTGCGACGAGTGGACCCCCGAGCCCATCATCCCGCCGAACACCAAGGTCGACCTGAACAAGGCCAAGCCCATCGGCATCGTTGAGGCCACGCCCGACACGCACCTCAAGCTGCAGGGCCATGCGCGCCCAGTGTTCAACCTGGCCACGTTCGACTTCCTTGGCCTCGGCTCGCGCAAGGAGCTCAAGGACGTTGCGATCCAGACGCTCACCAAGTACGGCTGTGGCTCGTGCGGTCCGCGCGGCTTCTACGGCACGATCGACACGCACGAGAAGCTCGAGAAGGACATTGCCGAGATGATGGGCACGCCCGACTCGATCACCTTCTCCGACACGGAGGCGACCTCGTCCTCGGTGCTGCCGGCGTTTGCCAAGCGTGGTGACCTCATTGTGATGGACGATGGCTGCAACGACTCGCTGCTCGTCGGCGCCAACCTCGCGCGCTGCACCGTGCTGTACTACAAGCATAACAACCTGGAGGACCTCGAGCGCGTGCTGAAGAGCGTTCGCGATGCCGACAAGAAGGCGAACCGCGGATCGGACTGCCAGCGCCGGTATGTTGTCACCGAGGCGCTTTTCCGCAACCACGGCGACATGATTGAGCTCCCGCGTGTGGTTGAGCTGTGCGAAAAGTACTTTTTCCGCCTGTTCCTCGACGAGAGCTTCTCGTTTGGTGTGCTCGGCTCGTCGGGCCGCGGTATTACCGAGCACTTTGGCATGAAGATCTCGGACGTCGCGATTATCTGCAGCTCCCTCGCTGGCTCGGCTGCCGGTGTTGGTGGCTTCAGCACGGGCTCGCAGGAGGTTGTCGACTACCAGCGTATTAACAGCGCGGGCTACGTGTTCTCGGCTTCGGCGCCTCCTTTCACGTCGGCTTGCTGCTCCGAGTCGATCCGCATTATGAAGAATGAGCCGCAGCTTTTCACCAAGCTCCGCGACAATGCTCACCTGGCGCACAAGACGCTTGCTGCCGGTACGAAGAACGTGTTCCAGATCTCCAAGGACGAGGTTTCGCCGATCCTGCACCTTCGCGTGCTCCCGGAGCTGCTGACCGGCAGCGACGAGGCCCAGCGTGCGCGCGCTCGCGAGATCTGCGATACCGTCATGCACAACCTGCTCGAGAAGGACATTGCCGTGTGCTCTCCGCGCTACAAGTCGAACCAGTCGCTGGAGCCGCTCCCAAGCGTTCGCATCTCGGTGACTGCGATCCACAAGCCCGCGGAGCTTGAGGCTGCCTGCAAGGTGATCGCTGCCGAGTGCGTTGCGGTCGCCAAGCAGGTGCTGGGCGTGTCGGTCGGCGCGCAGTCGAACGGCTACAACACTAGACAGCGTGCGGCGCGCAAGTAGGCGCCGTCCACAGTAGGCTCGCTGACCATACGAGGGCGGAGGAGAGTCTTGCCAGCCAGCGAACCCTGCACAAGTAGCGAGAACAATTGCGATCTGTATAACCAACGAGGCGCTGCATGCACACTTTTTCTCGTCTGCTGTCATGATGGGTGTGTATTGTAGACGGCTTGATATCAAACTGGCCTCGGCTTTCGCTCACGCAGCATTGTGGTTGATGTCGCTAGCGGAGCGTGATCCGTTAGTGGTGTGCGTGGCGCGCAGCCTTCTCGAGCTCGGCCGCCGACGCCTCGGCCACCTCCTGCTCGCGCTTGGCGCGGTAGACGGCGAACGCCTCCTCGTTCGTGTACTGGTGCAGGCACTCGTTCATGGCCTTGTTGTGCTCGCGGCACTTGAAGGCGACCATGAAGCCGCTCGCCTTGGCGCACTCGGCGAACTGCGCCGTGATGTCGCGGCACTTGGTGAGCGCAATGTCGTTGAGCTCCTGGCGCAGTTTCTGTCGGCAGATCCAGCGTCAAAAGCGAGCTCGCAAACAGCGACAGCAGCGCAACTACGCAACATACATGCACCGCCTGGTTGCTCCACTGCAGGCGCGAGTTGCGGAAGCGCTCCTTGGCGACGTCCTTGGTCACGGGCTCCTCCATCTCGCCTGGCTCGCTTGTCTTTGACTCGGAGGTCACCCACCCACCGTGTGGAATTCGCTGGATTTTACTGGATTCAACTGGATATCTATCTGGATTTCATCCAGTTTTGGATGAGTGGTAATATATATCCTATACAATTTCAAGTGAAAAGTAAATGTCAAGTAGAAAGTAAATTATCGGTGGTAATAAACGATGTATTTTACATATCCAAGTGAAAAATATAGGGCCCAAATTGGTATGGCATGATCTTAATGGTTCATTATGAACCATTTTGAGCCCCCACTATCCATTTTGCATCGAGTCGCTCCAGAAATGAGCAGTCACGGTACGACCGGTGGCGTCTCCTTTCTTCCGAGAAGCAGCAGTTGGTGGCTGTCCTCAGGCTCAAGCTCACGCGGTGGCTGCACTGAAGCAGCAGTTAGTCATGGACCGCCCCTTTTTGCAGCAAAAAGGTTGTTGCTCTTGTAGTGGAGGGACTCTCGCTCATCGAAATTTCTCTTCGCCTGCACATTGAGCTCACGGAGGTTTATCGAACAATCTTCGTGCTCCACCTGGATACCGTGCTGTAATAGGGATCTCACCACTAGCTAGGATCACTCGATGAAGACCACCACGGAATCCGCTGGTCGTGCTCGTAAACCGCCGCGCTCACGTGTTTTGCCGGGACCAACTAGTCCACGGCGGGAAGTTCCCAGCCACCTGGTACGTCTCCCCCAGTGTTGTCTCCGCTTTAAGTAGCTACCCATGCTGCTACGGCAGCCCGGCGGGGCAGTGGGTTCGCACCCATCGTGCCCGCTGGCGCCAGAGAGCTCATCCCCGCCGCTAACCTTCTGTCGCGAGTCATCCGTATAGAGGAAACTCAAGGAGCTCGTCGCCCTTGCGCAGCCGCGTGGTGCTGGCCCATCTGTCGACCGTCCTGCGTCCCCCACATCACCGTCTGTGTCCTCCTCCACGATCACGATGATCTCCCGTCCAGTCGCATCTTTAGCCACTCGCCACGCATATCCGCCATCCTCACTCTGTCTTTGGTAGCCGATGGGCTCGCGATCAGCAAAATCGCGCAACGATTGTTTGTCCAGCTCGAAGTAATCAAGAAACTGATTCACAGCGACTCTGCGTGCAGCGCTGACCGATTCCTCATTCCCGTCAAACACGCTACTTGAACAATCGTTGCTGCTATCGTGCGCAACATGCAAATCGTAGGTAAGCTCGTCATCACTCCATAAACCAGCCTCAGTCGCATCGCTATCGTTCCAAGATGCATCCATCTCTAATTGCGTGTCCACGTCGTCTCTGGACACATCAAACCTGCGAACGCTGCTTGGTAGAGGTTCCACGCTTCGACCATCACGATTTCCGCAGTCGTTCGCAGCTAACGTTGTGACTTGAGTCAAACTGCTTATTCCTTCACCTGTTTCCCTTTCATCGAGAGCTTTGCGGCGCTCTCTGGCGCGAGTTTGCATCGGCTTGCTCTGGAATCGGTGTATGTGTGTGCGATGACAACTGAATGGTGAGAACGTTGGATTTGACTCCCGATCCTTATTTATAGTGGATCCGTTGGGGTAGTTTCGTCCATGGATCCTACCGTGAATAGATTTTCGACTCACTCTCTCCAAGTTGGAGACTCCAACCCTCTTGGTCACGTGACCAGCCATCCTGTTGAACAAAGCTCACGTTGGTGGTCACGCGACCATGAGAACTGACCTGTCCCGCACTTGAACCGTAAAGAACACTACCTCCTTCCCCTTCTCGTGACACCAGAGGTCCATATACCCAGCATCCGTGGCGTCTTGATGAGGCAGCTCTCCATGACGATTCCCATTTGAGTCGCGTTTGAATCGGCAACGAATCGCATGAATCGACAATGAATTGCAAAGAATCTCAGTTGAAGCTGCCTACTCAAGATCGCGACAAGGGAGCGAACCCGTCGACGATCATGCGCCTCGCGTCGTTGGCCGTGACGGTGACCGCCGCGCTGCTGCTCCATGCGAACGCTCAGGACACGCGGGCCACGTGCGACCCCAGCAGGTGGAGGCTGCCGGTCGACGGCAGCTACGACACGGCGGCGGGCGTCTCCAACGACAAGCTCAACGTGCACCTGATCCCGCACTCGCACGACGACCCGTACGTTCGAGCGCCGAGATGCGTGGCGGAGCGTCGGGCGCGGCGCTGACAGGGGAACGTGGACGCAGGGGGTGGCTCATCACGGTGGACCAGTACTACATGGAGCGCGTGCAGTTCATTCTGGACACGGCGGTCGAGGAGCTGCTGCGCGACCGCAACCGCAAGTTCATGTTCGTCGAGCAGGTGGGTTGGTCAGATAGTAACCTGTTGGTGGGGTTGTGGTGGAGTGCGAGTGACTGACAGCTCTGTCCGCACCTTGCAACCTCGCAGTCGTTCTTCCAGCGGTGGTGGCAAGAGCAGAGCTCGCACGTCAAGAGGATCGTCAAGCAGCTGGTGAAGGAGGGACGCCTGGATCTGTCAGTGAACGGCGGGTGGTGCATGCACGATGAAGCGACGCCGCACTACTCGGCCATGGTGGACCAGACTGCCTACGGACACAAGCTTTTGCTGGACGAGTTCGGGATCTCTCCTCGCATCGGGTGGCAGATCGATCCGTTCGGTCACTCGTCGACGCAGGGTTCGTTGTTGTCACAGGGCGTGGGTTTCGATGCGTTGTATTTTGCTCGCATCGACTACCAGGACTATAATGAGCGGAAGCGAACGAAGAACCTCGAGTTTGTGTGGCGACCGAGCAAGTCTCGCGGCAAGAACTCGCAGGTGTTCACCGGAGAAATTATGAACATGTACATTCCTCCGGACAAGTACGACTACAGCCGCCAAAACCACTATATCCAGGATGACCCCGCGCTGCATGACTTCAACGTGTGTGATCAAGTGGATGACTTTGTCAAAATTTCCCTCGACCGCGCAGCGTCATCAAGAGGACGTAACATTTTTATTCCAATGGGACTCGATTTCACGTATGACAACTCCCGTCGCTGGTTCAAGAACATGGACAAACTGATTGTAAGAATGTGTGAAGTATTACTCTGCGTGTTGGTTTGACCGATTTTAACCCCGAATGATGGATGTGGTATATCAAACAGCACTACGTCAACCAAGATAACCGCATCAACGTGTTCTACTCCAACTTGTCGTACTACACGGATCTGAAGCACGCCGAAAACATCACGTGGTCGGTCAAGACCGATGACTTCTTCCCGTACGGCTCCGATCGCGATGACTACTGGTCCGGATACTTCACTAGTCGTCCGGGCTTGAAGGGCTTTGCGCGTGTATCAAACATCCTATTGC
This sequence comes from Phytopythium helicoides, assembly GCA_024867545.1. Classification (NCBI taxonomy): domain Eukaryota; phylum Oomycota; class Peronosporomycetes; order Pythiales; family Pythiaceae; genus Phytopythium; species Phytopythium helicoides. Next base: position 223,647 of record JANFNE010000009.1, on the reverse strand, counting down.
AGCAAGTGCGCCAGATCGATGCGATCTACCAAAGTCACCACTCAGCCGAGCTTGATGCGCTGGAGCGTGCCGTGGGTCTGGTTCAGCATCATGATGGTTTGTCTGGTACCGAGAAGCAAGCTGTTTCAGACGACTACGCTCTTCGTCTGAACGACGGCATCATCGAAGCTGAGAAGGGTCTAAACGAGATTTTGTTTGTGATTGGTTCGAAGGAGCCGTACCACTTGTGTTTGCTAGCGAACACGAGTGTCTGTGATGTATCGACCCAGAACGAGGTAAGTCAATTGGAACTGCAGTGGAGGATATAGAACTCAGTATTCAAACTGACCGTGCATGTGGATGGCAGGAATTCGAAGTTCTTGTTCACAACGCTCTTGCTCGAAATCAGCGTCATCGATGGGGCTGGCACCATTCGACACCAGAATGTGTACGACGCGATTCCAGTTCATCCTGAAACTCAGGTGGCCCCGTACAAACTGGTCTTTAGCACGGAGCTTGGCCCACTCAGCACATGCCGTTTTCTTGTGAAGCAAAAATCGGCAGAGCAAGAGACAGCCAGAATTACAAACTCGGACACCAGCACCTACGAGAAGACTGTGACAATTGAGAATGAGCATGTGCGCGCTGTGATTGACACCGAGACCGGATCAATTATAAAGCTGACGAACAAGCAAAAGAGGATCGATATGCCTCTGTCGCTTGATATTGCTTACTACCAAGCGTTTCAGAATACGAGCGGGCATTGCTCAGGTGCGTACGCCTTCCGACCAGATTCAAACAAAACGTATTCTGTTCTGGGCAACGGCAGCATGAGCACCAGCGCTGTTCGAATGCTGTCTTCAACCAACCAAGGCTCCAATAATCTTTTGTCCCGGGTGTCATTCCAATCTGCTGACTGGGTAACTGTAGAGTATCGATTGAATGACGGCGACGAGTTCTTGGAGATTGAGTGGACTGTTGGCCCGGTTCCAATCGATGACAACCTCGGCAAAGAAGTGATTGTTCGCTTCGACACAAGCAACAGCATCGAGTCAGCGTCCACATTTTTCACAGATTCGAATGGATTGGAATTTGTCAAGCGTGTTCGCAACCACCGTGACACTTGGAATTTGACACTTCATGACGACCAAGAGCGTGTTTCTGCCAACTATTTCCCAATCACGACCAGCGTCTACATCCAGGACAACAAGCATCAACTCAATGTGATCACCGATCGTGCGCAAGGAGCCTCTAGCCTAAAAGACGGACAGATCGAAGTGATGGTTCACCGGCGTCTACTTTCGAATGACAACAAGGGTGTCGACGAGCACCTAAACGAGACCGAGGTTGTACTCGACTCAACGACAAAGAAACTGGTCACGAAGGGTCTGACCGTCCGTGGCAGCTTCTTCGTGAACGTCGACACGGCGCAAGACGGCATGAAAGCGATGCGATCCAAGATGGAGAAAACATTCTACAAGCCTCTCGTGGCGTTCCGCAAGCCTGATTCTTCCGACGTCCACGCGAAACTCCCATGGCTTACGGTTAGTGAGTTCCCTCCTAATGTCGGACTCACAACCCTCGCGGAGCTGTCGAAGCGATGCGTCATGACTCGTTTGACGCACTTGTACTCTGTCGAGGAGCACAAGGAGCTGTCAACGCCAGTGACAGTCGATTTCTCGAAGCTGTTTTCAGTCAAGGGTGGTTCTGTCACGGAGGTGAAGGAGTTGTCTCTTACTGGTGTCAAGGAGCTTTCGGTATCTCTGGAGCAGACGAATGCACTTCAGTGGAAGACGGATGAAAGCAGTGTGGAGTATGAGGATGTGAGCGAGCCATCGATTCCTGTGTCCGGGACGTCAGTGGTGCTGCAGCCGATGGAAGTGCGTACGTTCCGCGTGTGTTTCGGCAAGAGTGTCAGCGATGCGGACGCACTCATCAAGGCTGTTGAGACCCCAAAGGGTAACGCTTATCGAATTCGTTACAAAAGCGACGAACTTGAGCCAACGCCACGTGCTGAGAGTGTCAGTGAGGTAGTAGCGGTCGCTTAGTGTTCGTACATCTGCCGTCGCACTTTTGTCACGTGTTTGCTGCTTACCTCGGTGTAACGCAAACGATTTCCTGAGACCGAACAACAACTCGTTTTCGTGCTCCCCGTGAACTCCTCCACAGAAACACCGCGAGCGGCACACATCTCACTCCCACTGGACCGCAGTGGACAGTCCCCACTCCTCACCGCTGCCAATGTACTGCGCATAAAGACGCGTTGACACCGCAACTGGGTCGCCTCGAGGCTCGGTCGGGTATTTTTCATGACTCAGCTGCCACTTGAGCTCGAACGACACGCGCGCTTCGTTCACAACGGTCTCATCCATGTCTCGATGAGCCGAGTATGCCTGGCACACCTCCGTCAACCAGATGCGCCACCGAGGTATATAATAGTCGGAGATGAGTCCCGACCACTCTTTTGCCGCGTAGTCGTGGATAGACTCCGAGTTGTTATCTCCCCAGCGCGTGACTTGGTTGCGTGCTTCGTACTCGTAGTAGCCTGCAAGCTCGATCGAGGTAGAATCGTTGGTAGCCATATTTCGTGCATCAGCGATCCATTTCCCGAGTAGGAAATCCTCGTTCGTAGCAGTATTTCTATTCATTATAGGCTCTAGCTCCGTCTCGTTGGTGAAGGCGCGCTTACAGCACCCTACCATGTGAATACTCGGAGTCCCGAGTCGGCCATCGGTAATAGCTAGTGCTACGACGATCATCCTCACGATGAAATCATTTGATGCAAGTGCTCGCTTTGACCAGTTTTGCTGTTTGAATGCTCAATGTTCTGGTACCACGGTATCTTCGCGAATCAATCAAAAGCACCAGCACTTCCTGAAATGCCATTCCCATTGCGGGCGACGACGGTCGCGGTGGCCGTGGCGGCGAGCGCCGCGCTGCTGCTCCATGCGAACGCCCAGGACGCGTGGGCCTCGTGCGACCCCAGCAGGTGGCGGCTGCCGGTCGACGGCCGCTACGACACGGCGGCGGGCGTCTCCACCGACAAGCTCAACGTGCACCTGATCCCGCACTCGCACGACGACCCGTACGTTCGAGCGCCGAGAGGCGTGGCGGTGCGTCGGGTGCGGCGCTGACGGGGGAACGTGGACACAGGGGGTGGCTCATCACGGTGGACCAGTACTACATGGAGCGCGTGCAGTTCATTCTGGACACGGCGGTCGAGGAGCTGCTGCGCGACCCCAACCGCAAGTTCATGTTCGTGGAGCAGGTGGGTTGGTCCGATGGTAGCCTGTTGGTGGTGTTGTGTTGGGAGTGCGAGTGGCTGACAGCTCGGTTCGCACCTTCTGCAACTTCGCAGTCGTTCTTCCAGCGGTGGTGGCAAGAACAGAGCTCGCACGTCAAGAGGACCGTCAAGCAGCTGGTGAAGGAGGGACGCCTGGATCTGTCGGTGAACGGCGGGTGGTGCATGCATGATGAAGCGACGCCGCACTACTCGGCCATGGTGGACCAGACTGCCTATGGACACAAGCTTTTGCTGGACGAGTTTGGGATCTCTCCTCGCATCGGGTGGCAGATCGATCCGTTCGGTCACTCGTCGACGCAGGGTTCGTTGTTGTCACAGGGCGTGGGTTTTGATGCGTTGTATTTTGCTCGCATCGACTACCAGGACTATAATGAGCGGAAGCGAACGAAGAACCTCGAGTTTGTGTGGCGACCGAGCAAGTCTCGCGGCAAGAACTCGCAGGTGTTCACCGGAGAAATTATGAACATGTATATTCCTCCGGACAAGTATGACTACAGTCGCCAAAACCACTACATCCAGGATGACCCCGCGTTGCACGATTTCAATGTATGTGATCAAGTGGATGACTTTGTCAAGATTTCCCTCGACCGCGCAGCGTCATCAAGAGGACGAAACATTTTTATTCCGATGGGACTCGATTTCACGTATGACAACTCCCGCCGGTGGTTCAAGAACATGGACAAGCTGATTGTAAGGATGTGTCAAGTATTGCTTTGGGTGTTGGTTTAACCGATTCTAATGGTTGTAATGTCTGGACCAGCACTACGTCAACCAAGACAACCGCATCAACGTGCTCTACTCCAACTTGTCGTACTACACGGATCTGAAGCACGCCGAAAACATCACGTGGTCGGTCAAGACCGATGACTTCTTCCCGTACGGCTCCGATCGCGATGACTACTGGTCCGGATACTTCACCAGCCGTCCGGGTTTGAAGCGGTTCGCTCGTGTATCAAACATCCTCTTGCAGCAAGTTCGCCAGATCGATGCGATCTACCAAAGTCACCACTCAGCCGAGCTTGACGCGCTGGAGCGCGCCGTGGGTCTGGTTCAGCATCATGACGGATTGTCTGGCACCGAGAAGCAAGCTGTTTCAGATGACTACGCTCTCCGTCTGAACGACGGTATCATCGAAGCTGAGAAGGGTCTAAACGAGATTTTGTTTGTGATTGGTTCGAAGGAGCCGTACCACTTGTGTTTGCTAGCGAACACGAGTGTCTGTGATGTGTCGACCCAGAATGAGGTATCTTCTTGTTTTGAGATCGCCTGTATTTTGAAATTGTTCTCTGACTTGTTATTGCTTTATTGTGACTAAAGGTGTTCGAGGTCCTTGTCCACAACGCGCTTCCTCGATCCAGCATCCAGACAATCTCTGTTCCTCTAAATCACAAGTCAGCAGAAGTGAGTGTGATCGAGGGCGACGGCACCGTGCGTCACCAGAGCGTGTTTGATTCCATTCCAGTTCACCCAGAAACTCAAGTCGCGCCTTACACCCTTGTTTTCAGCACCGAGCTGGGACCTTTGCGCTCCACCCGCTTCCTTGTGAAACAAAAATCTGGTGTGACAGGGATGCATAGCCTCCGAAGCATTGACAACGGTAACACCGACGATACCGTCACGATCGAGAACGAGTTTGTGCGTGCTGTGATCGACACGCGCACTGGCTCCATCACCAAGCTGACGAACAAGAAGAAGAACATCGAGATTCCGCTTTCGGTAGGCGTTGAATATTACCAATCGTATATGGCTCAAGACAAGCCGGGTTCAGGCGCGTACACTTTTCGTCCTGACTCCCAACATACTTACTCAGTTCTTCCTGGTGGAGGTATTTCGGGTAGCAGTGTAATCTTGCTGCATTCGGACGCAAATGACGCGACAATGACGCGTGTGGGCTTCCAAGTTGGGGAGTGGGTGACATTGGAGTATCGGTTGAATGATGGTGACGAGTTCCTGGAGATCGAATGGACCGTAGGACCAATCCCTGTGTTTAGAAGCTGGGATATCCCGTATTTTGGTATTGTTTTTATTGCTGCTGCCGTCCAGATCATTGCTGGTTTGGCATGGCTTTACAGAAGCAACTCGCCGGTCATGATCACCCTTTTCGTTTTCTTTTGCGGACTGGCTGTACTACTAGTAGTCATGATAAGCTCAAATGGTCTCGGCAAAGAAGTGATTGTTCGCTTCGACACAAGTAACAACATCGAGTCAGCGTCCACATTTTTCACAGATTCGAATGGATTGGAATTTGTCAAGCGTGTTCGTAACCACCGTGATACATGGAACTTGACACTTCATGACGACCAAGAGCGTGTATCTGCCAACTACTTCCCAATCACGACCAGCGCCTACATCCAGGACAACAATCATCAACTCAATGTAATCACTGATCGTGCACAAGGGGCTGCAAGCTTGAAGGATGGTCAAATTGAAATCATGGTCCATCGGCGTATCTTGGGGGACGACTGGGGGGTCTTAGACGAGCACCTAAATGAGACCGAGGTTGTGCTCGATTCAACGACAAAGAAACTGGTCACGAAGGGTCTGACCATCCGTGGTAGCTTCTTCGTGAACGTCGACACGGCTCAAGACGGCATGAAAGCGATGCGATCCAAGATGGAGAAAACATTTTACAAGCCTCTCGTGGCGTTCCGCAAGCCTGATTCTTCCGATGTCCACGCGAAACTCCCATGGCTTACGGTCAGCGAGTTCCCTCCTAACGTCGGACTCACGACCCTCGCGGAGCTGTCGAAGCGGTGCGTCATGACTCGTTTGACGCACTTGTACTCTGTCGAGGAGCACAAGGAGCTGTCAACGCCTGTGACGGTCGATTTCTCGAAGCTGTTTTCAGTCAAGAGTGGTTCTGTCACGGAGGTGAAGGAGTTGTCTCTTACTGGTGTCAAGGAGCTTTCGGTATCTCTGGAGCAGACGAATGCACTTCAGTGGAAGACGGATGAAAGCAGTGTGGAGTATGAGTATGTGAGCGAGCCATCGATTCCTGTGTCCGGGACGTCAGTGGTGCTGCAGCCGATGGAAGTGCGTACGTTCCGCGTGTGTTTCGGCAAGATTGTCAGCGATGCGGACGCACTCATCAAGGCTGTTGAGACCCCAACGGGTGACGCTTATCGAATTCGTTACAAAAGCGACGAACTTGAGCCAACGCCACGTGCTGAGAGTGTCAGTGAGGTAGTAGCGGTCGCTTAGTGTTCGTACATCTGCCGTCGCACTTTTGTCACGTGTTTGCTGCTTACCTCGGTGTAACGCAAACGATTTCCTGAGACCGAACAACAACTCGTTTTCGTGCTCCCCGTGAACTCCTCCACAGAAACACCGCGAGCGGCACACATCTCACTCCCACTGGACCGCAGTGGACAGTCCCCACTCCTCACCGCTGCCAATGTACTGCGCATAAAGACGCGTTGACACCGCAACTGGGTCACCTCGAGGCTCGGTCGGGTATTTTTCATGGCTCAGCTGCCACTTGAGCTCGAACGACACACGCGCTTCGTTCACAACGGTCTCATCCATGTCTCGATGAGCCGAGTATGCCTGGCACACTTCCGTCAACCAGATGCGCCAACGAGGTATATAATAGTCGGAGATGAGTCCCGACCACTCCTTTGCCGCGTAGTCGTGGATAGACTCCGAGTTGTTATCTCCCCAGCGCGTGACTTGGTTGCGTGCTTCGTACTCGTAGTAGTCTGCAAGCTCGATCGAGGTAGAATCGTTGGTAGCCATATTTCGTGCATCAGCGATCCATTTCCCGAGTAGGAAATCCTCGTTCGTAGCCAGGATGGTATCCAAGTCCGTCATGATCCCAAGCATTCGGGTTGTTTGTCCGCACACCTTGTCTGCGGCGACTACCTTGGATGTGAACATGGCTCGCAGTTGCTGGTAGTCGACAAGAAGTTGATCGCTCAGGTACTGCCGGGTGACATCAACGAGATCGTGACGATAGGTATCAATCTGGCCCAACTTCACACCGGCGTTCAGCAGGTGCCTCCACGCGTAAATCACATCCTTTCGCTTGTAGGTTATGACAGTCGGCATGAAGCCGTCGCGATCAAGATGCCAATGTGGGATAAGCGACACGATGTTCTTGGTGACGCCGCCAAATGCCAGTGTTCGGTTGTATACTGAGTGTAGCAGGTGGTTCCAAGCCAAATAAACTGCGCTTACATCATCAGCTTCGCGTAGGTAAATGGTATCAAATGTGGTAAAATCTGACGTTGGGAGGTTGTACCGCTGACTCGTGTACATCTTGATCCATTGGGTTGGGTCAACTGGCGTGTGCTCCCAAGCCGTTTGAAGTGCCAGATCGTAGACGACATAGTTCTGGAAGATACCTTCCATGGTGAGACCAACGCCGATCATGGTCCCGTTGCTGGACTTCACGGCATTGACGGGTTCACGCGCGAGCGTCGGCAAATCTCCACGCATACCGGTGTTCCCGCCGAAATTGTGTAGGACGCAGTAGATCCAATTCTTGCCAAAGTAGTTATCCATCTGCTGCCAGATGGGTCGCACTTCGCTGTAGAGATCCAAAATGATGAGCTTGTCGTCGGGCACACCATCCAAGTACGCGTGCACGCGCGGCTTGGTCCAGTATTGTGGTGCGTCAACAAACAACCAGCCCTGCATCAGCCACACAGCGTCAGGATCTGCTGCCGTCATGCTCTTGATCACAGCTCCAGAGGCTGCGCGCAGGCGCTCGAGGTCCGTGAAATCTGGATCCATCTCGTTGTACGTGTCGCACTGGTACAGGGATGTTGACGTCACATCGTAGTACAGCTTCTTCTGCTCTTCAATGAACGCCCGCCCAATCTCCAAGTACAGCGGGTCCATCGCATCGAGCATATAGACGCAGCAGAATTCATCCGAGAAGCTACCCCAGTTGGGCGACCGCGTGAACTTGGCGAGAGGAAACTGCTTTGTGAGTTCTTCGGGCACATGACCAGCAAAAGCTGGAAGCGCCGGAATCATGCCAAATTCGGTCATCCGCGCGAGGATGCGTCGCTGCAGCTTGTACTGGTCAGTCGATGAACGCTTGTGGAAGCGGTCCTTTGACCCAGCTCCCGCGAAGGTTTCCCATGCGTCCCCACGCGAGGAATGCAGCCCCTGCGAAGAACTTGTCGATCCCTTTTTGGGAAACGTTGTAGCGACCCATGAAGGTGTTTTGCCACGCCTTCTCTTGTCCAGTGAAGGCGAGCGGCATGTTGATTCCTGGACAAGGAAGGCAGGATTAGTTGTGGTTCAGAGCTTGGAAAGTGAGGAAGAGTATGCCTACAAACCATTCAATGCCATCCAGTCAATGTGAGCCTCCCACTGCTGCCAGCTCCAGGACCACGACGAGTAGCTGACTGTGCACACGTTCTGGTAGTAGGTGAACTTGGCGCTGCGCTTCTGGCGAATGCGCGCGGGCGGCGGCGGCAGCTTGTCGGGAAGCTGGAGCGCGTGATTGTCCCAGTCTGTCTGCGTGTGCAGCACACGCTTCATGTACCTACATCATGGGGCGTCTCGTCAACTTGGCAACCAGTTGCGCGTCCTCACAGCAACAATCACAAGGACCGCACCACTGCAGTCCGTACGCCATGGCCGTCGCTGTGTTGCCCGCGATCTCGAGCTTCCCGTCCACAAACCCGACTTCCACCACATCCAAGTCGTCTTCCTCCCCCTGCAGCACGCGCAGAGAGATCTACCCAGACCGCTACGCTCAGCAAATCGCCTCCCCCGACAAGCAAGCAGCCCCCCACGACCAAGTTGACCTGCTCGTTGTACTTGTCGCCCAGCCGCCGCGAGATCAGCCCGTGCGTCGCCGCCACCGCGTTGTGCACCGCGCGCGCCTTGAGCCTCGCGACGTCCGCGCCCACAAGCGCCAGCAGCAGCGCCGCCAGCGCCAGCCGCAGCCACCGCGAGCTCACCTCCATGCCCCGCTCGTCCTTTCTCGCAATGTGTGTGGTTTCCCTTTCAAGATTCAGATCCCTCTTCAATGCAATCGGTCGTGTCCACCACACCATTTCGTGTCGCGTACCCAACCACTTCGCCTAATCGAAGGGCACAAACACAGCGGTCCACGCAGCAGGGTCCACAGTCAGCCGCGAAGCTTCTCCCGAGGAGGAGGAGGGCGAGATTCCCCCCGGGCACTCTTGAATTCCCCGCGCCATGTCGACGCTGCGTAAGCGCCGCTCGCACTCGGAGGATGCGGGCGAGCGCCGCTCACCCAAGGCGAAAGGCGGCGGGCGAGGCGTCCGCGGCGCCGGCCAAGCCGCAGTCGGCGCTCGCCAAGTTCCTCACGCGCGTCGTCATGGGCGCCGTCATGATCGCGGGCTTCGTCGGCATCCTCTACGGCGGACACATGTACGCCTGGGGGCTCGTCGTCGTGCTGCAGACGCTGCTCTTCCGGGAGCTCGTCAATGTGCGCTACCGCGCCGCTGCGGAGAAGAACATCCCGTGGTTCCGCTCCGTGCAGGTACCGGCGCGCTGGCTTGGGGTGTGTGGTGGAGGCTGCATGGACTGACTCCGGAGTGGCGGTAGTGGCTGTGGTTCGGCGTCGCGCTCTTCTTTAGCTACGGAGACTCGTTCGGCGCGTTCCTCGAGAACCGCAAGATCCGCTTCGTGCCGCGCGTCATCGTCTACTACCTGCGCTACCACACGTGGGTCTCCTTCTCCATGTACGCCACGCTCTTTGTCGTGTCGGTGCTCAGCCTCAAGAAGGGTGCGTGGTGGCTTGTGCTCTTTCTGCAATCGAGGACGTCCGTGCAAGGCGATACTTAACAGATCCCTTGATGTGCTCCAGGCTACTACAAGTATCAGATGGGTACGGTCACAGTCACGCGTCCAACTGTTGGTTGCGCTGCTCAGCCTGACGCTTGCGTGATCCTGCAGGCCAGTACACATGGACGATCGTCACCCTCGGCATTATCGTGTTCCAGATGAAGTACATTTTGACCAACATCTTCACCGGTAAGCAGTGTTCGTCATGTGTTCACAAGTGCAGGTGACAGTCTCTCATGGCTGCTTGGTATGCCTTCAGGACTGTTCTGGTTTGTGTTCCCCGTGTCGCTGGTTATCTGCAACGACTGCTTCGCCTTCTTCTGCGGCAAGCTCTTTGGCCGCAAGTTTGTCAAGACTCCGTTCCTGCGATTGTCGCCCAACAAGACGTGGGAGGGCTTCATCGGCGCGTTCGTCTGCACGGTCGTGTTTGGTTTCTTTGTCAGCGCGTGGCTCTCCAAGGTGCGTCGTTAGTCAGTGTTGTCAGCTCTGCTTGTCCGATACTGACCACTTCGCCTGTTGTGCTCGTGGCATTGACATTTTGCAGTTCCAATGGATGATTTGCCCTCTCGACAGCTTTGAGGTAGGTTCGAGATTGGCTTTGTTAAACTTTCCCACAGAAGTCCGGAAACTTACTCTATTCGACTGGACACGAACAGGTGAAGCTCGTCCCGGACTCGCTTGAATGCACACCTCGCGACGTGTTTGTGCTCCAGGCGTACAACGTTCCCTCCGTGCTGGCGCGGTACCTTGGCTCGCAGATCGAGATGTACCCGATCCAGGTGCGGCCGCTGCTGAATTACCGTTCTGAGTATTAGCATGCAACTGACACCTGCATGCTCGGTTCTGCAGGCGCACTCGATCTGGTTCTCGGTCTTTGCATCGTTCGTGTCGCCCTTTGGCGGCTTTTACGCTTCGGCTATCAAGCGCACGTACAATCTCAAGGACTTTGACTCGGTCATCCCTGGGCACGGCGGGGTTATGGACCGTATGGACTGCCAGTTTATCACGGCGCTCTTCACGACGGTCTACTACAACACGTTCATTCGGTGCGTATGCCGTGTGAACAACACACCTGCTGACTCGCTTGCTAACGATGGACAACTTGATGGCTGTAGCTCGCAAACGCCATCGATCGGCTTGATCCTGAACCTCGCGGCGCAGCTATCAGCCGCGGACCAGGCAGAGCTGCTGCAGGGCCTCCAGGAGCTCATCCAGAGCGGTGCCGCGTAATTTTGATCCGCACGCACTCTGTGCATCACCTATAGGGCCTCCTAACTACCTTCGGGGCCACGTAGTCGGCGCTCGTCGCCAGATAAACGAAATCGCACAGCTTCTCATGACTTCATTGTCGACGTCGCGCTTCAACTTGCCAAATCGGCCCGTTATTTACTTTTTTGTGGCGGAAATATAACCACACGGCGAGTCCATCATGGAGCCACCAAGCCCATCGCCGACCTTCGCGCTGCGCGTGCAGCAGCTGCCGCTCGCGCTGTCGGCCGACGGCGTGCGCGCGCTCCTCGGGCACTTCGGAGCTGTCCGCGTGCTGCCTTCGCGCCGCAGCGTAAGTAACTAGCGCCTCCGTGTTAGTCCCATCCTCTTCTCGCAATCCTGACACCTTCGTGGTGACTAGGAGCGCGTCTCGAGCGGACAGGAGCCAGGGGCTGCGAGCGCCAAGACGCAGAGCGCGACGGCGCTATTTGCGACTATTGAGACGCGAGAGAATGCGAGAAGGAGGCTTCACGGGCTTGAGCTAGCGGGCCAGGTACTCCAGGTGAGTGTCGTCGACAAGGAGCAGCAGCCGCCTCTGCCCAAGAGCGACCCGCCGCCACTACCACCAGGACCACCGCCGGCAGAGCTTCCTCCACGCAAAGCTGTGCATGTAGCGTATGCACCGGTACCTCTAGCGCCACACCTTGGGTGAGCTCTGGGCTCTCCGTGGTGGCTGGAGATTCTTTGCTGATTCAATCCTTGCCACAGGCTGCACTTCGCACCATCGCCAATGCTCGAGTACAAGTACCCGCGAGCTACCGAGAGCATCGTGCGCAACATCGCTAATGGTGAGGTCTGCAGGATGTTCTTCTTCTTTGCTGCCACGAGAATGACTAACGCAAGCCCCGTTAGCGCTAATTGCTTTGCCGAGATTCTACACGCAGGTGCTGCACCTGATGAACAAAATGAATCTGCCAACGCCGTTCGAAGACGACGCCATTCCAGGTCGATTCAGTGCCAGTCGAATGAATCACAAGCCTTTGCAAACAAATCCGTCAGAGGCGCAAATTGTAGAGGAGGATGAAGATAGCGAAGAAGACCAGGCTACTTCTGCTGCCAATGCAAATGCTACCCCAATGATACATTTATCGAGAAAGCGATCGCGCAACGACGACGACGGTGATGATGATGACAGCTCTACTGCCCGTGATGATATAAGTATTCGTGATGAAAGCGCACACGTTGCTTTGAAACGCCAGCCAACGAAAGCTGCACGCATTGGTGGAGATCGAGCGCAGTTATCAAAAGCATTCATCATAAACGATTTCGCCACCAGCGATCAGCGACCTCCAAGACCTGGTGTTATGACAGAAGCAGAATTGGTGCATCGCCGTCGATCTCCAGCAGGTAACTTTTTTTTAAGGTAGCATAAACTGACCCGTGCACTAGCTAACGTGTCAGCGCCTGTCCTCATAGAAATGGCTGACGAACCAGCAATGGAGAACTACTCCCGCGGGCCTTCTTCATGCACAGTTTTGGTGCGTAATGTAGCAGAGGCTGTCGATGAAGATGACCTCCGCTCGGTATTTGCTTTCGTGCTTTCACCAGATTCGGATGTGATGTACGTTGCCATTGAGTGAAAGTGTTTGGCATGCATCATGTGTTATTCAGATCAATTACCTTTATGGCAATAGGAGCATTCAAGTAAATGTGTCATCTTCAACAAAATCCGCAACAGTGGTGTACCCAACGGTAGAGATCGCAACCGCTGCTGTCGACCAACTCCACGGAGTTGTGCTAGGAGGACTCCCTCTAGTTGTGGTGCGTCCGACAAAGTTCAGTGATTTGTTTCACGTAGATGGCTCACTTCTGTTTCTGTAATCGAAGTGCTTTGATCCGGAAAAAGCGACAGAGCAGAAAAATCAAGAGAATAATTTCAAGGTTATCGAGTGGACTTCCGACATGCTTCGTGAAAACCGGTTGGACGCGACAACCATGGAGCTGGAGAAAGCTATGAAAAATTACAAGCGCGGAGAGCGATCCATCACCCTGTACATAAAGAACCTCGCCAAGACAGTTCAGCTTGATGACCTTCGCAGCCTCTTCGCTGCAACTCTTCCCCCGGATACTTCTGTGAGGTGGGTTGGAGCCGAAGGGATTAGGCATGCTCTGAACTGTTCATCTGACCGATCTTGTTTATGCAAAGCGAGTTGACCTTTCGCCACTTTACCGAAGGACGGATGAAGTGTCAGGCGTTCGTGAGTTTCCCATCAGAGGATATGGCGGAGCGAGCACTGACCCAGGTCCATGGAGTCGTTCTCCACAGCAAACCGCTCATTGTCGTACGTGAAATCGTCGATATGTTGCTGCTCGTCTACTGGATTCATCAATCTTGACGTGGTCACTTGACTTTGGCTGCAGAGTTTTCGAAGGCAGCAGACCGCCACAACTACAGAGTCTTGAGTTGATGAAAGATAGCTAAGCTGCGCAAATACAGCCTTATCAAGTTTAATAGATTGCGCATCGCCTGGCATTGTACTTTCGTTGTTGATAAATACCAAACATTTCCTACGGGAACGGAAGTAGCTTCGCCTCACTAATGCTGTTGATGACCCACGAGTAATTGACGATAGCTGCTGGCGGTGCCGACTTCAGCTGGTTCAGACTTTGTAACCGCCGGATTTCCTCCCGCATCGCAATCGGGTTAATTTTGTCACAGACAACGACAAGCTCCCGCGAGCGATTCTCAGGCTTGTTCATTTCGCGAGGCACATCGTCCAAAAAGGGGATAACTTTCCCGCCGCCTATGCGTACAAGCGCATCCACATCGCTTCCTAGAGGCATTGGAGGCAAAAATTCCCCCGTGATATGAAAACAAAATGCCGAGAAGAGCTGGGTGCCGACGGATGATCGATCGAACTGTTGAAACAACGCGCAACAATTAGTTTGCTGAAAATGCCAGCATTGAGCGGCAGCAGTCACAAATGAGTCATTACGTACAATAGGAGGCAGTGATGATAGCGCTTTCTCTCTCGCGAGGCGGGCTCGCCGTACCGCGTCTGGACTGCGCTTACCCTTGAAATGACCACTCGCTTCAAACGGCTCTTCGTTAACATGTTTTCCAGCCTTCACACATTCTAAATCAACGGCAGCGTTGGTTACCACCAGAAACAATTGAAACAGCAACATTCATCCACAATTTACCTTGCAGCCAGTGCTCGCTGACGATCCAGCGACCACCAACAAGAGCTTTCAAGTACTTGAGCGAGCGAGTTTTTGCCCATCGACCGCTGGTCTCAGAGTCACCTTTCTTGTCCTCCTCGTGATCATCACTAAACAACTTTCGCTTGCCTGGCGTTGAGTTTCCAGAAGATGGCCGCACTGGGATAGGAGGACTGACCGAATCTTTGCCATTGTCGTCGACGCACTTGACTACCAAATGGGTGACAGATGTGGACCATTGCCGCTCTATGCTCGCGCCGATTACATCGATCTGACGTTCAATGAGCTCCATTTCGTGCTCATCGAACCCTGAACTCAATATAATGATGCCGGTTTTCTTCTTCGCCTTTTTGGGAGAAGATGTCCGAGTCGGCGATGTCAATTTGCTCGCGCGCTTTTTAGCAGATGAGCCAGGTTGTTGGGAAGACATGCTGCCTGTAGAAGGAGGCGACTCGAGCACACTCCGTCGCTGACGCTTGCGAACTGACCGACTGGGGGTAGTGTCCGCCATTAAGTCTTCTGCTGGTCGGTGAATAAAATAGTCATGTACGCCATTTTCCCGCCCTGAGTTGATTACAAACTTGACATTATACGTTCCATCTGAGAGTTCATGTGTGAGAGAGAATGCGTTAGCCAACGCGAAATCATCTCTCCACCATGCAATCTCTTACCTTCGTTCACGGCAGTAATGCGTGCTGTGCCTCCAGGCTTGTTGATACCCGACCATGTGCGTTCAGTCACCTCCACAAGATCACCAACAAGGAACGGACCGTTCAGTGGTAATTCTTCTGTCTCCGGCGGGTTTGTAGCGTCCATAGATGTCGTCGTAGTTTCTACATTTGAAACACCGTTGGCAGTTGCATTCTTGCCATTCATAGTCTGTTCAGTCTCCTTGGGTCGATCAAATGGCACTGATGGCAGCATCGGCTCGTCCTGGATCTGCGTCTCGGGAGCCACGTCGCCAATAAATGAACGCTCTAGCTGCTGTGATTCCTGCTCCTCCTCGTCTGCGTCCGCCCCGTTAGGTGGCTCTTCATTATCCATTTCAGCATCCCCATTCGCAACAGGAGCTGCATCGTCAGCTTCCAGTGATGACAGTTGCGTTGGAATGGGCTCTGTACTCTCCAGCGACTGCAGCGCCACTGGTTGGCTTGGTTCAGGCTCGGTCTCCATCACGACGTCTTCACCCGGTGGCGCGTCGTTCGATGTACCAGGAGCCTCTCCATCAGCAACGGAGGCAGCGGCTTGATCACCAGCATCAGCGCCATCCTCGGCAGCCTCGACCTCTTCAGCGGGCGCGCAGAGCAGCTCGGTTGCCGCGAGGAGCTGGCGGATCATCTGGTCGTAGCGCAGGCGGCGCTTCTTGGCAGGCAGCTTGCAGATCGGACACATCTGCTTGAGCTCGAGCGCGCGGTGGATGCACTCCTCGCAGAAGCAGTGGTTGCAGGGCAGCGAGACCGGGTTGTCGTACGCGCAGAGGCAGATGGGGCACTGCAGCTGCGTTGCGAAGCCCTCGACGGCGGCCTCGAGCCGCTTGAGCGTCCAGCTCATGGCGCCTCGACGCCCTGCGGTTATTACTGGTTCGACTGAGTGGTGCCCGCGAGGTTTGACTTGGCGTTTGTATCGGTCACTTGGCGGCAACCTTTTGAGTGAGCGCGGCAGCCATGGCGACGCTGGAGGAGTCGGCGCTGCTCGTGGACCGCGCGCTGGTGACGCTCTGCCAGGAGCTGCCCGAGTCGCTGGGGCTCTACAACACGGGGAAGGACCAGTTCTCGCTCGCGGCCATGCGCGGCGTGCCGCTGCTGGAGCGCCTCGAGTTCGAGTCGCGCAAGCACTTCATCCTGCGTGACTGGATGCGCTCGTACGCGCCGGGCGAGGACCAGGCGCTCTCGACGGAGATCAGCATCGACTCGCTGCGTGAGACGATGCGCAGAGAGCGCAAGGAGCGCCAGCGACTCGAGCAGCAGCAGCAGGACGCGTTGCGCGCGGCGGACGGCTTGACCGCTGAGGAAAGGAAGAAGCAGCGGAAGAAGGAGAAGCGCGCCAAGGAGAAGGAGGCTGCGAAGCAGAAGACGAGCAGCAGCAGCAGTAGTAGTAAGAAAGCCAAGACCAAGACGAAGAGCAAGGCCAAGGCTAAACCCAAGCGCAAATCGCGGCACGACAGCGACTCGGACAACGAATTTGTGGTCGGCGACGATGAGATCTCGATGGAGTCGAGCTCGTCCGAGTCGTCGACGTCGCCTTCGTCCGAGGGAAGCGCGTCGAGCGACGAAGAGACCAAGGAGTCGGAGCGAGGCAAGAAGAAAAGCAGCTCCAAGAAGAAGAAGAAGGTCAAGAGCAACTTGCCGGCGCTGGAGGACGTGGTGTCGTCGGACGAGGACGAAGAGCCCAACGAGATGTTCGACACGGAGGATCCGGATGTGTACGAGGTCGAGACAATCCTCGACAAGCGGTCGGGCAGAGGCGGTGACACCGAGTACCTGATCAAGTGGGTCGGCTACGAGGAGACCACGTGGGAACCCGCGAGCAACGTGTCCAAGGATTTGGTGGACGAGTTCGAGGGCCAACCTGTGCGCGAGAACGAGTACGCCGTCGAGGAGATTCGCGATCGCCGCGCTAAGCGCGACCCGGAGACCCGGCTCAAGACGCACGAGTACCGCGTCAAGTGGGTTGGCTACGACGAGGAGACGTGGGAGCCCGCCGAGAACCTACCTCACAATCTGCGACGTAAATTCGATCAAAAGTACGAAGCGCGCAAGCGTCGGCGCCGGTGAGCTGCATGCATCCAGCGCCAATGAACACTCGCCACTTCAACCTCCTCGTCATGTGGTCCTCCTCGTCACCATAGACCTCTCATGTGGTATTTCCTGTCAAAGAAACAATGCTCGAATTGAAAATATCAAGTGTTTTAGTCTCATACTAATGTATACCCTCTCATCTACGATAGCATTGCATTTTACACCCCTTTATTAGAACAATCTCAAATCCGAATCTCTCTTTGCAAGAGCGGGAACACGTGCAGCACCTTCTTCCCTCTGAGTACCGAAAGGGGGAACCGCCGAGGTAAAAGCAGCGAGCGCGCGATCATCCCCCGCGCTGTTCTTACGGGCCGCAGGACACTTGGCGAGCGCCTCCCCCCTGTGCGTCGGCCGCTTCCTGCACTGGTGACGCGCCTTCCCCTCCCTCGTAGTACTGCGGGAGCGCGAGCGAGCCGAAGGGAAACGCACTGGAGAAAGGACGAGGCGCTTGAGGGACGAGCACCATGAGCGCCGTGGACAACCTGCTGCTGGACAGCGACGACGATGACCTCGGAGACATCGACCTGTCGTCCATCACGCTCGAGGAGATCCTGAGGGAGGAAGAGCTGGCCTCCAAGGCCGCGGACGGTGCCACGTCGCCCTCGGCCACCACGGCGTCCTTGGCCTCGGAAGACGACGACGCGTTCTTCTCCCCCGCGACGTTCACGCTCGCGCTGGCGCCGCTGCCCGGAATGGAAGTCGTCCCTACGGGCGGATCTGTCGCCAAGTCTTCGTCGTCGACGGTCCTGGAGCGCTCCAAGAGCATCACGGATGTCACCACGTCGGTCGCGTCTACGGGCAGCGCGGCGGCGTTCCGGAGCGCGCTGGAGATCGCGGAAGCGCGCGAAAGACAGCTTTTGAGCTGCGTTGGAGTGGAGCTCGTCTCTCCGCTGCAGGTGAAGCGTCGGCTGCGCGCGAACGCGAGGACCAAGAGCCTGAACAAACGCAAGCCTGCCGCGAAAGCTAAGAGGAAGACCACGAGCGCTGCTGCTAGCACGACTGCTACCAACGGAAAGGATGCAGCTGACAAGAAGGCCGGAAAAGCCACTGGTGTTGTGAAAGTGCAGCCCATGGAGGCGATTAGCCGACAGCTGCGCAAGAACATCGAGTTCAAGGAGTACGGTCCTGGATCCCCGACCGTCGTTGCCATCCACTCCAAGTTCATTGCGATCGGAACTTCCAAGGGCCTCGTTATTATCTTTGACCACTTCCAAAATGTGCGTTGTTCATGGCAATGGTTGAAGGGAGTTTTATCTGGCTGACAGTGCACGATCGCTGCGTGTGCGTGCAGATTCGCCAAGTTCTTGGAAACACCACTGACGCAGAGAGCGATGGGCCGATCACTGCTATTGACGTGTCTCCTGGTAGCGACTACCTCGTTTGCGGATATCAGAGCGGTCGCATTGTGCTGTGGGATATGATCAAGGGAACGTCGCTGAAGGCTGTATCAGACGCACACGAAAACCCTGTCGTCGGACTTCGCTTCCTGAAGGACCAAAAACCCGTCCTGATGTCGGTGGATTCGAAGTACGTTATCTTTTCTCGAAATGATCTTTGGCGTTCAAACTGACAGGAAATGTGTGCATGCTACAACAGCGGTATTGTCAACAAAATCAACTTTTCGAAGATGATGGGTATGGTCTACGTCGTGGACGTGGATCCACTCTACGACGGCTCTGTCGGCAAAATTTTGTCAATTTCGGTGCTGCCTCAGTCCGCAGGCAATGCTAAGATCTCTCACATCACCGACCAGTACTGTCTCGCTGCCTTAAGTAGCGAGAAGGTCACATTCGTGATTGCCATTGAGCCCGAGGTCAAGGTGCTCTATCGGTGGACAAGGCCCGAAGACGTCGGCGTGGATGACCCTGTTCTCCCGTCGCTCGCGTTCGCGTGGATCTCCATCCCAGGCAGCTCCCGCTCTCTCGTGCCGATGCTTGCTCGCGTTTGGGGGCGACATGTGCAGTTTCTGGAAGTACTTTTCCCAGGAGGTCAAGGACACACACATGCACGCCACGGGTGGCCAACCTTTGAAGAGCACGACCAAATTGAAAGCCTCAGTGATGCTGTGGCGGTCCAGTGGCTTGGCGACCAGACGGTTGTGTATCTAAACTCCCATGATGAGATCTGCGTCTACGACGTCATGTCTCGTCAAGAGCTTGAGATTGTTGACATCTCATCGCTTGAGCTCGTGTTTGCTTCATATCGTGGCAAGAACGCGCGAAGTTTTTCAAACAGTTTCCGTGGGTGCGACAACATCCTTTACCTGCTTGGTTTGAAGGAGTTACAAACAGCCCGCGTTCAACCGTGGACACAACGCATCGACTCTTTGGTCGACGAAGGAGAATGGCTCGAGGCTCTCGCGCTTGCGCTGGATCATTATGAAGGTTTGAAGATTGCCGCAGCGGATCGCGCTGTTCGAGATCGCTTCCCACCTGTCTTCTTCCGTGACAAGAACAATGACCAGTGCCTTGTTGACATTATGCACATGTGCCAAACAAACCAGCGCACCGGCGAGAAGGAGGATGTATTCCGTCATGAAGAAAGCGCAGAAGAAGTGCGCTGGGTGTGTGGTGAAGAGCCTTACCCGGCTGATATTGCAAAGAAGCTGGAAGAAACACTTCAGAAAGCGCGTAGCGGCCAAGTGACGAAGAATTTTGTGCCGATCAGTGTTGCGGAACGCGTCGCTGATTTGCTTATGGAATATGTGCGACTAGCAATTGCGAACGCTCCTTCGGCTTCGACAACTGGCAGTGGCGCTCCGCCGGCATTTGGAAAGGTGGGTCTGAAACTCGATCTCGCGAAGAGCCACTACCAAATGCTCGCAGGTGTCTGCATCGAATATTGCGCGATCATTGGACGCACGGACTTGCTTTTTGGCGAGATCTTCTCTCGCTTCAAGGATGCCGGCAAGATGGATGTGTTCGTTGAGCTGTTAGAGCCTTACATTTTGTCTGAGAAGCTGCGAAGTCTATCTCCTGAGGTCATGCAAGAGTTTGTTAAGCACTTCAGCGCGAACAAGAAGCTGCCGCAGGTTGAACAGTGCTTGCTGCACTTGAATGTCGCGGAGCTGGATATGGACACCATCCTCAAGCTGTGCCACGATCACGAGTTGTTCTCTGCACTTGTGTACATCTATAACGAGGGACTTGACGATTACACGACCCCGATCGATGTTCTACTGGAAGCTCTATCTGCGCCTTCCAAACCGAAGCCCAAGACGGAGGCACCTGTGACTCGACCTGCTTCTGGTAGTCGCGTGAGCAACTTGGCCTCTGCTTTCGGAGGGACAACCCGTGCGGCAAGTTCTAAGAGTTTGTCAAAGGCTTCAAGTGCTTCTTCTTCAAGCGACGATGTTCTCAGCGAGCAGCGCCGTCGCCGTTTGTACGGATACAAGCTGCTTCTTTACATTTCGTACTCTTTGACTGGACGCTCATTCCCGAAGAACGAGCCGATTGCACCTCAAAAGCTCAATAAGGTGCGCGCAAGCATTTGCCACCACCTGTTTGAAAAGTCGACTGGCTCGGGAGCCCAGTCCTTCTCCCGTCTGGTGACTCTCATCGAGCTAGATGCACGGGAGTTCCTCTCGATTCTTGCTCGCATGTTCGATGACCCGAGCATCGATTTTGAGGGCGACAAGAAGGGCAACTCTGCAAGCAGTCGACCCACCAGCCGTTATGACTCGGCGCGGAATGCTACGCTGGCGAAGTGTCCTAGTCGGCTGTCGATGGTTCTTTCTCTTGCCGAGGTGATCTTCGGTCCTGGAAGTGCGTTTAGCTCGGTTGAGCATGGCCACTTTTTCATGTTTGAGGCTCGTTTGCTCAGTGGTGGCGCAATCGATCCTCAGGAGTACGCTGATGCTCGTGCCGAGGCTATTGGCGACACCAGCAATGCCGGATCATCGATGATGGATAAGCTCATGAACTTTTTGGCGCTTGGACCAGCTTCACTTCTTTCGAGCGGATCATCAGAGAGTGCCGCAGCTGCAGCTTCCCAGGAGGAAGGCTTTGACAAGGCTGGTAGACAGGCAATGCTTGTGCGTTTGCTCTTGAACCTGAACAAGGCGACTTACGACCACGACGCACTTCTGGAGAGTGTTACGCAAGAGAAGATGAACCGCGCTGCTGTTCTGCTGTACAAGGAAAAGGGAGACATCTCGAACGCCATTGCCGCATACCTCGAAGACGACGACCAAGACTACCGGATTGGTGCTTTCAACTACATTCGTGTTGGTACGTTGGATGGCTGCTTCCCCACATATTTAGGTGATATAGTTCTAATTATTGCTTTCGAAATGGCGCAGAAACCGACAAGGTGGTGGATGATGACGACTCCAATGAAGGTGGTCGTCGTCGAAAGGTGGTTGAGGAGGCTGTGCTTGCGCATGCTGGTGCTCTTATGGAGACGGATGGCTATGCTTTTGTTGTTCTCATTCTGGGACAGTTCCCGAACCTGAACAACAAGGTGATTCAGCGATTCCTATCGATGGGCAAGCCTGGTGCGAAATTGGAGTTCCAGTACTTGCGCCACATCCTGTCTGGATCCAACTCGACCAAGACTGATCTTGGCGAAGAAGCTGATGTGGTAAAAGAGCTTTTGGATCGGTCCAAGTTGCGCATCGCAGACGACCAGGGAGTGCAAGAGCGTTTTGTGCGTTTATTGTGTGAGTACGAGCCGTCAGGAGTGTTCCCGTACTTGGAATCGCACGATAGCTACAAGGTGGACGCGTGCCTGAAGCTCTGCAAGGAGTTCAACATTACGGACGCAGAGGCCTACTTGCTGGAGCGCACTGGTGACGTCAATGGCGCACTGACGCTAATTCTCCAGAGCCTGGAACAAAAGCTCAAGATCCTGAAGCCTGCATTGCGCGGATACAACGCGTCAGTTGCAACGTCTAGCAATACTGACTTGCTCGGTGGTGCTGCCACCGCGGCCACAAGCGCCACGGGCTCTACTGCGCGGAACCAGATCGTCGATAGTATTATTGAGAGTGTGCAGGAAGGCCGCGATGCCATGCAGTCAGTCGAGGTGGCATTGACGATGTGTCAGCGAAACTCGCTGCGCAATCGCGACGATCAGGCTGAGAAGCTGTGGTTCACACTTCTGGACAAACTGCTTCGTATTCAGAACGCTGTGAAGCGCTCGGTGACTGCCAAGGCTACCACGGCTCGTATTACGACGCGCACGGGTGGCGGAGGTGCTCAGACTGCGTTCCAGGTGGCGCTGAACGAGATGATCCGTTTTATCCTGGAGCGCATGGCTTCCTCAGTGTCGCTCAAGTCCATCCTCTTCAAGATTACAAACGAGCATGGCAAGGGCGAGTTCGGCGACTTCCGACCCACTATTTTCGGCATGCTCGACACTTACAACTATGAACAGAACATTTACCAGACGGCAAACGGTCTAATCAGTACGGACCTGTTCGATCAGATCACAACTCTCAAGCGCGCGCGATCCAAGGCGTATGCTCCGCCCTCCAACATGTGCTCGTACTGCAACGTCGCTCTATCGAAGCCACCTTTCGGCATGGGACATTCTGGTGCCGCATCAGGCGAGAAGTGGAATCTGCACACCTCCATGGTGCTTGTCATGTCTGGCAAGATGTTCCATGAATCTTGCGGCAAGGCATGGCAGCAGGGCAACGATTCTAAGTCGTCATCTGCAACGAATGCAACCACGAAGAAAGCGCAGCTGATGCGCCAACAAAGCTCTATGAGCAACGTGGGCAGTGAGGCTGGCGCAAGCGACGATGATACGTCGTCGCGCTTGCAGAAGAAGCAGCCAAGCACTCGGCGGTATCTCAACCGACTCAAAAACTCGCGGCGCTCTTCACGTCGGCAGGTATCACCGCACGTGGTTCTAGAAAGTCTCATTCGCGAAGAGAACGGCCGCAACAAGTACCTCAAGAGCTCGCGGTCGGTGTTCTCGTTGAAGCCGGATCCGGAGCAGGCGGCGAAGGTCAAGAAGCGCATCGGTGGCCGCAAGCCGGGTTCATTGCCGGCGAACCCCATCCAAAAGGGAAGCATCTAAATCTGCTAGCCGAGTGGTGTGGGGAGCAAGGGAGTGTGAATCAAATGTGTAATGCAGCCCGTCCGCGACGGGTAGTAGGAATCGAGACGACGTCACTTTGCACGCAGAGAATGTTTGACTGTTCGTTTCATGTGGTTTGCAGGCGCGCCGTGACTCGTCGCATCAACCGGCACGTGTCTTTTGCTGCCTTCTTCATTCCACAGTTCAGATGTCAGGCAATGCGAAGGCAGGAGCTCCATTACCAACTGGGGGTGGCGTCGTGTATGCCACAGGGAATTGGCGACTTGGCGATGACGGTGCCATTCACCGCCGAGGACGCCTTCGACTTTCGACGGGCGACACCTACGACGGCGAGTGGGTCGACGGTCAGCGCCACGGCCGCGGCGTGCTGACGCTTGCCAATGGCCGGGGGCGATACGTCGGTGACTTTCTCAATAACAAGTTCCACGGCTTTGGGTTGCTTGAGCTTGCAAAAAACCAGCACCCGCTGACGAGGCGGTGGCGAGCAGGAGAGTCGTATGAAGGCGAGTTTCTCGAGGGTCGCTTTCATGGGCGTGGCACATTCCGGCGGCAGATTCCAAGCTCAAGCGAAGACGATCGAAGCTCTGTGGTAACAGCGTACAACGGTGAGTTTAAAGCCGGTAAATTTCATGGTACTGGAGTCGCTACATACGCGAACAGCGACGTGTATGACGGACAATGGGCTCTCGGCGAGTGGCATGGCCGTGGCGAACTGCGATTTGCGTCCACTGGAGGCTCATACGTTGGTGATTTTGTTCATGGATACTATCACGGGTATGGAAGGCTTAATTTTGGACGTGGAGGCGGGTCTTACGTGGGAGGATTTGCTCGTGGTCGACGCCATGGCCAAGGTACACGCGTGTACTGCGCCGAAAGCAGTGACGCAAAGCGCCAGTACGAAGGGGATTGGGAAGACGATGAGCCCCATGGAACAGGGGCACTCGAGTGCGATGAGTTCACGCTTGTAGCGCAGTTCGTGCGAGGTAAAGCACAAGGTCGCGGAGTGCAGTCATGGACGAATGGGGACGAATACGAAGGAGAGTTCAAAGAGGGATACTACCACGGAAAGGGTCGCATGAAGTATAGAGATGGTGGTGAATATGATGGCGATTTTGTGATGGGAAAACGACACGGAAAGGGAAAGCGCGTATTTGCGAATGCAGACTCATACGATGGTGACTGGGAAGACGACTTGATGCATGGACGAGGAGTCTCTACTCGAACTGCTCCTGCGGTGGTCTCCGCCCGGATATCGAGGCGTCCGAAAGGAAAGAATGCCACGCATTATACAGGGACTAGAATGTATTCCGGAGAGTTCAACCGAGGCCAAGAAACAGGAACTGCGCACATCACGTACAAACTCAAGGTTATCGGCCCAAGCATCGATGAGGATACTGAATGCGAGGACGAAGATCGAGCTCTGCAGTTTGAATTCCCCTTCGGCTCTCGGTGTTGGCATCGGTACTCGCATATCGGTGCTGTAAAATACTCTGGTTCTGTCCAGCGAGGATATTTTCACGGCACTGGGGTACTAGAGTCAGTAGATGGGAAAATCTGGCGGGGAAATTGGATTCATGGAGAGCTGACTGGAATTGGTGAGCGTGTGTATCTCCCGTTCGAGCTTGATGGTGTTCGGGATGTAGCAAACGGCCACGACAAGCAAGCAAGGGGAATTGGAATGTATAGGATTGTTCGGTATGAAGGTGAACTGGACCGCGGGGTCCGTCACGGAGATGGAATTGCAACATTCGAAAATGGAGACCGCATCGTTGGCCGCTTTGTACGAGGTTTCGCCCATGGAATAGTTCGATATTGTTTTTTCGCGCCTGACAGTGCTCCAAGAAGCTACGGGTGTGAGGACAAGTGGGTAACAGTGTCGACAAATCAAGAGCACGAACGGCTCGCTGAGTTTTCATGCGGGAAACGTGTACGATGGCTCAGTCGAGAAGAAGAAGAGTCTATCCGTGCAACTCGCGAAGTTGAGCAGCAGGCACAAAACAAAGAGAAGCAAACTGAGCAGCAGGTTCTGCGAGCATTATTTGTTGGGTAGTGGTCTCTAAGCGAGTCCGACGCAGACATCGAAAACGTTTATTTGCCATTGCGATCACAGCTCCTCGTGCGACAGAGACTTGCTTGTTCCCCCAAGTGATTTAGCAACCTCTTGGACTCTATCAATGCTTTGCTGGGTAGCAACTTCCAACTCCTTGTCACAAGCAGCCGGAGTGACGAACCGCACGTGATACATGCACATTTCGGGCTCTTCAACCAGTTCGACCACGTTACCATCTCCGCAAACAGTGTCGACAATGGTAATACGCTCCAAACCATTAAAGCATGTGCTTCCATGGTCGTAGCGCTGCTGCGTTGTCGGTTTGCCACTGTCATCAACCCACTTCTCCCAGATTCCAAGAAGCAATGGCGATGGCTCTACTTCGCCACTGTTCAAACTTTCGTCAACGACCCCTGACGACTTGCGCCAGCGCTCCGTGCGTGCCCACTCGAGATACGAAGGCTCGTGTTGTGTCACATTTTGGAAAGGGCAGAACTGGAACACATACGATCGAGGAATGACATTGGGCGTGCCACCTTTCAGTAGCTTCTCGTCCACCGTTGCGTTGAAACACCTCCCCACAATGGCCGCGAACGCCTTGCTATGTTGCTCCAATGAATCTGGAAGCTGAATAGAACCATCCGAGTCAGCCGAGAAGGCATTGACGACTCGCTGGAGCACAAACGCGCGGTTCTGCGCTGACATGAACTCGTAGCGCAGGCGATCGAACTGTTGGAACTCTTCCATCGTAGGCTGGCGTCCAGAAGTCTGGAACTCTTGCTGTTTCAGCTGCATCTCCTGCTTGAGTTCGCGGTAGATAGCTAGAAGAGTATCAAAGTTGCCACGGAGGTCGGCAAGCACGTCGTCTGCTTGCTGAAGGTACAGCTGCTGTTGTTGCAAGCCTCGCCGAATCATCGCCAGCTTCTCCTCCAGTCGAGTTTGCTCATCCCGATAGTGAGAAGCACACACACTTGGGCACGCTGTTTTCCCAGCTTCGTTTAGCTCATCACTTCCATCGCAGCAGTCGCACACTCCGTCCCCCACAAACCCCACTGGAATCCTCTGGTCTCCGACATGACACGCAAACTTAGACTCCTCCACCATGGAGCACGCAGCCGTAGCAGGCTCGTCACTTCCATCTTCGCAGTCGCAGTAGTTATCATTCACTTTGCCAGCATCCAGCAACTCAACGCACGGACGCTTGGGCTCGCTCTTGACCTCTTCGACCGTCGATAAGCTCGGAAAATCCCACGGATCGTCGTCTTCCTCGTCTTCGTCAGCGTCTTCCTCGCCCGCTGGAAGCCTCGAACTGCCAGGCGAGGCGCTTGAAAGAGTGAAGGTCACAACAGTGAGCAGTGCAAGTAGCAGCAGTACCAGCTTCAGGCGTCGCGAGCGTCGGCAGGTCGACACCTTCATGGTCGCCATCAAGGTGAGACGGTGATAGACTGCCCCGTGTCGTTTCATATCATGCGTTTGATTGGTTGAAATATAACTCGCACGTTCATCTGGAACCAATCAAAGACACGTAGATTAGCCAATCGCAGACGCGCACACTCAATCTTCCCACACATGGCTACACTTCGGCAACTTCCGCTTTTGCCGAGCCTTCACGCGCTTGCAAGTCCGCTCACAGCGCCACTGAATGACTCGCAGAGGTCGCAATGGGCGGGAGGAAGGATGGGGCAATGTGCAATTCACGGTGGATGGCGGCCTGGTCGTCCTCAGACGATGACGAAATCATGGAGGACATTGACGACGTTGATCTCTCTTTGGTCAGCACGGCCGGGTTTTTGCTGTCCGCATCGAGATCCTCCATGTCTGGCGGTGTCTCGCATTCTTCTTCGGTCTCTGCCGAGTCTTTAATGGCCTCTCGCTCGCTTTCCTCGATGTCCACGGCAATTCCACGCAGCCGGTCGTCCTCGGTCGCCTCAGTTGCATTCGACTCCACCGACATGCTGTCACTGATACCGTCGAACATCTTGCGTCCCTTAGGAGCTGCCTGCAGGCTTGAGGCATCCCAGGCCATGGAGTCATCAGCGAGCTCTGGCGCAGCAACCATTGACCCATCTCCAGTCGGGACGTACGCGGTGTCCTTGTATGTCGTCACACACGAGCGCTTCTCCTTCAAGAACGAGGCTATTGCAGCTCGCGAAGACCCCGACGCTTCTTGACGAGAAGCAGGAGGCGCAGCCACGTTGATTCCGTACGGAATGTCCTCTTTGTCGTTGTCAGGCATGGGAAGACCTTCCTCGTCGCTCACCTCTACGACCTCTTCCTCTGGTTGCACGGACTCATCCGAGGGACGGCTCGAGCTGCTGGAATCGCTTGGCGCAACAAGGCCATTCATGAGCCCGGTCGGTTCTTCGGCCTGGCTCGTACTCTGACAAGCGCTTGTCGTTCTTCAGAGATACTGTCTCGAGCTTCACTGTCTCGATGTACTCTTGGACTGTTCTGGGGCTCTCCATCTCCAGTGTCTCAATCACCACCGACTTGATATACTCGTCACCGTCGGTGAGCACGATACTCTCGGCGTCATCTCCCTCGAGTTGATCG
Source organism: Phytopythium helicoides (assembly GCA_024867545.1). NCBI lineage: Eukaryota > Oomycota > Peronosporomycetes > Pythiales > Pythiaceae > Phytopythium > Phytopythium helicoides. Next base: position 195,713 of record JANFNE010000009.1, on the reverse strand, counting down.
ACGCCACGGAGATTCAACGGAAGGATCGCTGGTAGGTGCAGCACATGGGCGATCACCACGGACGCACGGACAGCCGCACGCCCAGTGTACCCCACAATCACTGAGCATCTTGGAAAACACTCCCATGCTTGGTTCACTCCGCTACAACTCTGCTTGCTTTTGCTCTCGGTGGGGCTGGTGAAGAACTGATGTGGAGGTGGCGACAGTAGCGGAGAAAGAAGCATTTGAGAGAAAGGGCCGAAAACCCCGCGAAACACGTTGATACACGAATAACGGTCAACGCCGCACACTCAGCACTTTTGAAGCGACGCAATGAGCAGCAGTGGCAGTAGTGATGACAGCTCGGCAGAGTGGAGACGTCGTCGTCGCTCAGCGGTGCTATCGACCTCATCGGAAGAGGAGAGCAGCGATGGGCGAAGCAGCGATGATGAAGACGATAGCATGAGTGGAAGATTTTTTGGGGACAAACACGCACAGGCCAAGTTCCGCCGATTGCGGCGCATCTTCCTCAACCAAGAACGTGCATGCTCACCACAGTCCAAGAGGACCAAGGAAAGGTCGATGTCAGCCAAAGTCCACCACTACAAGAAACCTCTTGTCACGTCTAGAGATGAGGAAGAAAAGCGTAGTTGCAGTGGAAAAGCGAGTGCGCAGTCGAACCAATCTACGAAAAGCTGCACTCGACGGTACAGTGCGACCCACGAGCCATCAATGCTCCAGCAAACGTCATCAGCCAGCCCTTTGCAGCAGGAAATCGATGACCAGATTCGCTCGTTGTGTCAGCAAGTTGAGCCCTTGTCAGCTCAGCGCGACGCCAGTGGGTTTTGCAGGTGGGATGAAATCGCGATAGCAGTTCTTAGCGAGTCGTGCATGTTTTCAGATACCAACCAACGCGAAGCTAGCCTACAGCGTGCCATTGAGGATGTACAAGCAGTCAGGGTGCGCCAGCAACAACAACTGGAAGCACAAGTTCTGCTCATCGAAGAGGTAAGCGGTCTTGGCGAACTATGTATAAGTAGGCGGTACCAACAAGATCAGTTGCGCTTTGCAATTCACCTTGACAGAGCTACAAAGTGCAGCTGGAGATTTTGGCACAGCAGTACGAGGCAAAAGTGGCAGATTTACATCGAGAAAAACGTATGACCATTCAAAGACAACGAGAGCAGGCCGAAAGCGCTGTTCTGGACGCTGTAAAGCAGCTGCAGCAAGAGACCCAACACAACTTACTCAGCGCGGGGAGCGGTGAATGCCGGCTATGCAAGTACAAAAGCTACCCGATGCTAGAGTGGACCTTGGGATTACCCCAAAGCCAAGCGGGTGGCGCTTCCGCGAAGATGTTCGCAGCTTTGAGCAAAGTTGAGTCTTCGACGCATCTTCTGTCGCCAATGACTCGACAACGCGCAAAGCTTCGCGCATTCGAACAAAAATTGCGCTTGCTCCCTCAAGCTTCTGTTGACCGAGCTCTCAGCATGCAACAGCAGCGACAGCAGAAGCGAGTTGCTCCATTAACTGTTGAGACTACAAGCCCACGCAATATCGGCGCAGGCCAACAACACTGGGAGCGTGTGCCGCTATCACCGCTCCGATCAAGTCCGTCGCGATGGAAGCGAGGCATTTCTAGAGCGTCTCAAATTGCGTTTAGCGACGACGATAGATCTACGACCTCGAATAACGATATCAACGAGGACAGGGACGCACTTTTGAGCGTCAGTGCGATGTCCAAACGGTTTCTTCGACCGGAAGAAGAGCGGGAGCTGCGCCGCCTTCGCAACAGCATTGGGCTCGCGAAGGATTGGATTGAACGCAATGTGCAGGACGAGTAGACGATTCAAGGTCTAAATAGGCGACGGCGAATGTATTAGGCATTGATCATGGCAGCGATTTGGGACAGCGCCGCCTTGTGCTTGGCACGCTCAATCAACATGACGACGGTCGACTTGCTCGTCTTGTCGACACGCTCGCGGTCGCCCACTGGGGTGTCAAAAGAGAACGAAAGCGTTGCCTCCTGCTCGAGGAACTCGTCTTCAAAGTTGTTGAACAGCTTGACAGTCTGCTCGTACGCCGTCTTGGTCTTCTTACTGCTCTTGCTGCCGCCACTTCCGCTCTTTTCAACTGAGCATGACGCCAGCAGCAAGAAGTAGTCAAACTTGAAGCTCGCACGGAGCTCGGGCGTGTCCTCGTTCTCGATCGCCCACTCAATGTCCTCGTGGAGCGCCGAATGGATCGCCGGCACGAGCTGGTACGGCAAGTTCACCATGCGCTCGTTGACGACGAGGCCAACCGACTTGGAGTTCAGGATCTGCTGCAGCTGCGCAAGCTCAGCGGGCGGGCACTTCTTGGTCACGTACTGGAGAATCTGCTGCACGCTGGGCACCTGGGCGTATCGCTGAAGACTCAGCGCTGTGATGAAGCCGTAGACGTCATCCTCTCCTTCGACGCAGACCATGGTGCCCGTGGTGACCTGGTTGACGATGGCGTCGGCGAGCCCCGAGACGTCAAACGGCTGCGTGGGTGGCATGTAGGCGAGCAGGAACTGCTTGACGCTGTGGAAGTGCGCCTCCTTGGGGTCCGAGAACACGAACTCGACGTTCACGCTGCGTCCATCGGCCGCTCCATCCTGTCCGGCGTCCTCCATGTCCTCGTCCGAGTCCTCGTCGTCCTCCTCGTCCGAGTCCTTGGCCGCGAACGTCAGGTCATCGTCATCGTCGTCGTCCGAGTCGTCGTCCGAGTCGTCCTGCTCCATCATCTCGACCTCCTCGCCCTCGTGGCTCGTCTCATGCTCGGCACTCGAGCTCGCCGGCTGCTTGCCGCTCTTGGCTTCGCGCCCGCGCTTCTTCTGCGGCGGCATCAGGTCGCAGCGAGCAGCTCCAGAGCAAGTCGTCGACTGCCAGCCACGAAGAGCTACGACTGACTGGCATGGGTTGAGTGGGGTGGGCCACATAAATGGAATAGAGTGGACCACACGCGATGAGCGCTGCGCGTAAAGCGTGATATCATGGAGGGCTTCATCCCGCCGCCGTTCCCGTTCGTAGAGGCCTGGCCGCGCGTGTTCCAGAGCGAGGACCGGCGTCGCTGGCTCACGCCCTTTACGGAGCTCCCGGTGGCGATTGGTGGGCGAAGTTTGGGCGACGGACGAGGTCTGCAGGCTCCAGCGTTTGGGATTCCAGCGGCGCCGGTTGTTGCTGGGCGCTATGAAGCGTGGGAAGGCCGCGACGATGCGAATGGGCTGGCTGGTCCCACTGATATGATGGGAGGAGAGCCGAGTGGTGGAGAGGAAGAAGAGGACGAAGAGTACGAGTACGGGTTTGTGCTGACGGACGAGTGGCGCGAGCGGCTCTTGCGGCGAGCTGGAGGTCGTGCGAGTCGCCGAGACGAGCAGCACGACGACAGCAGCGACAGCAGTCGAGACAAAAAGCGCAGACCACATCGAAACGGTTCGCAGAGGAAGAGCAAGCAGGCGAGTTCGGCACGCCGTCCATTTCAGAAGCAGCAGACGCCAGTAGTGGCCGTCAACAGCCGTGCCGTGCATTTGCAGCAAGAGATCGAGGCTGCGAGGACTCGAGAGCTGGCCATGCAGTGGAAGCAGCAGCAGCAGCGTGGATCGGCCGGTTTGCATGGACCGACAGCACGGCAGCTGGAGGCGGCCATGGACCTGCGCTTCGACGAGTTCTGCGACGCGTTCCAGCCCGTCGTGTGGCCCCATGCGTCGACGCAGTAGATACCAAGCGAGTCATGTCGAGGATGCAGCTGGATCAGCGTGCGGCATGGAGTGGGCTTGGCCACGTACGCTATAGCTCCTCGTCACACATGTTCCGCATGTAGGCGCTGTTACTCTTGGTTTCACTATATGCAAAAAAAACTTTCGGTTTTGTCGCCTCCCCTCCCCTCCCCTCGCTCCCTTCCCCCTCGCCGCTCTTCTTATCCCATGGGAGCCTCCAAAAAAAAAAAAAAAAAAAAAAATCGAAAAACCTACAGCTATTTTTGTAAAACCTCAGTATATTTCAAAACACCTTGCAGTTTTTAAAAGAACCTCGTCAAAATATTGAAAAAACTGAGGTTTTATGACCGGAACGGCGACTAGCAAAATGTCGTGGTATACAAACATCAAGATACTCAAAACCCTGTCGAAAATGATTTTTCGTTTTGAAATCGATTTGAACAGGGTCCATTTTTTTTGTTTTGCCTTTTTGTGCTTTTTGCTCGCCTGTTTTGTTTTTTTGCTCCCTTGCCTCTCATTTGCCGAGAAAATCCACCGGACGCCACCGAGCGAGCAAATGAACCTGGCGCCTATGAAGGAGGGCGGGCCGAACGGCGCGGCGCCCGTGACGACGACGATCCCGTCGCTCAAGCGCACGCTGAGCGGGGGCGCGGGCGGCAGTCTGGGAGTTGGCATGGCCTCGATCCCGCCGGTGCTGCACGCGACGCCGAGCACCAACCCGCCGCAGATGCTGCGCGCCGTGACGAGCTCCGGCGCGTACAACCGGACCGAGCGGCCCACAGGGCGGCGTCGGCGGCCCGCAGGCGTTCCGAGGGAGCGCGTTAGGGCGCCGCGGGCGGAGGCGCCTGTGGCTGCCACGCGCAGCGTCTCGCAGTCGGCGGCGCCCATGCAGGACTGGCGCATGTACCTGACCATCGAGGAGCGTCAGGCCGTGCGCTCCAAGATCCGGGACGCCTACACGAGCCGCTGCGCGACGTACGAAGACCTGCTGCAAGTGGTGCGTGCTGCTGAGTTTTTGGCGCGGTTGGAACGAGGAAGGGGGGGAAAAGCTGACACCCGACCTGATTTGCTGCAGGCGTGCGCCATTGAGGAGGAGCTGCTGCACATCTCGGCGCCGTCGCGTCTAGACTACTTCAAGAGCGGCTTTGAGTTTGAGAACCGAGTCAAGCTCAAGAAGGACCAGCTGCAGGGACAGCTCGCGGCGCTCGACGCCAAGCGGCGGGGGACCGGCGCCGGTGGAAGCACCCAGCCCCTACAACCGCAGCAACAGCAGCAGCAGCAGCAACAGCAATCGAAGCAACAACAGCACAAGCAAGGCGGACAGAGCGGAGACAGCAACTACAAAAAGCAGCGGATATAAGGACAGGGAGCCACCCTCGCAAAAAAAGTAAGTGCACCTGATCCCGCTCGCACCGAGCGACTCCTCTACTTGTTTTGCATGGGCGCTCGGCGGGCATCTAATCGAAGCAACAGGACGCCGGTATCCTTTTCCACTTTTGCGCCAGCGCAGTGTCGTTTTTATTGTATCGATGCAGCTCTCGCATGCTAATATTTGCTCAAAAAGTAGTGCTTGAGCACCTGGAAGTGCAGGTCCAGCACGCTACGCTGCTGCAGGCGAGGGTCGAACACGTTGAAGTTGACCTTCTCGAGCTCGTCCAGGAACATGGACGTGCTCACGAGCGGCAGGAACGCCGGGCGAGCCTGCTTTGGCACTTCCTTTGTCAGCGCGCGCGCCTGGCGAAGATGCTCCATTGCACGGCACGCGACTTCAAACACCACAGGAGCTGCCTTAGCGCCTTGCTCGTGATTCTCCGCTGCCTCCATTAGATCGTACAGAGCAACACCATGCTATCATTCGCATCACATCTGGGTCAGAATGAAATGGCAGTAACTCGCTTCCATGTGATAATCGCACCTGCATCATGGACTGCTCTGGCAAGTAGAGCTGCTGGCGCTGAACGTGGAAGGGAGTGCCGCGTAGCAGCGTCGCGAGTCCAATCGCAATACCGGCGTGGTTAGCAGCGCGATCCGCAGCGCTGTCCCGAATGCCCAGACATTCTAGAGTGAGGTACATCAAGGACGCCGGCCGTCTTGTCGGCGTACGTCTCCAGCTCAGTCATTGATGCGGGCTGGTCGACGTCCAGGTCCTGGTCGCGCGCGTCGAGCACTCGCTCGAACCACCGGCGGGTGAGCCCGTGCTGTTTGATGGCAGCCTCCAGCTCGCGCAGCAGCAGCGTTTCGCGCGAGACCTCGCCCTGGAACTCGTAGAGCGAGTAGATACGCTCTCGCCACCACTGCATGCGGATCTTGCCCTGTCAAGTGGTTGCTGCGGATCGAGTCCTTGACGCTCGCCACCTCTGCGTTCATCGCTCGCTGTCCAGCACAAACCAACGTCATCCACCACCCAAGAGCACGATAAATCCACCCATTCCCCTTACGATAGCAAAGAAGGCGGGTCGCGTCTTGATAGGTAGCAGCAATCCGCACAGGTAGTGGTCGTAGTCCATCTTCCTGCTCCGTCATGAGACCGCCTCCATCAGCAGCCACCCACAACATGTAAACCCCCATTTCTCAGCTTCCACTGACCGCACAGACTCGCGAAGCACGAGCGCATCACTGCCGGCGCTCGAAGAACTCGCAGCACGAGCTAAAACCCGCGCAGGCGGCGCCTGGACGCGCGCAGCGGCCGCGAGCGAGCCGATCTGCATGGGGGGAGCTCTTCGGTGCCGTCTGTGGTGGATAAAGTGCTGGTCGGACCACCGAAACTCCTATTCACGTGGAGCGGCTGTCCGTAAATAGTGAAAGTCGCGCGGTGATTCGCTAAAAATTCATACTTTTTACCCAATCCGCTCTCGAATTTGCGGCTTTTATGGAGCCAACATGAAGACCAGCCATTTCGGTCGTAGCTGCTCGCCTCGTGCCGCCGCCTTGAGCAGAAGCAGCCGCGCCAGCCATGAGCAGCCACAAGAAGCGCGTGGCCGAGGAGTTCGGCAGCGGCAGCAAGCGCCACAGCAACTACGCGAGCGAGGAGAAGACGGAGGAGCTCGTGTTTGAAGGACCCGTTCGGCGACGACCTCGAGGATGAGGACATGGTGGAGAGCAACAGCGACGAGGAGGTGGTCGACGGCGAGCAGTCCGCCAAGGAGGATGTCGACATGGACGACGGAGAGGACGCGCCTGCGCCGGTGAAGAAGGTCTTCATGCCAGGTGTGGACAAGCTCGAGGACGACGAGGTGCTCGACTACGACGCCAGCGCGTATGACATGTACTACGCCATGACGGCCGAGTGGCCCTCGCTCAGTATTGACGTTGTGCGCGACAACCTCGGCGCCGTGCGCACGCAGGTGAGACCGGATTAGCCTTGGAGGATTGGCCGGGCAGCTCCATGACTGACTTTCTGCACCACGTCGCATGCTGCTCAGTTCCCCATGACGGTGTACGTCGTAGCTGGCACGCAGGCTGCTAAGCCGGACGACAACCAGGTCACGGTTATGAAAATGTCCGAGCTGCACAAGACCAAGCAGCCCGAGAACTCGGACGACGAGTCGGATGATGATGACGACGATGAAACGGAGGGCGACCCGGTGCTTGAGTCGCGCTCGATCCCGCACCGTGGTGGTGTCAACCGCATTCGCTCAATGCCGCAGTCGTCCAACATTGTGGCTACCTGGTCAGGACCTCAAGAAGGTTCACCTCTTCGACATTGGCCTGCAGCTGCAGTCGCTGAACGGCACGCTCTCGGCGCCGCTGCCTGCGAAGCAGACACCGATCTACACCTTCTCGGGTCACGCAGACGAGGGTTTTGCAATGGACTGGTCGCCGGTGCAAGCTGGCAAGCTGCTCACAGGAGACTGCAGCAAGTTCATCTACTCGTGGGAAAACACCGAGAGCTCGTGGAACGTCGACAAGGTGCCGTTCACGGGTCACAAGGCGTCTGTGGAGGACCTGCAGTGGAGCCCGACGGAGGCAACGGTGTTTGCGTCGTGCTCAGCAGACCACACGGTACGCATTTGGGACACCCGAAAGAAGGCTGGCAGCATGCTCGACGTGACGGCGCACGACGACGACGTCAACGTGATCACATGGAACCGCAACGTCGCGTACCTGCTCGCTTCGGGCTCGGACGATGGCTCGTTCAAGATCTGGGACCTTCGCAACTTCAAGGCCAACAACCCAGGTGGCGCACTTCCGCTACCACACGGCACCCGTGACGTCGATCGAGTGGCACCCGACGGACGAGTCGGTGCTGGCGGTCGCTGGCGCGGACAACCAGATCTCGGTGTGGGATATGTCGGTCGAGGAGGACCCCGAGGCCTGCAGGCGTCGGCGGGCGGCGCCGACAAGATCGACCTGCCACCGCAGCTCCTGTTCATCCACCAGGGCCAGACAGACATCAAGGAGCTGCACTTCCACAGCCAGTGTCCCCGGTGTGCTGGTGAGCACAGCGGGCGACGGCTTCAACGTCTTCAAGCCCGCCAACATCTCTTAGGCTGGATGCTGTCAATGTGGGCACAGGCTCGATGCATCTCTCGGTGGAATAAAGATTCATTTTCACGTCTGCACATCGTCGAGGGCTATCAGCATTCGCATTGCATGCCATGTTGAAGTCAAATGGAGCTGCTGACTACCCACAGAAGCCCAGTTCATCAATCACACTTTCATGTGGTCCACCCTCGGTCCTGAGAACCCTCAAAGACACAGTCTCCGAGGTCACCACCACCACGTCGACCATGACGCGACTAGCGCTACTACTCGTGGCGGCTCTGCTGGCCCCTCTGGCGGCCGCGGAGCCCCACGAGGACGGCGGCTACTACCACATGCACCAGCACCAGCAGCACGCGGACGCGCAGAGCCTGTACGCGTACTATGCGCGCGCGGACTACGGCTGCGCGCTGTGCCGCAACTCGGACAACTGCTCGCTGGCGGTGCGCAACCAGTCGGCCGGCGTGTTCTGCGGCGACGTGCTGACGACGCTGCGGCCGTGCTGCTGCACGTTCCGCAACGAGTGCGTGACCACCATCTTCTCGGACTCGTGCGAGTGCTTCGACGCCGCGCAGGAGGAGCAGCTGCTCAACACGCGCTTCTATCTCTTCGTCGTGCTCACGGTCGTCGCATGGGTGCTGCTCATCTACGACAAGATGTGCGCGGGGCCCTACAAGGTCATGAACAGCAACCACCAGGCGCTCGCGACCACGCCGTCCAACGCCGTCAACAGGGACATCCCCACGGCAGCAGAGGACGAGGACGACCCAGACGAGCACAATGAGGTCGGGGAGGGAGACTCGCTGCGGCCGCGACAAGCTGCTGCCTCGGACGATGGGGTTCGCACGGAAACTTCGTTAGAGCGCGGTGGCGCGGCTGATGAACAAGCCGCACCAGTATCGCAGGAGATGGAGCGGATCGAGGTGTCTATCGTCGACGGCTCTGCATCCCCTCGAAGCGGCTCGCCTTCCTCACCTTCTTCTCGGCCAGCTCAGAGAGATGGCGCAACAACTGCCGACCCAGACTCGGTGCAGAGTGTCTAGCACGTGAAAAGTGAAAAATACCCTGGCTGTCGATGAAAGTGCTCATGGAGCAGCTACGCTCGTGTAAATAGGATACAGCGACATCTACGACACATCAACTACAACGTCTAACACGCTCTACGCTACTCGGTCCATGTGCGCGTCTTCGACTGGACTCAATTCGACGCTTACATCAACTGCAGCTGCTTCCGCACTCGCAGTTCGAGCGGCCGGGGACATTGCGAGCAGCAGCGGCGCGTTCGTCAAAGCCCTCGGACAATTGGCCGAACGCTTCCTCGTCTTCCTCTTCCGAGTCGGAAAAGAGCGTGGCTCCTTGAGATGAAGACCCCCGCGCTCTCCCTCCGCCGCGCGTACTTTTGTTTGAGCTTGACGATGCTCTTGTCCACTGCGGTCTTGACGAACTGGCTGCGGCGAAAGTCTCGACAGCACTCGGCCCAGTCGTCGATGAACATCGCGACCACAAAGAGCAGCAGGTAAGCGCTGAGGTGGATCAGGATCTCGGTGGACGCCGACATCTCCTCAAGCTGGCCTTCATCCTCGATCGCTTCGGCAGCCTGCAGTCTATCAGCTCGTCTAGGCTCGCAGGACGCTGTCCTCGGCGCTCCAGCACTCGCACGTCGTCGAGCTCTTGGTCACTCGGCACTCGGTCTGGTACTGACAGCAGCACGGAGTCTTGGACTCGACCAGGTCTCCACAGAAGACACCTGACGCCTCGTTGTTGACCGCAATGGAGCAGTTCCCGCTGTTCCGGCAGAGCGCGCAGCCCCCAAAGCCCGACGCCTCCTCCCTCATCATCTCAGGGCTCGCCATCACCTTGAGCTCGCCATCAGAAGGTGCTGCATGACCCACAGAGACCGCCAGGAGCACCAGCAGCGAGCAGAGCCGTCGGGCATCCATGGAAAGCAGCAAGTCTAGTACTACAGACAACGTCACATCAGTTCGAGTGAGCCCATGCGAGCAGACATGCAGCTCGTCTCCTTTACATGAACATCCCCCGTGCACTTGCGGTGGACCACACCACCATGTGGACAGTGGCATGGGGAGCTCCTCGGCCGTGCTCAGTGCACCCAGTTCCTGCTGTCGTCTGCTCCATGCGTTCCGAATGATATTCGAGGCTCGTGCTTGGGATTATGCGACCAAGAGTGAACAGTTCGAACAGCGTGCGGCTCTGACTGCTGGACTTGCTCTCGAGGCGCTGAACGGGCGGATCTGCGACCATTTCGCGAGCGTTACGAGGGCAAAATTCAGGCCGGAAGCTGTTCAGCGTCGCCGTGCAGCCACCGCAGCGAGCGGTTTAACTCTCTCCGTCGACGGAATCGAGCCGGCTCCGCTTTCATTTGACCGAGCGCTCGACACGTCGTAGAGCCAATGGTGACTTCGTCGTCGACGATGACAGCTGCTGCACCCTCGGCCGGGGCCAAGACCAAGGTGGCGTTGCTGCTGCTGCTCGCCGTGCAGATTGGCGTCCAGCCGCTGCTCATGGGCTGGTACGCGAGAGATGCGAGTGATGTCAAGCTCCGGGTTGGCGTCGTCGAGATGCTCAAGTTGGTCATTGCGGTCATCCCGCTCGCTGCGAGCGGGAAGCTGGTCCGGGAGCTGAGGGAGTGGAAGGCCAGCGTGGCGCTGCAGACCACGGCGGCGCCTGCTCTCATCTACGCGCTGCAGAACTACCTCAACCTGTCGGCTGTGGTGCTGCTCGACGGCGTGACCTTCAACGTGCTCAATCAGACCAAGATCATTTGGACCGCCGTGCTGGTCTACTGGATGCTCGGTCGCGCGCAGACCCGCATGCAGGTGCTCGCACTTGCGATCCTGTGTGGAGCAGCGGTGGTCATGACTGTTCCGTCGTCAAAGGCTAAAACGAATGATGCTGCGAGCGGCAGCAGCAACGACAGCTACGCCACGAGCGACCACGAAGATGAGGCCGACGCGGCGATCCTGTCGGGCGTCTATCAAGCGCTGACGGCTGCCGTGTTGTCGGCGCTTGCAGGGACGATTATCCAGCGAGCGCTGCAGATGCAGAAGCGCAATGCGTACATGGTGACGGTGGAGCTGAGTGTCGTGGGGCAGCTGATGCTTGTTATTTGGGCTCTCGGCGCTTCGTTGTGGTCCCGGTCGAGCTTTGGACGAAGCCACGAAACCCCGACCACTCTACACGAGAGGCAGTTGCTTGAATCTACCGAGCAGGAGATAGGAATCTGGGCAGGCTGGACGCCTATGACATTTTTCGCCTTGTTTTGCCAGGCGATCGGCGGTGTTGTCGTCGGGTTCGTGATCAAGCACTGTGGCAACGTGCAAAAGAGCTTCGCGGTCGTCCTGGGGATGGTCATCAGCGCCGGCCTGGAACATGTGTGCAATGGCAAACCGTTTGGAGTGGAGGGCATTGCCGCTGTTGCGATGGTGGCGCTCAGCACATTGTTGTACGTGTCGTACCCGCTCAAAACTGTGCCGGCCGCACCTGAAAAAGTCGAGCAAGGCGAAAACGTTGAGTTGGAGAAGTCGCGCAGCAAAGTAAGCTGTGTGAGTCTTCGGTTACCGCGGATCTCTCGAGCAAAGTATGTTGCAGTCAGCACTGAGGACGCGACTTCATCTGAGGTGTCAAGTCCTCGCGATGTCTGTTTGGAGGAAGGCGTTCCTCCATCGAGTTCGTCACTGCAGCAGTAAATTTGAAACATCGGTACATCATTTATCTCTCCAGCATGTAAACAGAAAGCGCAGGCATCTCATAGTTGGAACATTGCGCTCGCGGATTCAGCGATGACGCTACGGTACTGTTGATTGGGTTTTTAGCTATGGTACATGACTTCACTTGAGCTGCTCGTCAGCAGACCGAGACTACTTCGGTCTCTGGCTTGATGCGGTAGTGTCGGGCCTCTGTGGTGGCTTCTTGTAATGCGACGGCAACGTACGCGGCAACTGGTCGGTGCTTGAGACTGCAGACTCCACCAAGACGCTGACAGTGCCATCCAAAAACCGAGAAGACGCGTCCGAGCAGCTCGAACACGATTGCGAATGGGAAGAAGACAAGCACGACAAGACCGAGCACGGCCCATTTCCAAAAGTCGAAGAGCATGTGCTCAAGGTGGTCGGGCTGCTTGCAATGGCACACCGTGTCGAACTGGTCCACGGCACAGGTCGTGACGTACGGGCAGCAGCATGGCTGGTGCGATTTCTTCAACTCGCCGCAGAAGACGCCGGCGGACTGGTTGTTGATGGCGTGGGTGCAATCGCCGCCCCGGCACAGCTCGCATCCATCGATGTCGTCCACGAGGTTCCATGTCCACGGAGTCTCGGCGTGCTCTAGCGTCACTGGAGACTCGGCGTTCAGGTCCGACGCTACTGGAGACTCGCCATTGGACGTTGAGAGCAGCAGCGTCGACACCACAAGCAGCACGAGAGCGAGCGTTCGCGTCATGGAGAGAGTGAGCAGTGAAGTTGACGCCGAAGATTCTCAAGTGCGAGGGTCCATGTCCACCAACCCACGCAGCAGCGCCGTGATTGTGGCTCGCCGTCAGATGAAGCCGCAATGTCATGGCCATCCTGAGGTATCCAACTGTCGCACGCCTGAGTGATCTGTAAACTGTATAAATAGATATCATTCAAATAATCAGGTTCAGAAAATGGTGTGTTTAGTTCTTTCGACTTTTCACATTAGATATACAGAATTATTTGATGGCGATCCGACAGGATCCTCGGCTCACGCCTAATTGAGTCGAAGGGCTGACCCTGGCAGAGGCTCATGCAGAGAGAGAGAAACAGAGAGAAATGAATGCACCATCTCGCAGCAGCTCTTCCATTTGGGGCGGTGGAATTCAATGTACACCTTTGTTTTTCGAGGACTCGACTAGTCATCGATCGAGTTGACGAAAAAGAAAAAACGAAATGATCGAGATGTTACTTCAAGCGTACCACTAGTTGGCTCGATTCGCTTTGGAGATGAAGCACTACTGCTACTAGTTTGCTCTTGAATCCAAAGGATGAGCACCAAGAGGAAAGAGAGCGGTGCTCTTGTCAATGCAGCGGAACAGGATCGGCAAACTTGTGAGAGTGGCCGTGTGCGAATCGTTGAGTTTGTTGTAAGTCATGAGCAAAGACTCCAGAAACCCACACAGGCCAAAAGCGATTGCCCCAAAAAAAAAAAAAAAATTGCGATGGTGTGAACTTTTTTTTGTTTTGGCCATCGCAACGCGCAGCATCCATGCGATTTGAGGCACATGAACTTCCTGTCCGTGAGATTGCACTCATAAGCTGGCCGAGAGGATCATAAAGCCTGGATGCGATCATGAAAACCCAGCATCGCTTTTCCATTGAGCCAATTTTGTTTTCACAAACTGCCACAGCAAATTCAATTATAGACCTACTTAGCATTGAAGACAGCATCGCACAGCTATTCAAGGTCAAGAGATGCATGCTCCCATGCAAATCAGATAACTCTTTGGACAACTTGAGCAAAGTATCCTCCTTCACCTCTGTGCGCACCACACGTGCTCGATCGCACAGTGCGTTGCAACTGACATGAGACGAAGCCGTCGCCCCAAACTAAAATGCAGTTGATTAGAGCTCGACTGAAGCGCTTCAAGACTATGACTTGCTTCCCCCAGACCAATTGCCCCATTCTTCAATCCACTCAATACCGCCTACAACCTCTTTCCAGCACACCAGCTTGTTTGCTCAACTTAATCCATGCGTGTCACCCAGTCCTTCTTAACCAGTCTAGCGCTGGTCGGCGCCATACTCCCTACATCGATCGCGTGCTCAGACCACTCGCCGACACCAACACCATCGCCGACTCAATTTCAGGACAGCACCACTCCAACACCAACTCCAACACCAGCTCCTTCGTCAACCCCGGCACCAACACTATTTCAGGACACTACTCCTCCAACTCCAACACCTACTCCAGCGTCAACCTCAACCTCGAATTCGGCACCAACACCTTCACCAACACCAGCGGCAACAACAGCTGGTGCACCTGCTGGTCATATCCAACCCAGGATCCGCAGTGGTGAAGTGAACGCTCGCTCGGTCAATCTCGGTGCATGGCTAGTGAGCGAACATTGGATGTCGTGGGAATCGCCGCTGTTCAATGGTGTTCCTGATTATGTTACGCCTCGTGGAGAGTACGCTATCATGAATTACCTAGGAAACCAGAACGGAAATGCTGCCTTCAAGAAGCACCGAGACACCTGGATTAACGAGGACGAAATCAGAAATATCTCGGCTGCTGGGCTCAACATGGTTCGTGTACCCGTTGGCTTTTGGATTGTATGCGACGACGACTCTGTGGACTACCGCTACGGGATCGCTTCGGGATGTGTCAAAGATCCTGTTGCTACTCCAAGTACTGCTCAAATCAACATGTACGCTCGTGGATCCCTCGCATACCTAGACAAGCTTGTCAATGAGTGGGCGGTCAAGTACAATATCGCAGTAATGCTTAGCCTTCATGCCCATCAGGCCAGTCAGAATGGCTACGAGCACAGCGCGCCGATCAATATCAACGACCTCGGCTGGATTACAAGCACAGCCAACAGTAACAACTCAATCAACTTTGCCACTTTTCTCGCCCGTCGATACAAGAACAGCACCGCATTTCTCGGCATGAACATTATCAACGAGCCACGCTATAATGACGGTTCAGCGATGAGCTACGATGAGCAGCTCACCTTCCTCAAGACATACTACCAAAACGTGTACACGCAGATTCGAAGTGATGGCAACGACTGTGTAATTGCAATCTCGCCGTTCCTTCAGAAGCAAGACGCCTACAACCTGAAAGGGCTTTTGGACAATGGAAGCTACTCAAACGTCTGGCACGAACTCCACACGTACTACATTTGGGGCTACGGTGGTGTCTCCGAGTTAGATATCCTCAATGCAGTTGATGCCTATCGCGACAACACTATCATTCCAGCAGCAGGAAACAAGAACAACCGTCTGTTTGTCGGCGAATGGTGCATGGGCGGTCCGCCCGATGAGTACGGTATCTTCAATGACATGGATAATTTCCATAGCCTCGGACGCAAGCAGCTCGAAAATCTCAGCAACTACACGACTGGTGGATGGGCGTTTTGGTCGTGGCGCCATTCGGACGACTCAATTGATAAACGAACTGGTTGGTCAATGCGTGCGCTGATCAAGGCAAGGGATCTCAAGCTTACACCGTAGATCGACTTACTCCGGATCTGTATGGAAGGGGATGCTTTCCTCATGGTTAGGTGGCGAACCAAATTTGCCTGTTTACTATGCACGAAAATTCATGATCGATGGGCATCATATCCTCTTTGTTGATCGTTTGAGCCGTTTGGCAGCTCTTTGCTCTTTTGTTTCTTGAAATCTAGATCTTCGAATTCGCGTTATGCTTGATTGCATAACGATCTCTAGCATCGATACTGGACTCTTCTCCGTAGTCCACACTGATCTGTTACATGATCTCACTTTCTTCAAAGTGTTCCTCCCAACCACCATTGCTTGCACTTGAAAATCGGGAAGTCCCTTCTAATTTGGGAGTTGAAGCTCCACAACTCATGCGATGGCGAATTTGATTTGGTGAAGGATCGCATTTTGGTGCACGAGAACCCCACAAATAGCGCGTTTGGCGGTTTGATGAGGCTGCAGACGCAGCCACAAGTGTGGTGAGATTGAGCACAAAGTCGTAAATTGAGAGCGCCTTCATCGCACGCGTGTTTCGCTGAACACACAGAGGGAGATGATGTGTGGGTGGGAGGAATCAGGGGCGGGAACCCTCATTACTCAAGTTTTCTCACGATACTCAATAGCACATCATGCGCTATTCCCTCACCCTCTCGGGCGCGTTAATGGCAACTCTTTCTGCTGCTGCAATCTTTTCTAGATTTGTTGAAGCAAGTGACGTTCAGGTGAGCGAGCATGTTCAAGCCAAGATCCGTCGAGGTGATGTGCCTGTACGCTCAACAAACCTTGGAGGGTGGCTTGTGGCAGAATATTGGCTGTCCATGGGCTCCTCATTGTGGACGAACGTGCCAGCTGAAATTGCAACACAAGGCGAGTACGCAGTGATGACCCTTCTGGGCATGGAGGCTGGCACTGCAGCTTTTGAACTTCACCGTGATACGTGGATTTGCGAAGACGACATCCGTCAGATTGCTGCTCGAGGCTTGAATACTGTGCGCGTGCCTGTTGGGTACTGGATCATCCGCGACGCTTTCCAAGACAATACATCTCTTCCTCCAGCATTTTCGAGCCAAATTGACCACTATGCACGCGGATCGCTCAAGTACCTAGACACGCTCATCAACTCATGGGCAATTACACACAATGTGTCGGTGATGTTAAGCTTCCACGCCCACCAAGGAAGTCAGAACGGTTATGACCACAGCGCTTCGCCGAACCCAAACGTGACCAGCTGGAGCACATTGACCGACAATGTTAAGAGCTCTGTGTATGTCGTCGGGTTCCTTGCTGATCGATACAACAACAGCCCTGCATTTCTAGGCATGAACGTCATGAACGAGCCCCGCTTACCCACTGATCGTGATGTACTTCACCAGTTCTATGTGGACTCATACACTCGCGTGCGCAACACCAGCAACAACTGCATCCTCACATTTATGCCATTTGTGAGTGAGCAAGACGCCAACCATCTCGTTGGCATGCTTGACACATCGGACTACACAAACGTGTGGCATGAGCTCCACTCATACTTCTTGTGGGGCTATGATGGAATCAGTGCGGACGGGCTGATCAACGTTGTCAAGGGCTACTGGAATTCAACACTTGCTCCTGCAACAGCTTCTACCCGCCCACCATTGCTCATCGGAGAATGGTCCATGGGAGCGCCGAGCGGGACATTTGACAATGCCTTAGATAAATTCCGAGACTTTGGAGCTCGTCAATTGGAAATCTTCAACAATATCCCTCGTGGTGGCTGGTCATTTTGGACCTGGCGGCATTCGGACGGGGATTCCAACAAGCGAAATGGATGGGCCATGCGCAAGTTGCTAAACGATAGTGATCTTGTCTTAACTACTACACAGTGATACCCGTTCAATAACAGCGTGAATTGTTTGGCCTACCTTCGATTTGAGCTTGTTATCGTTTTATCGGTTTGTTTTGATCTCTAAGCGACCATAAACGAAGAGGTTGTCTCAAAACTTGTCGTTCGTCTACCGGTACTGCAGCTAATGCGACCATAGCGAAGCAACATGGCCATCTGGGCGGATGAGGGCGGCGCGGTTGCGTTCGACAAACGTGCGCCATGCACTTAAGCTTCTAGCGTCATCGGCAATGTGATACGATACGATACGATCAAAACCAGAGGACGCGTCGGGCAGTGGAACGGGAGATCCACTTGACAGAAGCACCAAAGTCACATTCTTGGTACCCAGAGGCGATGGAAGACGTTCGCTCAGGCCACCCAGATCTTCATTCGCGTCGGCAACCAAAACATACTGCACGGCTTTGTCGGCATTACTCGGATGAAGGGTTGCGCAACCAACCAAGTTCAGCGACGAAAGTCTGGAGTTGTTGGTCGGATCTTCAAGCCAAATGTGAGGGAATCGCACACCTTCGCTGAAAGTCGGCTCAAACACCACGTCGCTCTCTGAGCCACTTCGGCCGACGTCGGATCGAAAAAGCACGGACTGATCGAGAGATGAGTCTTGCATCAGCTGCTTAGCTTGTTTTTCCCACTTCGTCGTGTTGTACGAGAAGCCAATGTCAAAGTGGTAAAACAGCATCCCCAAGCTATGGCGATGAGATACAATGTCCTGCACCTTTCGGCGCATGTGCGCACCAAGCGCACTAGTCTCGGCTTCGTCAAGCATCCCTAGTGGAAGCTTGCCGACCTTCATGATTCGTTGCACAAACTCACGCTGAAGTTGCAGCGGCATGTACTTGAGTGGGGCCGAGTTTACAAGTCGTGCAAGTAGCTTTGCATTATTGTGCGACACGTTCAGTGCGGTTGGCACTTTCATCGTACGCTCGACATTGCGCAGAGCAAACTGCGTATTGATCTTCGCTATATGCTGGCGTTCACGCTCGTAGGAGTCCAGAAGAGTATCATCCGACGGTGTGCCCTGCTGCTCACTTTGGATCTTGAGCGCTAGCTTCCATACCAGGTTGTGTGCATCCTGAAGCCCCGTGTTCATGCCAAAGCCACCGGCAGGCGGAAATTGATGCGCGGCATCGCCAACGAGGAAGATGCGGTTATTGACGCCGTACTGCTTGGCAACTCGTGCGCCCATTCGCCACTGACCCACTGAAAGAATATTGATATCATCCCCGACGGATGCGGCCTTGCTACTTGGCAGGATTTTTTCAACGATTGCTTTGCACTGGTCGACCGAGAAATCCCACTCGAGCGACTCCTGCGGTGGGAAGAAGGGGATTTGAAATACCCACTCGCCCTTGTTGAGGTCATGCGCGATCAGCACACCGATCACATCTTGGTTGAACTGGATAGCAACGTTATCTGAGCAAAGCGATGGCGCGTTTGTAATGTGCAATGATAGACACGCACCACAAAGTAGAGCATTGCTGGGTTTTCGCGGGCTGCTTCAGATAGGGAGTGACTCGTAAAGTGCACGTTCGCGATTGTTTGCAGGTTGAGAGCGCCAGCCATATCAATACCACAGAGCTGCCGCACCATACTGTGGGCACCGTCGGCAGCAATCACGTAGTCATACTCGGCATGCTCAACATCGTTGGATGCTCTGCAATCATTCGCAGATGCCGGTTAGCCCGAGGCGTGTCAATAGAAAACAAAATACTTTGAAAGTGGCGTACAGATGGCGGAGCGAAACTCTGGTGGGGCCGTCGCCCTTTCGAGTCTTCAGGTCAACGAGCTCCACGCCACGGTCCACCTTGACGCCGTTCTCGGCCACATACTCGTCCAGCATCTCCTCAAACTGGTTCTGCGGGAAGTGCAAGAAGTTTGTGGGGGAGATCGGCGCCAGAGCGTCCCGCAGTCCGTCTGGCTTGGTCCCATCTGTGCGAGGAATGCCTGCACCAGTCAGCAGTCAGCAGTCAGTGATGCAATCCCCAGCGAATTTTCCAGCCATCAGTTTCTCGTACAGGGCCCAAACTGGTCAACTCGCGCAAACTCTCGCTCTTTTCCCCCTCCCGTGCAGTAAATGTAGTCTCTCCACTGCAGCAGCACGAACGCGAGCCCTGTCAGCGCGTCGCTTCTCAATCTCGAGCCTGTCATCACCGATCAAACAGCCCACCAGGTGGCTGGGGGCCGCGTGGGCCAGCAGGCGGTCGTGGAACTCGGGCATGGTCGCGTAGAGCACCTCCATGGAGCGCAGGTTGATGAAGTGCGCCTGCGGGTGCGTTGTGGGCCGCGCCTGGCGCTCCACGACGCGTGTGGACACGCCGTAAACGCGCTCCAGCAAAAATCCAGCGGCCATTCCGACGGGCCCCGCGCCGACCACGAGCACGCGCGGGGCTTTAGCGAGGGCAGCAGGGCTCTTCATGGCCGGCGGAGCGCGCTGGGGGCGGCGAGGGGGCGGCGGGAAATGCGGCGGCGCCCGACGTCGACCATGATCGGCGCCATAGCGGCGCAGCAACCAACGTAGGGTGTCGGTTTGATTTTATTTTGACCAATGGGAGAGCGAGAAGGAGGTGGTGTCGACCAATGAGAGAGGCGGAATATATTCCGGATGGACTTGACGCGCATGTTGAAGTGAACTAGATGCGGTTGCAAACCTGTCACGGGGAAAAGCATGACGCCGAGACGAGAATTAAAATGCGAGCACACGTCCGCGTTGTTCGGGTCGCCCTCCACCATACGGGAGTCGTGTAGGGTCTCGAATTGAGTCCATCGCCAGTGATGGTCTTGACCGCAATAGGCTGGCATATCTACTGTCGATTTACGTCTCGATAGTGATCTTGTCGCGAAAGTCGCTCGCCTTGTCTTTGCTGTAGAGCGACAACTGGTTGAAAATGGAGGTCGGACCCTTCGGACACACCTCCGGGGCCGACGCGTTCGACGCGTTCAACCGCACATCAATGCCGTCGTCGTCGAGGTCTTCCCATGCAGCGCCGCCCTGAACCGGATTACATAATAGGGCGACATCTTACTACAGTAGTCATTTGAATCAAACGGAAATATCGCTCGCACTGGAGATGTGCTTGGCTGCCTCCCCAAAGAAGTAAACGGACGAAAGGTAGTGTTTAAGGATACCGGTGGCATCATGATGCGTATTCAATTCAAAACCAAAAAGAGAAGAGATCAGGTCGATAGATGGTAGCGTGGTGGAGTCACCGCTCTCGTTCACACCTTTGAACCTCAGCTAACCTTTCAACGGAATCTCGTAGATGACCTCATCCATTCCAAATACGCACTTGCAACTTGAGTAGTTCCCCTGTTGAAAAAACACCGACACCCGATTTTCCATGAGAATGACGCCAGTGGGTTCCCCAGTCTCGTTGCCTCGAAGGTCGATGACGGCATAATCGTTCATTGCAAGTGCAACATATTTTCCGCCTGGTGTGAATTGTGTCCTGTGCTCACCGATGTTGTCTCCATTCACGAGCAGCTCAAGTCCCCAACGCAGATCCCCGTTGAGATAAAAGTCAATTTCTCCTTTGATCTTCGGTGGCTCGCCACCGCCAGTTGATTGGTGTGAAGGGAATACGCGTGACAATTCTAGGCAAATCGAGCACCTCGTACTGGTGTTCAAAGCGAGGCCTTCCACGAATAGATGCTGGAATGTAGCTTTCTTGGGGAAGTTCGTGCCGTCAACCACAGACTGTCGTAGCACACGTGCTGACATGTTGCCGATCACTCTCATGATCAGTTCACGCAGCGACGATGGGTTGGCACCTGCGCGAGTCGGAAAAAGCCACTGGCTGTAGTACTTCTCTGCCAAAGGAGACGAAAATTTCACGTGCTGATCAGCTTCGATGAGGATACCAGTTTTCTTCAAAGTCATGAGGCAATGATTCTCTTCATAGGCGAGCTTCGGCCCAAAGTTGAGGTCATTCGGCGCAGTAACAAGGCAATCAATCAAAAACTGCCGAAGCTCCAAGCTCGTCGGTGTCATGTGTTTACTACCGAAGCATCGTGCCATTTGATGCAGTAAATCTCTAGAAAGATAGTACGCAACCAATTCGGTCTCTGATGCAGCTGGGCGCTTGGAAAAATGGGCCACCACTGCATCGATGGAAATGCGCAACGCACCAATAAGTCCATTGCACTCACGAACCACCAAATCCATAAAATTTTGTTTCTTCATCTTGTCGGGCAATCCCATTGGTGAAGGCAATGTCAAGAATTCGCGTGCTTCTTCGTCACTCAACAAGAAATCGTTTCGGTTAAACGTCGCAAGCCATTGGAACTCCACTGGACTCTCCTCTCCACCTTCGAATGCATGCGTCGCACAGATGATGAAGCCAACATTGGCTGGTAACCAAAACGCAGTACCCTTGATCAAGGTGCTCCAAAACCCCGTCTCATGATACTTCGCTTGAGCATCATCCAGCATAATAACATGGCGTTGATCCTCGCTAAGGTTTGATGTGCTGCTGGTGAGATCGATCCCGCATAATCGCAGCTGGTCAAACGCCGATATCTCTGGATCAAGAAAAGAAACGAAGATGCAATTCATGCCTGGATATTTGCGAGCAAGTAGTGACAACAACGACGTCTTCCCCGACGCTGCTGGCGATAAGAAGAGGATGAATCGGTGGTTTCTCATCGCGTAGACACTACGGAGAAGTTCCTCGCGCGCGAGATGAGGTCCTTGAAGGTTGATACCATCTTTAAAACCACCACTCTCTCGCTGCGGCACTTCCACGATGAGTGCGTCCTCCCCCGATGCGCCAAAACCAATCACTGAGGCCCATGGCGTCAAAGGCTGGGCATTCTCATCATCGTACGTTGCTCTGTTCGCGTAAACTCGCAGGCTGGCTGCAATCACGTTCGCAGGAAGAGCGCGTGAAACATTGGCAAAAACTGCATGTCGGAGATCAGCAATATCCGTAGCTTCGTCGGTCAATTGCACTGAGCCGGCCGTGGTGTCCGCGTAGGCGTCGCGAGTTGCAGCGTCCACGAGCTGGAACCACACTTTGCGCGCCATCTCTTTTCCAGCAATGCCTTCGACCGAGTAGCTACCTCGCTTGATCTTTTCTCTGCGACGACCGAGAACGACCCCGATTTTTCCGATGTTCCGAACTCGTTGGCTCAACGGGATGACTCATTCGATTACTCTTTTCAAACGCGTTCACTACAACAGCCGACACGCGTGACCTCATTCACGCGAAGCTGCAGCTTCTCGCTGTCGTCGTCGAACGCGATGGCGTCACCAACGCTCGGGAAAGCCATGCCAGCGTAGCCAGCATAGTACCCAGGGCCAAAGATCATGTGCTTGTACCAGGGACGATGTGGCAGGCCCGACTCCAAGACCAGGCATCGCTCCGAACGAGCTTGCCATTTGCAGTTGGGAGCTTGCTCTCGTCCAAGCTGTAGTCAAGAGCATTCACACTAGCCCGGAACGCGTCCGTGTAGACGGAAAAGCTGTGAATGGCCGCACGCAAGGCCGAGAGATATAAGTCGCTCTGATGGCGAGCCTAGAGCTGGGCGGCGAAGTCATCGAGACCGTTGGCCGTGACGAGGCCGTACTTTGAGAAGTCGAACGGGATGATTGGTCGGTCGGCCAGACTCAGTGCGAGGAGACCCCACCACCGAAACATGGACGCCTGGGAGGCAAACAGCGGGTCACCTACCGTTTCCATGTAGTGCACGCTGTCCATGGTTGAGTGGTAGACGCCGTATTGCGTGTAGCCGATTCCGAACGCGAGGTTGACTGAGATGACGCCGAGGTGTTGGTAGAAGGGCGTAAAGTCGGACCCAGAGCCCGTGAATGTGATGAAGTGGTCGGGGCGAGCGTTCCAGCAATCCAAATACCAGTCTTGGCACGCATGTCCGCCATCTGCGCCGACCATTGCTCCAAAAGCACATCAGGAGCGCGGCGACCACCCAGCTTTGCGAGGATCTGACGAACGAGGGCGACGTAACGAGCAGCGGTCGTCGAACGAGCAAGGACCAGGAGAGTGCTGTATGGCGAGGCGCAGGTACCCAAGGTGGGTCTGTGTCGATGGAGAAAAACAATCTCCAAACACAGAAGGTATGATCGCAAGTGCAACGAATCGACCCGTCGAGCTACTCGCGACTTCATTTCCCGTCGCCTTCCCTTCGACGCGATAACTACCAAACGACAACCAGCGACAGTGATGGGGCGAAATCGGCGACTTGGTTAGACTACCCCTACACCGACAGAATTAGGCGACGCAGGTCGCCACTCCGGGTGCACCAGCAGCATCATGCACGTGAAGGCGAGCAGGTAGTTTTTGCAGCGAGAACTGGTGCTGCACCGTTCCCCCTAGTTCGTGCACCTCAAGGACGCCACACTACGTCAGCATGTGCAGTGCGTAGGGAGCGTACGAGGCTTCTTCGGCGTGAGCAGGGGAGAAAGCATGACGCCAAGCGAGCACACGTCCAAGTTGAAGCCAGCTTCAACTTGGTATGATGGGTTGCAACCATTGGTCGAAACAAATCACTCCCATCATTCCATTCGTCAAAATGATTGAAAACCGCATCTTCAGCCAATCAGCGGTCTCCGCGACTTTTCAAGAACTTTCCTTCTCCACCAGGTCGCCTGCGCTCGCCTCGAAGGCCCTCGCATTCCCAGATCCGCCGGCTCGCGCTCACATCTCCAGGCTTTGAGACGCCCAGCGAGCTCCGAGGACACACAGGTCGGCAGTTGTTGAGCGTTGCGGGGGCTTCTCACGTCTCCGAGGCTGCAGGCGCGAGCGAGGACGAGCGAGAGCGACGCAGCGAGCGGCGGCAGTGAGACAGCGCGAGGACCAGGAGAGCGCAGTATGGCGAGACGCAGGTACGCGAAGTGGGTCTGCGTCGATAGTGCGAGATGAGGCTGACGTGTTGTTGTCTTGCAGAGACCCCGCACGAGGCCATGACCACAAACGATCCCATGACCATGAAAGAGCCAATGACCGGGAACGATCCTATGACCGTGAACGAGACCATGATCCCGAAAGCGAATGTGACGAGCGAGAGCTGAGACGAAAAATGCAGAGCCATGAGCGTGACCAAATGAGCCCAAAGACGAGAACGAGAACGAGGACGAACACGACGAGCGAGGGCCGAGACGAACGCTGCTGGCTCCGGCGCGCCATAGCCAGTGGCCGCGCTACAGCTAGGCCGGTCGAGCGATCCACGCGAGTGGGGTCACGTGGGGGCCCTGCCGTCTGATGTGCTTCGCTCGACTGCCGGAGCTTGGTGCGAGCCGCGGCAGGCTGCAAGATGAGTATGCGCGCCAGCTCGCCCTCCCACTCGCTCGGTCCAACCAATGCTGAATGCCGAATGCCGAATGCCGAATGCCGAATGCCGAATGCCGAATGCCGAATGCCGAATGCCGAATGCCAACGAGTTGAGCGAGCGAGACCAAAGCCACCAATGACCGATACCATGAGCGTGACCAAATGAGCCCAAAGACGAGAACGAGAACGAGGACGAACACGACGAGCGAGGGCCGAGACGAACGCTGCTGGCTCCGGCGCGCCATAGCCAGTGGCCGCGCTACAGCTAGGCCGGTCGAGCGATCCACGCGAGTGGGGTCACGTGGGGGCCCTGCCGTCTGATGTGCTTCGCTCGACTGCCGGAGCTTGGTGCGAGCCGCGGCAGGCTGCAAGATGAGTATGCGCGCCAGCTCGCCCTCCCACTCGCTCGGTCCAACCAATGCTGAATGCCGAATGCCGAATGCCGAATGCCGAATGCCGAATGCCGAATGCCGAATGCCGAATGCCAACGAGTTGAGCGAGCGAGACCAAAGCCACCAATGACCGATACCATGAGCGTGACCAAATGAGCCCAAAGACGAGAACGAGAACGAGGACGAACACGACGAGCGAGGGCCGAGACGAACGCTGCTGGCTCCGGCGCGCCATAGCCAGTGGCCGCGCTACAGCTAGGCCGGTCGAGCGATCCACGCGAGTGGGGTCACGTGGGGGCCCTGCCGTCTGATGTGCTTCGCTCGACTGCCGGAGCTTGGTGCGAGCCGCGGCAGGCTGCAAGATGAGTATGCGCGCCAGCTCGCCCTCCCACTCGCTCGGTCCAACCAATGCTGAATGCCGAATGCCGAATGCCGAATGCCGAATGCCGAATGCCGAATGCCAGCGAGTTGAGCGAGCGAGACCAAAGCCGTGGTTGATACGTGACCGTGACCAAAGGAGCCTCACGCAAATTGATCAAGTTGAAGCGGAGGTCATAATAATGTGGTGCAAATATCAGGTCAGCTGAGACTGTGGGACGAAGACGGGGAGGGCGTTGTCCTCGCCCTGCTGCGTGTACACGCGCACTCAGTCACTTGCAGAAGAGCAGAGCGCGCGATAAACCAGCGGCATGGCGTTCCAGAAGCTAACGGTTTCGCTGAGGGAGGAGGGAGGAGAGGCACGCGTCGGTCGTGTGCGCAATGTCGCGCGATCTTCAGTGAGCGCTTTGGTTGCGCGCCAGATGGCGTGGCGCGCGCTCCTGGGCGTGTCAACCTCATCGGCGAGCACGTCGACTATGAAGGGTACGCGGTGCTCCCCATGGCCATCGAGCAAGATGTATGTGTCGCCTTCGCGGTCCTTCACGCCCAGAGAAGGAGAGCAACGTGATTCTGCACGTCAAGATGGAGGCTGCTGACCCTGATGCCTACAGTTCTGCCTCGCTGGATCTCCCACTCGATGATGTGGATTCCAAGCCGACTCTATTCACGGGGAGACAGCGCTGGGCCAACTACGTTGTTTGTGGAGTTCTCGCTGCTCGGGATCTACTTGGCACACATGTCACGACAGGCTATGGTCGCGTCGCGGTGAAGTTGCTAGTCGACGGTCGAGTGCCTCCTGCCTGCGGACTTTCGAGCTCGAGCGCTCTAGTGGTGGCATCGGCGCTAGCGTCGAGTGCGGCGCTTGATATCAGCGGGGCAGTTGGTGCGGGAACTCCCTACTCGACTGGAGATGGCAGACGCGTGTCGACGTGCAGAGCGTCACGTTGGCACGATTGGTGGCGGCATGGACCAGGCTATCTCGTGCCTCGGCGAGCGCGGGAATGCCCTTCATATTTCGTTTACTCCCTCGCTGCAGGCTCACCCAGTCAAAATCCAAGGAATGGAGAGCAAAAGTGAAGAAGATGGGTATGCTTTCGTCGTAGCAAACAGTGGTGTTGTCGCCGAGAAGGCTGTGGACGCCGCCTTGAGGTACAACAAACGTGTAGTTGAGTGCGCCTTGGCCGCCAAGCTGATGGGGAAGAAGTATGGACTTGATGGCTGGGAAAAGGTGTGTTTGCAGACTATCATGTGGTGCCTGCATCGGTCTCTAACGAGCTTTGTTCACGTTCGTTCGCCCAGATTGAGCGTCTAGCGGAACTCCAGCAACGCATTGGGGATGCTAGAGGCTCATCAGCGTCGTTCGAAGAGCTGCAGCACTTGGCAACTCAATTCTGCCCTGAGAGTGAGTACAGTGTCGAACACATGGAAAGCTCCGAGTGCTTCGGGATGGATTTATCTGCGTTGTTCGAAGGATCCGACATGCAAAGCAGCGTTCAGGTGTGGCATTTCCTTTTGAATGTTCAAGCGAGTTTATTGGGGGCTAACAATCTCGATAGCGTGCCATTGATGCAGGGCCGACGCTACCCTTCAAGCTTCAGCAGCGAGTGAAGCACGTTTGGGGTGAATCCGAACGCGTTGATCGATTTGTATCTCTCTGTTCATCTTTAGAGAACACAAACGACTTCGGCACTTCGGAGGCAATTTTCAAGGAGCTGGGGGTATTGATGCACAGTAGCCACGAGAGCTGTCGGGACCTGTACGAGTGCAGCTGTGACGAGCTCGATGTGCTGGTTGCGACAGCGCTGAAGAACGGAGCACTAGGGGCGAGGTTGACCGGTGCGGGATGGGGAGGATGCGTCGTGGTGCTCGCACCGAATTCGCGTGTGAGTGCCATTATGCAAAGCCTTCGAGACAAACTCGGGGAGAATCGAGGCGACCAAGTCTTCAAGAGCGAACCTGCTGCTGGTGCAGATATATTCCAAATCATGGCTAACTAGGTCAGCAGAGCCCGAAGTTTCTCCAAGTAGACGCGCTTCGCTTCTAACTCTACTTCGATTAGTGCGATCTAGATGATAACTCGATAGTGAGGAAACGATCGTTACCCAAGCACTCGACCAGAAAAACAGTACCTCTGCTTTTCTCTGCGATCGCTCGGCTGGAGTCAAAACGTGCTGTCGAATTGTCAGGTCTCGCTGCATTTCCTTGAACGTTTGCTCTCGTTCGGCAATCTCAGCTTCAAAAAGCTTGATTTCTTCGCACAGCTGTCCAGTGACACGATTGTGTGAGGCGACTATTGCTTTCTCGTCTGATGGATCCACTTACATGAAGTGACGTTGATAGTCGCTCAAGTGCTTGGATTGCCACGAAGTATTCATCATTTTGCTTTCATCAAATGAAACAAAAAGAGGGAAGTGAGCGTTTTGGCTTGATTGCAACAGACTAGTGCTTGAGCTGCTCCTACCCAGAGCTTTTTGAACGCTCGCTTGATGATAGGCCGGACCTCAACCCAGCATGGAGAGACCAACGCCTTTGTCTCACATGGAACGACTCCGATCTCGATATCCGTCTGCAATCCGGATACAAGCAAACTGGATCAGTATGGCTTTACCCAGTGTTCACTCCGTCGTCATAGTGAAGAAAGCAAACCTTTGGTCGCAAAAGTAGAACATTTTCATCTAGCAGGCCCAAGAATTTGCGCTCTCCTTCTGGGCGGTGATTGAAATGCAGCAACGTATCCACGGGGTGGACGCAATTTTCCGGCATATCCTTACGCCCAACAAGCTCCTGCACAGACCCAACGGTTGCTCGCGGCCCACCACCTGCACTGCTGAGTCCTGCTATACCCTCCAGGCATCTCCACAACTCAAGTGTGGAGAGGGTATTCTCCAGAGCCGTATTTGTTGCGGACGGATCAAAGGAAGTAGCATCCTCGCTTACCGCGGCACGCAAATTCTCGAGCACACCGAGATCCGTGCTCAGTGCCAGCGATTCATTTACCAAGCGCTGGCTAGTGTCTCGAAGATATTCTTCACATACGAGATGGATAGTTGCAAGTCGCTCCTGTCGTATCCATCCAAGGTATCAGCAAATCGACAACCCTCATCAAAATCTCACGGCTAGCTTCGAACCTGTTCGTCTGTCAACAGGGGAAGACCTGCTTCAACAAGCCGACTGCACATTTCAACTACGTCGCCCCACCAGTTCCCGGCTGCTTTCGCAATGATGTCAATCTCTTGATCATGTCGAGGTTTGCTTTCAGCAACTCGATCATCGGTGCTCTCGGTGCTCTCGAATAGCTCAAATCCCAGCACCTCCTGCATTAAACGTGGCGTCAATACATATTTGGATACCAAGCTTATTTCGTTTGGAGCCCCTTACCGCTGCCTTGGCTACTTTTTGTTCGGCTGTAGTTCGGTCGACTGCACCCTTGGCAACACGGAGGAGAATTGCCACAAAGTCGCCTTCTCGGTAGTTTGCATGGTGCCGAGCTTGCAGCCACTCGATACGCGCGGGTGTTATTGCCCGCTGGGTCGGCGCCACAACGTGTGCGAGCCCATTACTAGTGATCTCGTGTGTCCACTTCAACCACCTCTCAGCGTCAGCATTCGTCATGCCGTCGAGACCCGCGAGCAAAAACACGAAATGTGAAGGTGGATCATTTGCATCGCCTTCAGTTGACGCGTCTCTGTTTGTATCGGTGCTGGCAAGATCAGCAACCTTTAGCCTTTTCAGGGCATCCACGACGGCGTCTCGAGACAGGTCTGCAGAGCTGCAGTGACAACCATATTAAATATCATAGCGCATGATTAGTGTGAGGCTAACAGCAGCTCAATCAACTGCCACTAACCTGACGCGTGGGTCGA
Source organism: Phytopythium helicoides (assembly GCA_024867545.1). NCBI lineage: Eukaryota > Oomycota > Peronosporomycetes > Pythiales > Pythiaceae > Phytopythium > Phytopythium helicoides. The sequence continues at coordinate 166,516 of JANFNE010000009.1, read as the reverse complement.
ACGCTCCAGGGAGGTTCGAACCATGCAGCTTGCCCTTGAGATCTTTCCACCACTGCGCCGTCGCCTGCATCAGCTGCCCGCCACGCGTCGGTGCAGCACACAGCTCGTTCACCATTTCACCAGCGCTTGTCCGACTCGAACCTGCAGTCCAATGCAGCATCTTGACCACTCAGCGCCATCACATCCCCACCATGTTGAAGCTGCATCTCTCACCAACAACAAGCGCTCCATTCAAAACCCTGCAACATCGTCCGCGTCGTCAGCAAGCTCTCAACCAGCGCAGCACCAACATTTCACCAAACCGCACCCATCCGTCACCGCGTGCGGGTCGTCGCCAGTCGAAATGGCCAACAAGTAAGGGAACTGCGGGGCTTCCGAGTTGAGCCAGGCCGTGCGCGGCTCCTGCTCGGCCGCCGAGGCGCGCGCCGCCTCGTCCCGCAGCTCCAGCAGCCGCAGCCGCGCGAAGTCGCCGCGCTTGGCGTCAGGCTGCGCGCTCCAGCGCCTCGCAGAGCCCCGCGGCGCCCACACAGCCGATCGCCGCGGCGGCAGGTACTTTCCGCCACATGCTGCCTCGGATTATAATATGCTGCAGGTTTTGGGACGCAGTGACACGCATCGGAATGTGAGGGGATTTATACATAGAGTTTAATAAACACCTGAATAGAGAACTGGAGGCCACTGTTTGGGATGCAGTCGCACCAGCCAGTCAAATTTGGTGGCGCCTCGTCGAGTCCAAATCGAGTGCGTCATTCGGCGACTTCTTCTCAGGTGGCAAGCGATTCGATGCTCGCAGCGTGATTTTGCAGTAGCGTTTGCGTTTCCTGAAGGGCAGTGCGTGATGTCTTCAAGCTGGCGTCGTCGCTCTCGGGCGGCGGCGGCAGAGTGAATTCCTCGTTTCTGAGAACCGCTGTACAAGCGGCTTCACTGAGACCAACAGCAAAGATTGTTTAAAGTGACTGATGCTGCCCACCTCCATCGACTTTTTTTTTTTTTTTGCTGCATGTGTGCGATCGGAAGAGCGCATTTTGCATTTCGTTGCAATAGGAATATGACCGATGGGTATCGCGAGCTAGCAGGGGCCTGAATGCGAGAGACTAATCGGATCGAGAGTCCCGTGCAAATGCTGTGAACGAACTTGCTGGTTGCAATGGAGACGCAACACACGGCAACTTTTATCTCAGAGCTATTGACAAATGAACAGGATGCTACTCATAGGTTACACTAACTACTGCTTTTCTTGATCTGCGAAAGCCGGTGGAAGTTGCCATTGACGTCCATGAACATCTCCTCGTCAGGATCCACATCCATTACCTCGTCGTTCTCGTGACGGTCGTCCGGAGATTCTTCTAGCATGGCGTCGATGCGCATGTCACGGAACGACGGCACCTCGTCGTCTGCAATCGACGTCGCGCTATACCCCGTAGACATGTCTGAGGGGTGACCAGCTCCAAGCTCATACTCCGACAGTGATGAGAGTCGCACGAAAGCGGCGGCTGCCGTTTGCTGCCGTCACAGAGGAGCCACCAAGAATCGGTCCACCAAAGCCTGAGCCCTCCAGGCTGTTGCTGGCCGGACTCTTCTCGGTGATCGAGCTATCACGGAGACTGCCACGGGAGTCAGAGTACGGCGACGTGAACTTCTGGAACTCGTCTTGGCTCATGTTGCTCTTGGAACTGCTACGACTCGAGAATCGACCCCGCAGGATGTTTGTGAGACGCGCACCGATGCTCGGTCGGGTGTCATCATCATGGGTGCCACGCAGTGACGAAAAGATGCTGTTGGTATACTCGGACGCCGAGATGGACGCGCTCGTGGCGAAGTCGTTCGAGTCCTTCTCCATTTGCTCCAAAATCAGGTTGAGCACTTCAGCAGCATGAGGGGCTGACGGCCGATGCAGAGGATTCTGAGACCAGCACTGACGGATCAAATCCGCAAACTTGTCGGGGCAACGCTGCGATGGATTGATGGGCGGGCGTTGCTCGACCAGCACTTTTCGCGGACTTCAAAGTCGAACCGTGTGTCGCTGAATGGAACTGCTCCATCGGATGCGATCTCCCAGAGCACCATGCCGAATGAGTACATGTCTGTTGCACGATTATACCGGCAATTGTGAGGGTCCGTCAGGATCTCGGGTGCGTTCCAGCGCCAAGTTCCAGCAAACGAAGTGAGCTCGTCAATCATGCTGCCAGCTCGCGACGGGTTTTGCACAGCAGCACCAACGGCCGAGCCTGACGACGGCGGTGCTTCCAGTGTCACTCGTTCATTGAATGCCACGCGATTGACGATGTTCGCCACCTTGGAGATGCCAAAATCCTGCATCAATACAAGGACGCAGATTCGGTCAGTAAGCTATCAAATGCCAAAACCCATTCGAGGGGAAACCTACCGCGAGTTTAGCCTGCCAGGTGTCAGTCACGAGGATATTGGATGCCTTCAGATCGCGATGGATGTAGGTTGGGTTGCGCGCGTGCAAGTACGTCAGTCCTTTGGAGATGTGCAGTGCGAGAGCGACCTTGCGCCTCCAGCTGAGCGGGAAATGCCTCTTCAGCACATCTTTCAGACTTCCACGGGCACAATACTCGGTCAAGATTGCGAGCTTCCCTTCGTAAAAGCCTGCACGCATGAACAAAGTGATGTTTGGATGTCGTAGTCGCGCACATAGCGATGCTTCCTCGATGAAAGAGATCTCGGAGTTCTGAATAAAGGTTCGGTAAAGATCCGCGTCGACTACTCCATTGGTCTCCGTTGTGGGGAGCTTGATGATCTTCATGGCAACTTCAATGCCAAGCCACTGTGCCTTGTATACGCTTCCAGACGCGCCCTCTGCGATGAACGACAAGTTTGAAAGCCCATCCAAGTCATCCAAAGTAACTTGATCTTGACCGGATCCAATGAAAGTGCCTTTGAGCGCCGCAGTGTCTTTCTCTCGAACCCCAGACGCGTTGGGATTTGGATTGTTGCTGCTGCCAAAGAGCGATCGATATGACGACGCGAAGGCACCACCGACGCGAGAACTGTGTCCAAACACACCAGCACCTGGCTGTTGGCCAGGACGGAGACTAGTGCCAAACAGCAAGCTGTTGTTAGCAATACGACTCCGTTGCCCACCAGGTCCTTCCGTGCTTTGCAGCATGGTGGAGTTGCTGTCGTCGTCAGGATTCCGATTCGTCCGACTCTGTCCTGTGCCCATGTCCTTCCAGCAAGCGAACACGAGTGTGTTGACGAGCGGGATGGAAAATAAAAGGCAGTCGCCAATCTCAATGAAGACGACGGACAGCGTCTCGTGTCCGAACCAGCGTGACAGCATGTACGGGAGCTGCATTGTGAGCACCAGCAGGAGGTATTGCACAATCTTCATGTGCAGCTCGTATCGCCTGGCCTCGACGACCTGCTCTTGCTTGACCCGGCTATCTGCAAGCGAACGCGCCAGCATAGGTGTCGGCTCGCTTGTTGAGTTGGTGATGTAGCTGAATCGAATTGGGGCGGGGACATGTCGTCCCCACAGTCGCTGACGGCGTCTGAGCAGCACCCCTAGCGTCACCAGCACCAAGAGCAGCGAGACGCCGTAGACGATCGAAATGTACACCAAGCAGGTCGTCCGAAGCGCGTGTCGTCCCGGCCAGCGCAGCACCCACGCTTGTACATACGTGGCGATCAGCAGCCCGTACACTGCGGCGACGATCCACACTCCCATCCACGCCGTTCGGACGCGGAAGTGCTTTAGCCGCGTGTTCTTCTTGGCGTCCTGGCCGGCTTCGTTCATCGAAGGCAAGGGCTGATGGTTCCCGATGAGCACGAAGACCGAGAGGACGGAGCCCCAGAGCATGGTGGCTGCCAAACTGGCGTCGAAGACGCCCTCCATGGTGACGCCAAGCACGTTGTGGTACTTTGCGCGGTGGCCCATGACGAGCTCCATGGATAGGCTGATGGCGCCCGTGCAGCCGAAGAACCAGTCTGTGAGCATGACGGAGAAGAAGAGCTTGGGCAGCGCGGGCCCGCGGCGGCGAGGGGGCCCTCCGCGCGTGGCGTAGGGCGACGGCAGCAGCAGCTCCATCTTGCGGTGCAGCACCGTGGCCACCACCGAGGACGAGACGGCCGAGAGCGCGATGATCACGAGCCGCGCGAGCGCGAGCGCCTCCTGCAGGCTCGGCATGGCGTCCGACTGCCGCGCGCCACTGCGCTGCGCGAGGGGCGGCGGGTCTCCAGGCCTTTACCTGGCGCTCGCTCGGTCGGAATGCCATGTAGGCGGTCAGAAAGCCGGTGGCGGACCAGAAAAACTTGGATATGGAATACCGAGTTTTCAATCCTGTGATGGAGAATACCGGTATGGGTCAGGTACACATACCGGCTTCAAGTTGAAGCGACGGTATTACACGATACCAGCTCGGGCATCGACATCTGCGGCGCAGCTCTGATGCAGCGCATGCTCACTGCAAATGCTCAAAGGCATTTCACATGGGGCAGGCACTGGACTGTGTTTATATCTCAAGAAAACACAAAGCACGGAACAACCAATTCCGTAGGAAATATCAAACCAAAAACAGCAGCATAATCAATCTGCGCGCCTGCGAACGACCTCGCTCACGTGCGTGGGCCGTCGCCGTCTGTGCTTGGCTTGGCGTCGCTTGAGGCGGTCCCGTCCTGTCGACCCGCGCGCGAGAAGTGGTCCATCAATCCATCCGAGTTCCATTCAGCTCTGGTCGAGTGTTTTGGATGCCCTACTTCCGGAGCAGTGCACAGAGGTACCCTGAGATAGGATTAAATGCTTCCTTTTGTGTGTCTGTGGTCGCTCCTTGGACGTCGTTCTGCTTCATATCACCCATAAAGTATACATGAGGCCATCGTCTGCAATCACCAGGAAGGATCATTTTATATTCTCGCTACTACTGGCAGCTTGCTGCGTGTGCTGTGATGAGGAGCATTGGCTACATGCATCAAATCATTTGCGCGCATCAAGCTACACGAGCGCTTCAAAGAAGGCAGCACCTCACGCTCGCGGGTTCACCGAGGCCAATGTAGCTTTTCGCTTCCCCTCCAGGCTCTGTGATGCAGTCCATCCGCATGCTCCTCCGCCTCCATTTCGTCTGTTATCCTCCATGATGAGGTCCATCGGCTCGATCACTCTCATCAGCGCGATGATGACAGTCTTCGCACCTAGCCAACCACACACAGTACCTCGCTCTCAACCTGCTGTTTACCCAGTAAATCGCACTTAGCCGGATAGGCTCGAGTGATCTTACTGCCATGAGCAGCTCATTTCCAATCCAAGCGGCCATGGCGCACGTCGAGTGGGCCGAGTACGCGCGTCAGGCGGCCGGCGCCACCGCCGAGCAGCAGCAGCAACTGGCTGCGCGACTAGCGGAAGCTGCTGGCGTGGCGCCCGAGGCCGCGGCGCTCGCGATCTCGGCGCTTTCCCAAGTCGCAGGCGCTTCGGCGTCATCGTCTTCCTCCACGACGTACGTGGCGCCGCTGCTGGCTCATCAGGGCGAGCGCGCGGACGCGGCCAAGCAGCAGCACGACGAGCGCGTGGCAGCGGTGAGCGACGTGGTGGCGGCGGCGGTGGCACAGCGCGTCATCCACGACGAGAGCCCGCTGCTCAACCTCTTTTCGTGGGACGCGTACACGGCTCGGCTTGAGAACATGCGCGCGGCGTTCCCGCAGAAGGAGTTCACGCACGCCGTGGCTGTCAAGTGCAACCCTCTGCGAGGCGTGCTGCGGGGTGCCAAGGACCTGGGCTTTGGCGCCGAGTGCGCGTCGTTCGCAGAGGCCAAGCACTCGCTCTCGCTCGGCTTCGCGCCGCGCAAGGTGATCTACGACTCGCCCTGCAAGACGCTCGGAGAGCTCAAGCAGCTGCTGCTCGACGGCGTGTACATCAACCTCGACAACGAGGAGGAGGTGCGCAAGATCAACGCCATCTTCGCCGAGATCGGCGGCTTCAACGAGCAGACCCACGGCGCGCAGATCGGACTGCGTATCAACCCTGTTGTGGGTGGTGGAACCATTGACGCGACCAGCACGGCGACGGTCACGAGCAAGTTCGGACTCCCCCTCACCACCGAGACGCACGAGCGACTGCTTGCCATCTTCCTCAACAACCCGTGGCTCCAGGGCGTCCATGTCCACGTTGGATCGCAGGGCTGTCCGCTTGACTTGCTTGCCGAAGGCGCACAGCGAGCGGTGCGCTTTGCTCGCGAGATCAATGACCGCGCTGGCAAGCAGCAAATCAAGGTCATGGATATTGGAGGAGGAATGCCAACAGTTTACGACGGTGGAGACCGCGAGGCGTACGACTTCAACGAATACGCCGAGTCGGTCGACCGCCTCGTTCCCGAGCTTTTCACGAGCGGTTTCTCGACCATTATCACCGAGTTTGGACGAAGTGTGTTTGTCAAGCCTGGTATCACTGTCTCGAAGGTTGAGGCACTCAAGAATTGGGCCGGTCAGCGTATCGCTGTGGTACATGTCGGGGCCGACCAGTTCCCGCGGACAGCGTATCTGCCCGAGCTGTGGTCTCACACGATCTCTGTGCTCGGCCCTGACGGAAAGCCCAAGAGCAGTGTCCGGCTTCGGAATACGTCAAGCAGATATTGCCGGCCCGTTGTGCTTCTCGGGTGACTTCATGGCGAAGCAGTTGCTTCTTCCACCGATTGAAGTCGGCGACCTTGTCGTGATTCACGACTCTGGTGGCTATACTATGTCGATGCACTCCAAGTACAACAGCCGTCAGGTTGCGGCGACTTATGCGTATTCGAGCAAGTCGGGAGGTTTCAAGTTCTCGCTGCTGAAGGAGCGCGAGACGGCTGAGGAGGCCCTCAGTGGATGGGGAATTGATCGCGATGTTAGCTTTGCTGCCTAGCTTCGACGCGTGCGTTGAAGTTGGTAGTTGGAATTTGTTTCTAATGAACTTGCTCAGTCTTTGTTTGCATACAACATCTCGAGAGCTGTTTCCGAGATGAGCGTTCCGATTGCTGTGTTTTACTGCGCCAGTAATCTGCACCTAGTAGGTGGTCTCGAGCATGTGCCGAATGTACAGTACCTGAACGAGTGCGATACCGACAAGAATAACGTTTGTAAGCAGCGAAAGCCACTTGACGCGCGAGTTAGCACTTTCGGCAGCTGCAAACACAGGTGCAATGGGTTAGAGTGACGTTGGTCAATGAAAATTGGGCAAAGGTGACTTACCATTTCGGCTGCCACGCTCGCGGTGGAGAATGTAAGAAATGTCACCGCGAAGCGTGAAGACGGTCTCCTTGAAGTATGCAACCTCACGCATGAGGTCGAGTCCAAGATCTGCTCGGCAGAGAGACCGATCAGTGACACGTTCTATCCTAGTTCGCAATCATAGACATACCTTCGACGACAATCTGCGGGAAGTAGTCCGGTGCAACACCGTAAATGCCCGAAATGGTGGCTTCGCCGTCAGATTGCGCATGAACCTGATTTGTTACAACAAGCACTGTCAGACAACTAGGAAATCAAGCATGTTAGAGATATGACACGCACCGAAAACGCCAGGTTGCGCTTGTCGCCGGCGACCCGCGTGGCAAAGAGTTCCGTAATGTCAAAGGCAATAGCGCTGCCCAGTTCCGCTTCCGCGTTATCGAACACATGACGCTTGAAGAGCTCGTTCTCAGCATATCTACTCGAAACCAGCAGAGTTAGATCCTTTAACAAGTTCATGTGCACGGTGAAAGTATCCTTTACCCAGCAAGATTCGCCCAGGTGATAGGGTACTTTGCCTGGGAGGGAAGCGAGGAGACGGAAATATCGATCTTCTCTTGCGCCGTGTTCTCGACAGACAACAAAAGCTGGACACGCGTATTGCCACGGACGATGCTCGGGGAGACGGATGACACGTCGAACTCGACGACGCCGAACTTGGAGGCCTTGCCATTGGTGGTAGCCAGATTCATGCCTGACATGTAGTTGGGCCGGTTACGGTCCGTATCGGACACGGTCGCAGCAATTGTCGGGCGGATCACGACACTGATGGATCCTGTAGAAGATAACACACAAAGTCAGTATCGATTGCAAACCCAATGGTGGGATCCGGTCATGGAGACTCACCTGTCGAGACGACGTCAAATGCATAGAATACATCCACGGTGCTGGAGGATCCCGGCACGCGGCGGAAGCACACGTGGTAGAGCCCGGTCTCACGAATGTTGGTGGTGACGAAGTCATTCTGCGAGCTGTTCCACCCGACGACCGTGCCGAGCGACGGGTTCTTGATCTGCAGCATTCCTCGTCAGTCATCGACCCGCAATTCCCGCCCGGAAGTCGTCGAACTGCACCTGCACGTCGACAAAGTCGTACGCCTTGGGCTCCACGATGCCGAAGCGGAAGAGCAGCTTGTTGTCGGACGCGCGGGCGTTGACCTCCTCGTAAAAGCACTCCTAACGCACCCAAAGATCCAATTGTCAGCCAAGATCGCGCCTTCCTCGCTCGGATTTTCGGCTGCGAGGCACCTCCGTGCGCGACGTGAGTGCGAACTGGAAGCGAGAGCCCAGCACCAGTGACGTGAGCAGCTGCGCGAGCGCCAGGAAGAGCAGCGGCGACGCCGAGAAGCCCACGGAGCGCGCCATCCCTCGAGCTTGGGCGGGCGATCAATGCAATGCGACGATGTGGGGCTGCGAGGTGAGATGATGTGGGCCACACCACACGAACTGCAGCGGCGTTCATTGTTTGTTCGCTTGGTCGTGGATGATGATGACTTTGTCGACTAGCTTTGGTGTCATCCGTGCAGGCCCATGATCGAGCTGATCAAGAGTCGAGAAAGACGAGCATTGCGTTGCGAGTTCGTGGGGGATCACTTTGTTCATGAAACTTGTGCTGAGTGGATTGATCTTTTTGGAGTTGACCACCTTCAAGCTTGCGTGCTTCTTCACAACGAATCGCTCTGGGCTGCCGCCAAAAAAGCACACACAGCCCCTCATCTCTCTCGAGATGCAGCCATTTCGACACGAAAAGTATGGGATGATTGCCTGCCAGTTTTTGGCTCCGGTTTCAGACCAAAGCGCAACGGCTGCGACAACACGCAACGCCCGCGACTAGATATGTGGGGTCGATTGGCGGAGGTGCTTGGACGAGTGATTCGCTTGATTATGCTGCATTGAAGCGTGGCTCTACTGAAGACCTCCGTATCTGTGCACTCAAGTTGAAGTGCTTCCAGCAGTGTACACTGTGTGATGGTCAAGAGTGGCACCGGCGAGCAAACACATTCCATGGACCCATGGTGACCTCATGCATGAGTGGATCGCCATGGATGAAACTGCGTCAGAAGCGAAGCAAATGGATTTTTTTGCTCATCTAGCTTGAAATCTAGGTGCTTCGGGTTCATTTTCGACCGTGTCCGACATCAGGAATGCAACCCAACTCTACCCACTGTTTTGGATCGGGGTTGCAGTATCGACCAACGAGCTGTCCAACATGTCCGAGGACGGCACACTGTAGCGTAGTATCCGAGTGCGGGGCAACCACCTGCTTGGCACAAGCCCTGGCAGCCACGTGACTCTGCTCCGCCTGCTGGAGCGGAAGCTGCACGAGATACCTTGGGAGCGTGGCGCACGTCCGTCATAAACATCGAGTCAGCCAAGGCGGGACATGACTCGAGGACGAAAGTTCAGTTCCAAGTTCCAAAGTTCACCAACAGACCAGGCGGCGAGGCTGTGCCGGTGCGTAGCAGCTGCTCGACGCCACGACCGCTTTGCTCGAGGCTCCGCTTTCCACTTTTCGCAAGCATGAACACGGAACGCCGTCATCTGTCGGGCTTGTCCATCAAGGCTCGTGGCGTGTCCAACGACCGCATGCAGATCCGTGCATAGCCGGCGAGGCGCGGGCCGCTCGAAGTGGATGCCGCGCGGTGCCACAGTCATGCATACCGTATAACGACCTCGAATGTGAGCTAGAGAAAAACACTGGTGACGTAGTGTGGCGTTGCCGTGCTCGCTCTTGCACCAGCAGCAACAGCAGCAGCAGCAGCAGGAGCACGCATGCAGTCGCACGCCGAGGAGCTCCTGACGAGGATCGAGCTGCACACTTTGTAGGTATCGGCTATCGCGGGAGATTCGCAGTTCGATTGCAAGCAGGGAACTGGACTCTGCCTGGAGCCCGTCGTTGCATTGTAGCGCGTGGCGATGTCTGACGTGGCGCGTTATTGTATTCCACAGGTCCTTCCAACTGCTTCCTTCCATACAATTCCAAGTCAAATACCCTCAATCATCATCCTTTCCCCAAAATTCAACTATCCACAGGGTATGTATTATCGCAACTTCCCCGTCTCTGTCCCACCCCCGCACCATCGCCTTTGGCAGGGTTTCCAGGTGAAGAGCTACAGCTTGGCTGCGTTAGAGACGCCGGCCGGCCGGAGCCGCCCTGCCCTGCTCTGCTGCTGCTTCCCCGCTCTCCTCCCCGCCCGCTCTCCCCCTTCCAGCCCGCTCGCTGCGTGTGCGAGGACGAGCGCGAGCCCATTCGCGCATTTGCAGCCCTCTCCCGACCCAAGGAGCCCGCTCCCGGTACCAGTAACGGCCCTCGCTCGTCGTCCCGTTCCTATTTAGCGCCGACCGCCTCGCCTCGATCGCATATCTATTGCCAGCTCGCTCGCAACGCGCAACCCCCACACGCCACAGATGGTCAAGCTCCCGGACAACTGGTTCCTCTCGCTCGCAGCCTCAGCCGCCGCGCTCTTTTTGCTGCCGCTGCTCTCGCATTTGCGGATCCGCGCCACGCTGCCCGCTCCGGCCTCGTCCAGCAAGAAGATGACGCGCTTCCCGTCCCCGCACCAGCGCAACATCCAAGCCATCAACGAGCTCGACGGATTCGATGTCATCATCGTATGCACATCCACGCCGCAGCAGGCCGAGTACTGGCAGGACCGCCTCATGGCGACGCGAGGAAGCATCTCGCCCGCCTCGGCCAAGGTCATCGCTGTGCACGAGGACTGGGACGGCGGCGCCGGCAATGGACTCGGCACGCTTTACGCCTACACCAAGGCTGCCGCCGTCGGCAAGAAGCTGTACGGCATCGACCTCGCCAAGATGCTCGCTGAGGGCAGCGTCAGCGTCGCGCTCTACCACACGGCCGGCAAGGGCACGCGTCTTGCGCCGCTGCCGGGCAGCGAGAACAACAACAAGTCGGGTGTCAAGCTTCCCGCCATGGTCCAGGTCAAGGACACGCACGTGCCCATGACCATCCTCGAGGCTGTGATCAAGCAGACCGGCGTGTACGCGTCGAGCCGCCGTGGACGCCTCTCCGTCTTCTGGGGTGACCAGGTGTTTATCCCGTCGGCCGACGTCAAGTACAAGGCCAACCACCACATTGACATCCTGGCTGCGCTCGCTCCTATGCCTACTGAGCAAGAGTGGCAGGAGAAGGGCCTCGAGAAGTACGGTCTCATCGTCGTCAACCAGCAGGACAACGCCGCGCAGGTTGACAAGGTGACCCACGAGACAGCCATGCGCCTGCTCTCGTCCTTTGGCGAGATGAAGTCCGTCGGCACGAGCCTCGGCTCGTTCAGCGTCGACTCGGATATGCTTGTGGCGCTGCTCAACGAGTTCAGCTCGGAGCTTGCAGCCAAGAAGGGCAAGTACGACAGCGACCCGCACTTCTGGATGCCGCTGACGCTCGAGAGCGACGCGTACACTGAGGTCATGGCCCAGAAGGGCGTGGCTGTTGATGTCTCCCGCACGCACTACCAGCGCATGAAGACGATGATGGAGCGTTTCAACAAGACTCGCTCGCGTCAGCTCGGCCTGTTCGGCTGCGTGGACGTCGGCAGCGACGTGTACTGGTGGGACTACGGCCAGCTCAAGCTGTACCTGAAGAACAACCGCCTTGTCACCCAGCCGGGTGTCGAGGCCGACTGTCTGCGTGAGTTCCTCGGCATCAACGACAACCTCGAGCGCAGCAACCTGGGCAAGGACGCGCACGTGGACTCTGCAACTGTGCTCAACTGCGACATTGGCTGCGGCTCGATTAAGTCGAGCGTGCTCAGCGGTGTCACCGCACGGGAAGTCAACGCTGACGGCTCGATCCTGATCAACGTGACTGCGCGCTCGATCTCTGCACCGCGGTGCGTCGTGTACAACGTGACGTCTGACGAGGCTGAGGGACTGCAGCTGGAGGAAGGCTCGGTCGTCGTCGGTGTGCTACTGCCGAGCGGCGAGAAGGTGATGATGCACTCGAACCTCGACATTTGCGGCGGCACGGCGTGGAAGACCATCCTGGACGACAACCAGCACTCGTTCGAGAAGATTTATGAGCTGAACGCGCACGCGGACGTGGCCAAGCTGGAGAAGTTGATCCAGGACGAGCACAACAAGATGCGCAAGGTCGTGCTGGCGTAGGTATCCCGAATTCGTTAAAAGCTGAAACAACAAGTCTAGACTGCGTATATTCCATCCGCTTCGGTGTTTGCTGGTCTCAATCTCCATGTGGATCGTGTTGCAGCAGACTTGAAGTACCTCTACGTTCAGCGTCTGATTCTGCGCGAGGAGCTCTCCCCCGAAATCGACAACCGGACGCCGCCACACTTGCTTTTTCCATGCCTCCATCCGTCGCAAATCGCGTCCCGCCACGTCAGTCAACACTACACTTCAAGAGCACTCACTTCACGAGCACCCTCTTGAAGTGCCGCTACACTTGCCGAGCACACACAGTTGTAGAGCAACACACCCCACACCAGATCCAATATGGCGGACATGGCGCGACTGCCGGTGTTCGTGGCGCTCGCTGGCGCGGCGCTGGCGCTGCAGCAGCTGTCGCTGCGTCGTCAGCAGCAGCAGAAGACGCAGAAGGAGGCGCTGCGCGCGAAAACGGCGGCGGAATCGGCCGCGAATGGCGCCCAGGAGCCGCATTTTACGGTGGAGATCGAGTACTGCACGGGCTGCCGCTGGCTGCTGCGCGCGGCGTGGATGGCGCAGGAGCTGCTCACGACGTTCCAGACGGACGAGTCGAGCCGCCTGCGGTCCGTGAAGCTCACGCCCAACGCGCGCCAGGGCGGCGTCTTCCAGGTGTACGCGCACTCGAGCGACGGCGAGACGGAGCTGCTGTGGTCGCGCAAGCTCGCGGGCCGCTTCCCAGAGTCCAAGGAGCTCAAGCAGCTCGTGCGCGACGTCGTTTGCCCCGAGCGCTCGCTCGGACACTCGGACAAGAAGTAGGCCGCGATAAACCAAACGCTGCTGCTCGCTAGATCTGCTGTCTATTTCATTTGGTGGTCACGAACGATGACGCTCTTCAAGACGCTACTACTGCTGCACCTCTGATGGACCCGTGATAGACGCTCGCTGACCGGCTACAGGATGCACGGGCTTGGATCTGTCGGATCGTTCATAATGACAGTGAGCTTTCTGCCGACGCCAGCCAAGGTGTGAGCACTAATTACCGCCCGAAGATGCTGCGAAGGCTGCGACCAACGGACGCAACACCCGACATTGTCTTGGGGATCTTGGAAAATGATGACCGTCGCCCTTCAGGGTGCGTCACGCATTTGAGGGCTGACACTTGAAAGTCGTTCCATGCCCAGGGGTGTGCCTATGGAAACCACGCAATTCGTCAAAAGGAGTGCATGCATGCATGATGAGGAAACAAAATGGTTTCCTACTCGGATTTGTGTGATCGTGTAGCGCTTGGCTGGGTCCTTTTCAAGAATCTAGGGCAAGAATGAGGTCAGTGGCTATTTCTCAAAGCTAGGAAGTTGTGAGTTTCGACCCACGTGCTGTAGCAGGTCCAATAGCGGAGGTTCTACAACGCGCTCCCCGACCTTGTCAGGGTAAAGAATAGGCTCGTTCTGTTTCAGGTTGGCACAAAGGTCAGCTCCACATTTATCTGGAGAAATCCTTGACCTGGCGGCATACCTGGATGAGCCCGTAGAGCTCTGTGAGAGTTTTCGCCACAAAGGGTGGGTGACCGTACACGAACATGTAGAGCGTAATACCACACGCCCAAATATCCACTGGTCTGCCCTGAAACGATTCTCCTGTGAGCATCTCGGGTGCTGCAACAAGATCAATTGTGTCAGTGGATCAAGGCTTTGTGTTGGCAGTGATTTACGCACCCATGAAAATGGCCGTCCCTGCTGTTGTCCGCAGACTATCGTTGTCGCTCTCCATTTCCTGTGTTTATATACGTAACGAATCTTTAGACAACATGTTTGTTCAAATAGATGTACGACTGATAAACTTACATGGGAGACTCCAAAGTCTGCGAGCTTGAGCACGGTCTCTCCATCGTCAAACTTCTTGAGCAACAGGTTTCCTGGCTTGATGTCACGGTGAATAACCTTGTTTTCGTGCAGAAAGTCGACTCCTTCGATCTAAGGAAACGCACATTGCTCGTCAACCCAAAGCATGCCTGAGCATCTAGAAAGGAACGCAATGTAACGAACGAGGTGGCAGAAGTAGAGCTTTGTCTCTTCCGGACCCAGAGGAGTGCATTCTCTATAGTGAACACAATTAGGTGTTAGCAAGTTTCCGCAATATATACACCCTTTCACATTCGTACAGCTCGCCGTCCAGCACGGGTCCACCTTCTACGAGCTCGCTGATCATGTACAATTCGTCGCTATCTGAAGCCAAATCACACCCTTCATCAATACCCGCCGTCCATATGTCGCTCGAATCGAGTTCATGCGAAACCCACCATCCGTGTCAATGACCTCACGCAAAACTACAATGTGCCGGTGCTTGAATTTCCGCCAAATGCCCAGCTCTTTCTTGACAGACTGCAGTGCATTCCCAAAGCGGCCAACTCTGATGCGCTTTAGAGCCTTTTTATTGACGATCTTTGCAGCCAGGAGCTCGTGCGTGTCATTCGCTTCGACTTTGAGCACAAGACCGTAGGCTCCTCGTCCTAGTTCTTCCAGAAAGGTGCTATACAGCCCAAGAAAGCTTTGTTAGGGCACTGGCTTGACAATTGTACTGCAAGGATACGTACTACTGATTGAGATGACGCGCGCCGTTCGCATCTACCATAGTGATAACCGAGGAAGTCTCCTTGAAGGAGGCTCCTCGTTTCCGGAGTGGCACGATAGGCTTCATTCCAGCCATTTGCCTTCCAGCAGGAGCAGTGGCTTGCTTTGCAATAGTTGGTACTCCATTAGTTGCTGGTGGCGATGGAGGGGGTGCAGGCTGAGGGACGGAATCTCCTGGAAGTGGCTGACTTGAGGATGAAACCTCGGGCGTCATGCGCGCAGCCTCCATGGGAAGCTTGGAGAGGACAGCAAAGCGTTGATGATGACTAAAGCGATAGGAGATAGTGCTCTGATGTGCGATGACCAGGAAGAGCGTCAGGGTTTTCGACCAAAATATATGCCTACGTAAATAGCTGCAAGTGGAGACTCATGCGTTAGTGAAACTTTTTCGGAGATCAGGTCATAGACCGCTCATATTTTTATACAACTTTGAAAACTAGCTGTTACAGATATCGTTGGTGCCCTTGGAAGTGCCTCACGCATCAGTTGTAGTCGTAGTACATGTCCTGGCAATCCAGCAGTGCCTTGACATTGTCCCGCACGTGCACGAGCCACGCGATCTGGTCGTCGAGATGTGCAAGCATCTCTTCCAGCTGCGGGATTGGCACGGACGTGCTCGCGTACTCGACGATTTCGACGCGTTGGCCTCGGAACGCGCTGCTCGATCACGGCAAGAGTAAGCTCTCCGCACATGGTACGACGCTTCCCAACAATCCATACGACGTACCAAACGCATCCAATGAACTCTTTGCGCGTAGCGCAGCCCTCGGGAATGTTCGTGATGGGTTTTTGCGTCGCCACGAGCGTGAACGCCTCCAGGAGCTGTATCATCAGAAATGCATCGGTCTGTTAGTTTCCTGGGCATCTCCTTTCATTTGTCTGAACGGAGCTCACCAGTTCACCCCGGTGAATGGAAAACTCGACAATGAGCTCGGACGGGAGCGGCGGCTTGAAGGTGTGGTCCACGAACGAGCAGTGCGGGAACCGCCGCCGGCTCGGCAGTCTCAGCACGTTGGCAGCGTTTCTGAGCTCCTGGCATATCCTGCCGAGGCCCTGGAAGGTGCGCTGCACGATGCCAACGTACGTGCCGACGTCGTCGTTGCTGGGGCGGTCGTTGAGCAGGTCGGGGCGCTGCAGCTGCATGTACTCCTTGAGCGCGGCGAGCCGGCCGACCTGCGTCTGCACGATGCTGTGGAACTCGAGGATCTGGTTCAGCACGCAGTACTGCTGCAGCCTGCGGTCGTCCACACCCGTCCAACGTTATCAATCCGCTCGTCGCAATCTCCAACGATAGCGCCGACCTACGTGCTCGTGATTGGCGCGTTGCGCAGCAGCTTGTTGAGCTTGAGCTCGACGTTGGTGAAGACCACCAGGTGTCCCTACCGCCGTGCGTCACCATTAGCAACCCCGTCATCTGTTCCACAACATGCATCAAGTGTATCAAACACACACACCTCCACGCGGATGTCGGCCTTGATGCTCGGCGAGGCCGTGGCCTGCGCGAAGCGGATGCGGCCCCACAGAAAGTCGATGCGCTCGAGCTCCTGCTGCGCGTACTCAATGGACGAGTCGACGTCCTTGAGCAGGTAGTAGCGCGTCTCCCGCTTCTGCGCGTCATGCCACGCGTGCGTCAGCTCTCGGCGCCGGAATTTCGCGCCCGCGCGCCACACGCACCCAGGCGCTGAGCTCCTCGTCGTAGCACGTGTCCACGCCCATCGCTCGCTGCGTTCTGCGTTCTGCGCGAGTTGCTTGCAGCGTGGCCTGGCGGATCCTCTGGGCAACTAAGTGTGACTGACGGCGTAGCTCCTGGCGCCGGCTGGCGGGTTTGCTGCCGTCGGGTCGCGCGCACTGTACGTTCCGCCTTTGGCAGTTTTGGCCAATGAGCGGCGGCCGGGAGACGGAGGCAAAGAACGTGCAGTCAACTTTTGACGGAAATTTAGAGCGCCCTAGCCCCCGCCACCTATTAATAGTGGCGTGCGACAAGGTATTATGTGGACCACGAAAAGACAATAGTTGGTGCGGAAGGATCCTGCGACAGCGAACGTGTCACTCTGGCGTCACTGCTGCAGTTCGCCGAGAAAGGACACTTCAAGCGAGGAAGGCGCGGCGGAAGGTGCTGGAAGTGGAGAACAAACGCGCCGTCTGCTGGCGATGGCTACACTGGAGGAAGGTATGAAAGGTGGCGGCGGAAATGCGCAATGCGAAAATGCGCAATGACTGTTGAATCGGCGACCGTGTCGCTGTTCTGCTCAGACACTGAGTCGATTTGTGGCAAGGACTCTATTGGCGTTATGGTCGTCAGGTGGGAGTCGTCGTGGAGAAGCGTAATATTCATGTGCTGCAGCAAAAGCTCAATGCTGAATTCAAGACGACAAGTCTCGATTGCTCGACGTAGCTGTGCACCTTCTCGAAGCAGGGCCTTGTGGTGGAATGCTGATGACACACGGCAAAAGAGTTCAATAAATTGCGCGAAGAATAACTCGTCTGTCGACCCTGACAACTGTGAAGTAGTGTAGCCTTCATCGCCACTCCAACCGTCGACAGTAGCCAGTCGAAGCTCAGCCATCATCTGTGGCCGTCAAAACAGAAACAAACTCAGTGGTGGTGTTATCACAGCGTCAGAGAGCTCCTTACCGAAGTGAGATCGTTGTAGGAAAAGTAGTCTTCGTACTCAAAGTACGCGTTCAGGAAGTCCACAAATCCCTCAAATGTAATGTACTCGGATGCATCAAGCACGGTGCCAGTCCCCGCTAGCCGGTTCATACTCCCGTAAAGCTGGAATCCCTGTACGAGTTTCGGGAGATTCGATCGTAGTGTGTCGACCACGCTAGCTTTCGCAATTTGTTTTCGCAGCGTATCCATCCGCTTTGAAGTAAGAGGCTGGGTGGCCTGGATTTCTTCCAGCAACGCCGCAAGCAGCTCCGACTCGGGGCGTCGCACAGCCAGCGGGAACTTTCCATCCGGCTGATGTCCATTATGACCGTGATTTTCGTATTTGAGTTTCGCCATCTTGGCGAGCGCGATCTGGAAGTCGCGATAGCCTAAATACCGCTCACTCGCTCCTGAAATGTGCACTGTGACGTGAGGTCACCGCTCAGCTGAAGCAATTGCATCGTTTAAAGCACTACCAGCTGATGTTCGGAATGCGTCGAGCATATCAAACAGCGTAAATCTCCGGTGCTGCAGGAAGTAACACCTCTGCGCTAGCGGGTCAAAGCTGACGAATCAAATGAAAACTCAGCCATCTCTTTTCAAAAATTTCATCCTCATAACTCCATACCTGACACCGCGATCGCCAGACCGCAGCGCATTGAAAAGCTCTCGCGCTCCACCACTCTCCTCGCCTTCGGCCGCCATCGCTACTCAAAACTTCTCCGCACCTTCACTTTGATCATCAAGCGTGCCGCTATTTTCGAGCCCTCAACTACTGACTCAGCCCAGAAACTTCAGTCAAACGACGCAAATAGCCGTGCCCCATCCAACTTGAAGGCGCATTGCGCATTTTTGTGTAAATCCATATTTTCAAGTCAAAGTCAAGAAAAGACACTCGTGCAGACCCACAGCTCTGTTGCTGCGCTGACACGTTGCTCGTGCGCTTAGTACAGGATGTAGAAGAAAGCCTTCTTATTCCTCTACTGCCTTGTGCGCTGCTGTAGTTGTCACTGCTTCGAGCTATGAGCGGCACTCGTGAGTCAATTTCGTTGCCTTTCTATACCTGAAATCTACCTAACTCACTTTTTATTGGCTAAAACAGTTGAATTATTGATTTTTAGCTAATGAAATCAACAAGTCGATTTGGGCTGACGATTCAGGCTGGAAATGGTAATTACTCCTAGCCTCTAGGATAGGGTATGACCATTGCTACAGAGGGGAAAAAAAGGATGTAGTATATTACTCAGAATTACGAGTATGACTCCTGGTGCGCTTGGCTACAGGCTCATAGTCGGAGACGTCGCTGTCGCGTGGGCGCCTTCGAGATGGGGCTTGAGAGGAAGTTGGAAGATCGCCCTGCTCCTCAGCAATTGATGGAAGAAGCTCTGGCTGAGGGGCTAATATTGCGTCGTCTCCGTCGTTGTCGTCTTCAGTCTCGGTCTCGTCATTGTCTTCGGTCTCGGTCTCTTCGTTTTCCCAAGGGATTGGAGCTGGAGCTCTCGTGGCTTGAAGATGAAGCCTGGTTTCTTCATCCTCCTCATCCTCCGTTGGCTCCCAATCGATGTCAGTTGGAGTGCCTTCGTCGTCCCACGCGTCGTCGCTGAAAGATCGGCCTCCGTGAGCGTGGATGAAAGCTAGCCGGCTCGTGATGATGTCGTACCAATCCTCGTCATTGTCGTCACCGACACTGGCGTAAGAATGCTGCATAGCCGTTCGAAAGAGTCGCTCTTCAGCAGGAGGAAGATTCATGCGCTCAATGGTGAGCTCGCCAAGACGCCAGGCTGAGAAGAACGCGCGGTAGATCCGGAAGTCTTCGAGGTTGCGAAACATCTTGGTCGAAGCTGGTAAGTTGGGAAATGAGATCATTGGTGACAAACGAATGAGACGGAGGAGAGTAAGGTACAACACACGTGTCGGAGAAGATGAGTCAACACTGCTGGATTCTGTGGTGACTTCAACACACGTGGCGGAGAAGATGAGTCAACGCTGCTGGATTCTGTGGTGACTTCAACACACGTGGCGGAGGAGGTATGTCGCAAGCTGATTTTGTTTTACTAATCCACATTAGTAGACGTCGTGGTCACCCATGAGCATGCCGGAAGCAACTTGTGGTAGAATGAAGAGAAGAAATTACGACGATGTGGAGGACACCTAGAGAATCTGACATGTGCTGAAGACCGAGAGCAGCGTAGTGACGGCATAGCGACGGCACCACCATAGATCAATCTGACGACCGACTCATGTAAAAAAAAGGCTTTAGGCGGCATTGGCATAATGGAAGCGGTAGGCAACTGCAGCGGGTTGCAAATGACCTCTGATCTTTGATTTGATGTCTCGATCTCGACGGATCCTTGGTTTTGCCTCTTCAGTTTTGATGCCAAGCCTGGATTTTTGATTCCATGAGGAAATACGTTCCAAGACAGCCTACACCAGGCGGAGAGAGGTTTAACATCTTGGAAGAAGTGACGACGTGGTACATGACCCGATCTTCAATTCGAAGGCTCCGACCTCCAGTTCTACTTCCCGAACTCAGTTTCTACGCTCAGATTGTCGTCACTAAAGCACACTGCTACGGCTATCGAGCGTTAAAGCCGTTCGCCAAGCTACAAGTATTGACTGCCGTCACCCAATCCTCAGTTTTCGCGGACGGGGACACTGATCGGAGAAGCCTGCTTTTTGGCACTTCTGCTGGTTTGGCTGGGAGAATGCGTAACCTGTGGTGGTGTGACTCCAATCGTCCTTGAAATCTAAGATCGGCGCTCCGCTGTCTAAGATCTGACGTTCCAAGGCAAAGATCGGAAGCGCTGATCTAAGATCAACGCTCTGTATCTAAGATCCACGCTTCGGATCTACGATCCTCGTAGACGACGTCAATCTCGCTCCAATAACGTGCAGATACTCACATCACATTCTCTCCGCCCCGAATCTCTACATAGGTCTTGTCCCAACTGCTAATTATGCTGGTGGCTCTACGACAGTCAAACATGCATGTATTATGTGTCTGAGAAGATGGAAAGTCAACAAAAAGAGGCCGGAGAGCCCGCCGCAACTTGCGTGTTTATTTTTTGAGGTGCGACTGTGCAGCCGAAAAGAGTGCACTGTATAGTCAACTCAGTGGGTTCAACAGATCTTACACGGCTGGTCTCACAGGAATCTTAGCTATATATGTCAGCTGGCTGTATGTTGAAGTCACCACAGAATCCAGCAATGTTGACTCATCTTCTCCGACACGTGTGTTGTACCTTACTCTCCTCCGTCTCATTCGTTTGTCACCAATGATCTCATATCTCAACTTACCAGCTTTGACCAAGATGTTTCGCAACCTCGAAGACTTCAGGATTTGCCGCGCGTTCCTCTCAGCCTGGAATCTCGGCGAGCTCACCATTGAGCGCATGAATCTTCCTCCCGCTGAAGAGCGACTCTTTCGAACGGCCATACAGCATTCTTACGCCAGTGCCGGTGAAGACAACGACGAGGATTGGTACGACATCATCACGGGCCGGCTAGCTTTCATCCACGCTCACGGAGGCCGATCTTTCAGCGACGATGCCTGGGACGACGAAGGCACTCCAAGTGAAATCGATTGGGAACCAACGGAGGATGAAGAGGATGAAGAAACCAAGCTTCATCTTCAAGCCAAGAGAGCTCCAGCTCCAATCCCTTGGGAGAACGAAGAGACCGAGACCGAAGACGATGACGAGACCGAGACTGAAGACGACAACGACGGAGACGACGCAATATCAGCCCCTCAGCCAGAGCTTCTTCCATTAATTGCTGAGGAGCAGGACGATCTTCCAACTTCCTCTCAAGCCCCATCTCGAAGGCGCCCTCGCGACAGCGACGTCTCCGACAATGAGCCTGCAGCCAAGCGCACCAGGAGTCATACTCGTAATTTTGAGTAATATCCTACATCTTTTTTTTTTCACTGTAGCAATGATCATATCCTATCCAAAGAGAGCTAGGAGTAATTACCATTTCCAGCCTGAATCGTCAGCCCAATCGACGTGTTGATTTCATTGGCTAAAAATCAATAATTCAATTGTTTTAGCCAATAAAAAGTGAGTTCGAGACGGAAGGTGCCGGAAATGGAGAACAAATGCGCCGTCTGCTGGCGATGGCTACACTGGAGGAAGGTATGTATGAAAGGTGGCGGCGGAAATGCGCAATGCGCAATGCGCAATGCGAAAATACGCCTTCAAGTTGGATGGGGCATGGCTATTTGCGTCGTTTGACTGAAGTTTCTGGGCTGAGCTGGTGGAGGGCTCGAAAATAGCGGCACGTTCGGTGATCAAAGCGAAAGTGTTGACAAGTTTTGAGTTGCGATGGCGGCCGAAGGCGAAGAGAGTGGTGGAGCGCGAGAGCTTTTCAATGCGCTGCGGTCTGGCGATCGCGGTGTCAGGTATGGAGTTATGAGGATTAAAATTTTGAAACGAGATGGCTGCTGAGTTTCATTTGATTTGTCAGCTTTGACCCGCTAGCGCAGAGGTGTTACTTCCTGCAGCACCGGAGATTTACACTGTTTGATATGCTCGACGCATTCCGATCCTCGGCTGGTAGTGCTTTAAACGATGCAACTGCTTCAACTGAGCGGTGATCTCACGTTACAGTGCACATTTCAGGAGCGAGCGAGAGGTATTTAGGCTATCGCGACTTCCAGATCGCGCTCGCCAAGATGGCGAAACTCAAGTACGAAATTCATGGTCACAATGGACATCAGCCGGATGGAAAGTTGCCGCTGGCTGTGCGACGCCCCGAATCGGAGCTTCTCGCGGCGTTGCTGGAAGAAATTCAGGCTGCTCAGCCTCTAGCCACAAAGCGGATGGATACGCTGCGAAAACAAATTGCAAAAGCTAGCGTGGTCGACACACTACGATCGAGTCTCCCAAAACTCGTACAGGGATTTCAGCTTTACGGCAGCATGAACCGACTAGCAGGGACTGGCACCGTGCTCGATGCATCAGAGTACATTACATTTGGGGGATTTGTGGACTTCCTGAACGCGTACTTTGAGTACGAAGACTACTTTTCCTACAACGATCTCACGTTGGTAAGGAGCTCTCCGACGCTGTAATAACGCCATCACTGAGTTCGTTTCTGCTTTGATGGCCACAGATGATGACTGAGCTTCGGCTGGCTGCTGTCGATGGTTGGAGTGGCGATGAAGGCTACACTGCTTCACAGTTGTCAGGGTCGACAGACGAATTATTCTTCGCGCAATTTATTGAACTCTTTTGCCGTGTGTCATCGGCATTCCACCACAAGGCTCTGCTTCGAGAGGGTGCACAGCTACGTCGAGCGATTGAGACTTGTCGGCTTGAATTCAGCATTGAGCTTTTGCTGCAGCACATGAATATTTCGCTTCTCCACGACGACTCGCACCAGACGATCATAACGCCAATAGAGCCCTTGCCACAAATCGACTCAATGTCTGAGCAGAACAGCGACTCGGCCGCCGATTTAACAGACATTGCAGCAACCAATAATACACCCGAATGTGAGAAGGAAGTGTCGCGATCAGCAGCTGTAAGAGATATAACATCGCTTCTGGCGAATGTTGGAGTCGGAACGATGTCAAATGGTTTGGCTAAATCGCAACCAAAGCGCAGCGTCTTATTCTCGCGACTTCCTCCACGACGAAGCAGTCCAACCAAAGCAGCGTCAACAAGTCCAGAAAACTCTGTCGAGTCATTTGGATCCCCGCGACTATCTAGCGCCTCTCAACTCGGAGAGTTCTTGTCAAGAAAATCGATATCGCCACGGCCAACACCTCCACGAGTCGTCATGATTCGAGAAATTGTGTCGCCACCGCCGATGCCCAAATCAATGCTTCAGCTCGTTGAAAATGCCATCAAATTTCAAAATGCTGGACAATATCATGTGAGGATGAGCTACGGCAAATGTTTTGTGGAGCAATAACACTGAACAATTTGGTATGCTTTGTCAATCTTTAGATGGCGTTGTCGACTTTAGATGCAAGTCAAGCCCAACTGCACGAAATCGAAAGGTACAGTTCTTAGCATGGGGATACTTCTGCTAATACGATGGCTTGACACATTGCTTCCGCACGCCAATCAGTACTCCAGCAGCTCTAGCCGACTCGACAACCGAGCTGCAAGTATACTTTGATCTGCTGACTGCCAGCGTGCTTGATAGCGCTCGAAGAGATGCACTAGCTCTTGCCAAGTATGTCGACGCGTTAAAAGCCGCAGAAGCACTGCCCTCTGACCACCCGGCTCGTCTTTTGGTTCGGAGCTGCATGGCTTGCACTCTATTCTATATGGGCGAGGTTTCTCTTTCGAAGCTGGCACATCAGCAAGTTCTAGATGTTCGGAAAGCAGCTGCAAATCACAAGGCGACCGATTCGAGAACCATCCGGAATATCAATGTTGAAATCGACCTTGCAACCGCAATGAACAATGTGGGTTGCTGCTTGAGTCAAGAAGTTGTAGATATTGGCCATGGTACGGCAGGATTCTCGCCAATTGAGGAGGCATTTCTTCTCTTCAAAGAGGCTAAGCGCATCTATACCGATGCGTTGGGTCCGTCGCACCCTCGAGTGGAGATTGTTCACCGAAACCTCGAGCATGCTCGCGGTTGCCAGGTAACAGTCGTCACTGATCCACATGGAGCTCTTGAGCGTGGCGAATATGCGCACGTGATCCCTGGTAGTGTCTTCCAGATCCGAGCACTCGAACCCGTCAAATTGCTTCCAACGAAAAAGAAGAGCAAGAAGGGCAAGAAGAAGGGCGGTGCCAAAAAGAAGAGCAAATGACGTGTACTTCTTGATAAGTGGGCATTCATCACTGTCGTCATCTATCTATTGGGATCAGTGGCGCTTGCTCTTGGCTGGCTTTCCGCCGTCAAAAAGGATGACAAGCAACTTCTCGAGAGGAGCCTCCCAATACTTGTGCAGCGCAAACCAGGCGACGACAAAGTACAGCGCGCGCGCTTCCAATTGGCGCGCTTGCTGGTTCATGAAGTGATTGGCGACGTGTGCAACGAGGCCTATCCCCGCCGCGATAATGGCGATCTTGACGATAGACCAGAAGACCCCGAACGACAAATTGGTGAGTCGCCGAGAACGCTGGTAGTGCACAAAGTACCGCAGCACGACGCCGCTGGCGAAGAGGTTGGCAGTCGAGACGCCGACGAACGTGAGCGGGTGGGCCTCGGCTGAGTCCTGCCACTGCAGCACAAGCTTGGAGATGGTGACCGCCTTGAGCCAGCCGACGCAGAGTCCGATGACCGCGTTGACAAGCGCCAGCGGCACTCTCAGCCCGTCGACCACGAGCTCGACCAGCACGTAGATGGGGACCACGAGCCAGAAGGTTTCCTCATACTGCGGGGCCGCGCCGAACAGCGGGCGGATGATGGTCGTTCCTGCCGCATTAGCAGCGTACGCAATGGCCAGCGCTCGGCAGTGGCCGACCAGCAGTCCTCTCAGCGTCGTGCGGCGGCCCACCGGGCCGAACGCGAGCTCTCGCAGCTGCACGCGCGCGCTGAGGCACACGAACGCGATGAAGCACTTCTTGAGCGCGCTCTGCAGCGACTTGGAGTTGGCGTACTCTGGCGCGGTCGTGAACTCGAGCGCCACGGCCGCGAGCGCCACGAGCGCCACGATCAGCGGCGCCAGGACGCCGGGGAGCCGACGATGGCTGCACATGTGGTGACGTGCGACTAGAGCGAGCATTTGCAGCGGGCGAAGCGGAGGGAGAGGCGGCTGTGGGGCGGCGCTTGGCGGCGGCCATGACGTGGACTACCGATGATCCGGCGTGTGTGAAGAGCTACGCACGAATATTGTATTTCCGAGTTGACTGTAAGGAGGGGACTAATCGTGAGGAGTGAAGAGTTGGCGTTTTGGTCTGGTGATGCCTCCGCCATGCATCAATGGTTGTTGCAGAGCAGGAAAGAGGTAGGTTGAGAGCCATGGTGGCCCTCTACACCATGTAAATCATGCAGGAAGTCATGCTTGATGATTGCTCTTCCTTCCGCCAAAGACTCATGGATGTGTGTAAAGTGTTGCCGATCGACGCTTGCGGAGCCATAAGGAGGCACCTCCGACAACAATCAAACTGGCAACAAGGCAGGTGGCGACGATGTAGACGGTGGAGGTTGGACTAAAGCTGCTACCTTCACACAAACACTTTCGCTTTCGGCGCAGCAGCATGAGTTGCTTTCGACATTGGATTCGGCTCACGCGTCATGCACTGCCGGAATCACCAATTGCGGTAGCGGTAGTGGTGCCGTTCCTAGTATCGCAGCACACGGCGTACGCCGGATGATATGTTGCTGCCGCCGCCAGTAGTGAGAGGAAGAGGATACCGATGAGGAAAAGACAACGATCGTTGAGTGGATGATTGATGCAATATCGTTGAGGTGGAGCTGGTTTCGGTGTTGCAGAACGATATAGCGGCCCCAATGGAGTTGCAGTGCAGCTTACATGTTCAGTCGAGAGGGTGTGCAGTGAAGATACGGTTATTCGAATCGACTCAGCTTGAATTTTTAGCGTTGATGTCGTGAAAACTCGCTCAATGGCAGCGTTTATCATGTCATCGAGTAATAACACAGCATCAAAGGCGAACGGAGCTGTTTACAATATATGCGAGCGGCGGAAGTCTCAACAACAGGGCTTTGAATTTCACTACAGGATTCAACGACAACGACGCGATACTACAACGACGCGATACCACTTGGAAATGCAAGCATGAATCTGTGCATTCCTGGCCACGTCTCCATATCTCATGAACAGAGTGTCATGAGCTCTTTTCATGGCTACGTTTTTCGAGACACAGTGCATGAGCAAAGGCCAGACCATCGTCTTGGTGCACACATTTTGACCATTTCGCCAACTCGAATACTGCAGCTTCAACGATCAGTTGCTTGCAAACTCACAAAGGAACAGCTGCAAGCCAGGACCTGGTTCGCATGCACCATGCATCGTGATCACGTTTGGGTGTCGTAATTGCTGCCACATTTGAGCTTCATCCTCGAACGAGGAGAGGGCTGCCTCCTGCAAGAAAAGCTTGACAACCACATCTGTATCCAGCCATTTGGCTAGGTATCGCCGGGCCAAGGCGGCCGCGCCACCACCCGCGATGCTCACCGCTCGGCTGGCGACTCCTTCCGGCCCGCGAGTAGCTAACGCCGCGCTGCATGGGGGGACGAGCGCCGTTCGTACCGTAGCGCAGGCGGGGCACCGTGGCTGGAGAAGAATCGCTGGCGCATGGCATGGCGCCCCCGATTAGGCATGCTCCGGCGGAAGGGCTGCACTTCGACAAGTATACGTGTTAATAATATGTCAATAATGTGTCAAAACACGGTGGCTGATTCGTGTTTTCTCAAAACAGGGTACCGATTCCCGGTGATTGTCTGTAATGGGGGTGGCGATAGCAATTGTAGTATACTCTCGACTACACATAGTTATTTCCCTGACTTCAGCACAGCGCGAAGCGCACTCATGAGCTTCGACTGTTCAAAGATTGTAACGCTGGGTCCACCTTCGTAGGTTAAGTACTCTGATAGCTGCCGGTTCATACACTGAATCGTGCGGTCGAAGTCAGAAAGTTTGGTGAGGCGACACAGCTCCGTCGACGGGAACGGGGTGTGGTTCTTGTCCTTCGATAGGTGGCAGTGAAAACCACTCAAAACGTTACCCAGTGCTTTTTCCGCTAGCCTAGCGCTAATCCCGTCGACGGGGACTGCGTAGGTGCACTCGAACTCACGGGGATAATTCATTTCCCGATATAGCGAAGTCAACCGTTTGTCGAGGTTGAAGGTCATGCCATACTTGAAGATGAAGTCATCGAGATGACACAAGTAGATGTACGCAACGATGTTCTTCCTCTTCATCTTTTCGTACACAGTCCTTTCAAACCCTTCAAAGGTGAACGCGGCAACATATTTCCACGAACCCTTCTTCTTGTGGTGGTGGAAGTACACGTAGTCCTTTCCTTCGTAGTATGTGCTTGTTGTCCGCATGATGTTGCCTAGGTCGAATTGAAATGCCTTTGCGACATCATCTCCGTCAAAGAAAATCCCCCCATACGTTGGGGTTCCGTACATTTTGATGGTGTGCTGATTCTCTTCCCGATCAACAAAAAGCTCTGTCAGCCGAGAGTCAGAGATGAGGTTGGGTAACGACCGCAATCGATCTGCGTTCTTCTTCGCTAGGTCCTTGAACTTATCCTTGTTCTTTTGCCGCTGCTCCATAAGCCAGTCCGCAAAGATCGACCGCGCTTGCCGAACCTCCGCCTTCCCAATTACTTCACGCTCAGCCTCATCCGAGACCTCCGGGTGGAGATTCATAGGCTTGAGAAAGCGCTTCTTGTCGTCGCAATGCAGCTGCCGGCACCGCACTTGCACGTTCTCGGCGGACGTCGTTCCTGGCTGGACACTACCGTCTTCAGCGAGGCTGTCTTGTGCCTCGATCGGACGTGCGAGCTGGTCAGAGGCGGCGCGACCACGGTAAACTAGCTCTTGAAGGCGCCGGATCGTCTCCTGCGCCTCCCGGAGCTGAGCTGCCATGCCTTGGCTGGCCGTGTCCGTCATAGATGACTGCGTTCCGCCGTCGACGTCGGCCACCGGCATGTCCCCAGCCACAGAAGTCCCCACGCTCGCTTGGTTTGTTGAATCGGAGCGCAGGAGCCGCTCAGACCCCGTTGCGCTCTGAATCGGCGCGGCGGGTGTGGGCGAGGGCGTCCTTGGTCATGGAGGTGGCGAGGCCGCGCTTGGTGTCGACGACGTCAGCGTCAGTCTTGAAGAGTTCTGTGGGCGCAACCTCGCGCGCTTTGTCACCGCGGGGTTGGGCAGCTCGTCCATGGGTGTGTTGGCGTGTTGGCGGCGCGCGGTGTAATCAGGAATGGGCGCTTCAACGTCCCGACACTAGGAAGGCCCGCCTGAGAATAAATTACTTGCGTGGGTTCGAGCTCGTCTTGAGAAGCACGCACGAAGTGAGAGAAGCACAAATCCAGGATGTAGTGCAGACCAGAAGAGATGCTGCTCTGCAAGGCAGCGCAACGCAATACGCTGCAAATGGCACTGCAAAATCACCAAGCAGACGAGGACAGCACTGTACAATTATGATAGAAAACCGGTCGGCACAAACAGCGCTGCAAAAATGCAATGTGGACGAGGCCTTTTAGGCAGCTGCAAGGCGAGAAAGCTGACGCAGACGAGACTCGAACAGAGGTGCTTAAAGAAACTCGCGCAGCTGCGTTCAAAAGAGCACAGCACTGCAGATTTACTCTGTAATTCTGCACTGATCTGCAAAGCAAAATCCACTCTGCAATCTTACCCTGCAGATTTACTCTGCACAATCCACTCTGCAATCTTACTCTGCAGATTTACTCTGCACAATCCACTCTGCAATCTTACTCTGCAGATTTACTCTGCACAATCCACTCTGCAATCGTACTCTGCAGATTTACTCTGCATAATCCACTCTGCAATCTTACTCTGCAGATTTACTCTGCACAATCCACTCTGCAATCTTACTCTGCAGATTTACTCTGCATAATCCACTCTGCACAATCCACTCTGCAATCTTACTCTGCAGATTTACTCTGCATAATCCACTCTGCAATCTTACTCTGCAGATTTACTCTGCAGATTTACTCTGCACAATCCACTCTGCAATCTTACTCTGCAGATTTACTCTGCATAATCCACTCTGCAATCGTACTCTGCAGATTTACTCTGCATAATCCACTCTGCAATCTTACTCTGCAGATTTACTCTGCATAATCCACTCTGCAATCTTACTCTGCAGATTTACTCTGCATAATCCACTCTGCAATCTTACTCTGCAGATTTACTCTGCATAATCCACTCTGCAATCTTACTCTGCAGATTTACTCTGCATAATCCACTCTGCAATCTTACTCTGCAGATTTACTCTGCATAATCCACTCTGCACAATCCACTCTGCAATCTTACTCTGCAGATTTACTCTGCATAATCCACTCTGCAATCTTACTCTGCAGATTTACTCTGCATAATCCACTCTGCAATCTTACTCTGCAGATTTACTCTGCATAATCCACTCTGCAATCTTACTCTGCAGATTTACTCTGCACAATCCACTCTGCAATCGTACTCTGCAGATTTACTCTGCATAATCCACTCTGCAATCTTACTCTGCAGATTTACTCTGCACAATCCACTCTGCAATCTTACTCTGCAGATTTACTCTGCATAATCCACTCTGCAATCTTACTCTGCAGATTTACTCTGCATAATCCACTCTGCAATCTTACTCTGCAGATTTACTCTGCACAATCCACTCTGCAATCTTACTCTGCAGATTTACTCTGCACAATCCGCACTGCTAGTCGACGCTGCGTAACCTACTGTACAATTCATTTTCTACTAGTATCCATATTCTTCTAGTACTGGGGCGGCAGTGAGCAAGTTAGAGCGCTGCCGCCAGCGCTAGCATTGCGGCATTACAAGGTGCATGAGGGTGCCGGAGATGGCAGTGCCGGGCCAGCTGAGTGGATTGTGCAGAGTAAATCTGCAGAGTAAGATTGCAGAGTGGATTGTGCAGAGTAAATCTGCAGAGTAAGATTGCAGAGTGGATTGTGCAGAGTAAATCTGCAGGGTAAGATTGCAGAGTGGATTTTGCTTTGCAGATCAGTGCAGAATTACAGAGTAAATCTGCAGTGCTGTGCTCTTTTGAACGCAGCTGCGCGAGTTTCTTTAAGCACCTCTGTTCGAGTCTCGTCTGCGTCAGCTTTCTCGCCTTGCAGCTGCCTAAAAGGCCTCGTCCACATTGCATTTTTGCAGCGCTGTTTGTGCCGACCGGTTTTCTATCATAATTGTACAGTGCTGTCCTCGTCTGCTTGGTGATTTTGCAGTGCCATTTGCAGCGTATTGCGTTGCGCTGCCTTGCAGAGCAGCATCTCTTCTGGTCTGCACTACATCCTGGATTTGTGCTTCTCTCACTTCGTGCGTGCTTCTCAAGACGAGCTCGAACCCACGCAAGTAATTTATTCTCAGGCGGGCCTTCCTAGTGTCGGGACGTTGAAGCGCCCATTCCTGATTACACCGCGCGCCGCCAACACGCCAACACACCCATGGACGAGCTGCCCAACCCCGCGGTGACAAAGCGCGCGAGGTTGCGCCCACAGAACTCTTCAAGACTGACGCTGACGTCGTCGACACCAAGCGCGGCCTCGCCACCTCCATGACCAAGGACGCCCTCGCCCACACCCGCCGCGCCGATTCAGAGCGCAACGGGGTCTGAGCGGCTCCTGCGCTCCGATTCAACAAACCAAGCGAGCGTGGGGACTTCTGTGGCTGGGGACATGCCGGTGGCCGACGTCGACGGCGGAACGCAGTCATCTATGACGGACACGGCCAGCCAAGGCATGGCAGCTCAGCTCCGGGAGGCGCAGGAGACGATCCGGCGCCTTCAAGAGCTAGTTTACCGTGGTCGCGCCGCCTCTGACCAGCTCGCACGTCCGATCGAGGCACAAGACAGCCTCGCTGAAGACGGTAGTGTCCAGCCAGGAACGACGTCCGCCGAGAACGTGCAAGTGCGGTGCCGGCAGCTGCATTGCGACGACAAGAAGCGCTTTCTCAAGCCTATGAATCTCCACCCGGAGGTCTCGGATGAGGCTGAGCGTGAAGTAATTGGGAAGGCGGAGGTTCGGCAAGCGCGGTCGATCTTTGCGGACTGGCTTATGGAGCAGCGGCAAAAGAACAAGGATAAGTTCAAGGACCTAGCGAAGAAGAACGCAGATCGATTGCGGTCGTTACCCAACCTCATCTCTGACTCTCGGCTGACAGAGCTTTTTGTTGATCGGGAAGAGAATCAGCACACCATCAAAATGTACGGAACCCCAACGTATGGGGGGATTTTCTTTGACGGAGATGATGTCGCAAAGGCATTTCAATTCGACCTAGGCAACATCATGCGGACAACAAGCACATACTACGAAGGAAAGGACTACGTGTACTTCCACCACCACAAGAAGAAGGGTTCGTGGAAATATGTTGCCGCGTTCACCTTTGAAGGGTTTGAAAGGACTGTGTACGAAAAGATGAAGAGGAAGAACATCGTTGCGTACATCTACTTGTGTCATCTCGATGACTTCATCTTCAAGTATGGCATGACCTTCAACCTCGACAAACGGTTGACTTCGCTATATCGGGAAATGAATTATCCCCGTGAGTTCGAGTGCACCTACGCAGTCCCCGTCGACGGGATTAGCGCTAGGCTAGCGGAAAAAGCACTGGGTAACGTTTTGAGTGGTTTTCACTGCCACCTATCGAAGGACAAGAACCACACCCCGTTCCCGTCGACGGAGCTGTGTCGCCTCACCAAACTTTCTGACTTCGACCGCACGATTCAGTGTATGAACCGGCAGCTATCAGAGTACTTAACCTACGAAGGTGGACCCAGCGTTACAATCTTTGAACAGTCGAAGCTCATGAGTGCGCTTCGCGCTGTGCTGAAGTCAGGGAAATAACTATGTGTAGTCGAGAGTATACTACAATTGCTATCGCCACCCCCATTACAGACAATCACCGGGAATCGGTACCCTGTTCTCTGAATATTTATATTCAGAGTTGTTACGAGGATTGGATTGGGTTGGATTCCTTACTAAAACTGATATTTTGACGATATAGCCTCTCATGTAATTTCTCTAAACTCATCCTCAACAGAGTTATTATATATATCAAACAATGTAAAATCGATTACCTCTATAATTAAAATTTCGAAAGTGAATGTTGCTTGTGTCGGTCACAAACGACCTTCACGAAACGCTCAAGCGACATTTCCCGGATAATAGGTGCTTACTGACAAATCGTTTTGAGTGTTCGTGGGGTTGGCGTTGAATTGAAGATGGTCAATGAGCATCACACAACGACAAAGAACTGCTCCTGCTGCTTCTCCTGCTCCTGCTCCTGCTGCAGCTCCTGCTACTGCTACTGCTACTGGCGGTGTGAATTGATGCACGAACGCATACACGTTCATACGCAAAAGAAATGTACGTGGCTACTGCATGTAAAGGAATGCTCGCTTTGTTGGTGCTGGCGTCGTAGAGTACGAAACTCTGAATGGTATCGTTCATGGGCAAGAGCACTTCGACTAGACGCAAACGTGACGCATGTCGTGCTTCTCCGGCACGAGATCTCTCAGAGCTCGAAAGTGCGCAATACTGAGCAAACCGTTTGCTTGGATTTCCGCAATCTTTTGCGGTTTTGACGATCGCGAAGAGGTGCTGCATGATTTCGACCGCGCCTTGCGTCGACTTGAATCGCTGCAAATGCCCTCGCGTGAAGGGTACGGCAAGTGTGAGACCTGTCAACGAATTGATCGCAATTCGGCCTCACACAATGTTGGATCGAGTGATGACAGATAGACGGTCTATCGGTCTGATGCTACTTTCGACTGCTACACACACACACACCACCTCCGCTGCTGCTTGCAATGGCAGCACTACTGATTATTGGGATGCTGCCCAGGATGCACTCGTTCCCGGACGCTCCACTGCTTTTGCTGTGTAGGCATGCCGTCGCCGCTCCTGCCACTTTCGCAACACGCCGCCACAGATGGCAATTCACAGGTGCTCATTCTGCTAACTTCAATCAACGCCGTCATGCTTCCTCCAAGCTGTTACCCGACACAGATAACACGTTGACCTCGTGGTACCCAGCAATAGAATGACCTACGAGTATCACGCCACTGATCATTGAGTTCGTCGACGTCGTGCTCGATGAGCTCGCGCCGCCAGCGATCAAGACTTCTCCGGATAGGCTACCAAAGTCGCTAGATACGCTCACCACACCGCCAGAAGCAGTCGTGGACGCAACCGATGAGATCGCACGACTCCGCACTCCACGGCGCCCTTTGCAGCACTTGAACCCACGCTCACGGCACTGCTTCTCGTCGACTTGCCCGCACCGTTCAATACGCTCATGCTGCCGTTCACGGAAGATTCGTCCGCGATGTCGATCTTGCTGACGAGCGATGCCGACGATCCGCTTCCAGTGCGCACGGACCTGCTCGAGGCACCAGAGTCGCAGCTCGTCTCAGTCGCGTTACCGCCGCTGCTGCTACTACTGCTGCTCGCAGCACCGAGCTTCGAGATCACCACCGAGCCGCTCGTCGACCAGCCATCGCCACTCGTCAATGACAGAACCGCTAATTGAGTCGGACGACATCGGTGCTTTCGCAGGGAAATCGTGGTACAGGTAGCTTTTGTATGTATTGTACGGGGACTGTGTTGCGCTAGGTTTTGCCCAGGATCAATAAGTCGGGTACCCCGACCATTACCCGTGGCCGAAGTCTAGTGCGATCCTGGATCGCACTCAACGAAGCCAGCTTCGTGGACCACGACTTGGTCGTCGCATCATACCGGATCAGGACCATGTCTTATCACGGCACGGCGTCAGACGACGCCAACCACAATTTCGACGGGTTACCGCAGGTGAGGATAGCACCTCCCTCGGCGATGCGTGAGGCCATCAGCACGATCCCTCGCTGGTCACCGAATCGACCGCCGGCACGTTGGTCACCTCAGCTAGGAGTTCCTTGCCTCAAACGCGAAGGCTGCTTATGGTCTGAATGGTAAATATTCAGAGCTTCCCGGGCCGCGCACGGCATTAGTTTTGAGAAAACACGAATCAGCCACCGTGTTTTGACTAATGCCGTGCTGTGCACGGAGAAGCTCTGGATTTTCCTTATTTGACATCGGAACTGGCAATTGGGCGTTGTCGCCTTCGGCTCCAGGAGTTCGGGGAACCCGATGTGAGCGGTAGCGAACAATTGCACGAAGAATTGTTCGGCAACGCTATTTTGGCGGAGGCGGCAATGATTCTCAGTACCTGCAACGCGCATGACGTAGTTTGCGATTTGGCGGTGAACATTAGGTGTCGTCGACTCGATTGGTGGCTCTGTTGTAGAGGCTAGTGGCGATGAATTGAAGAAATGACCAGCAGCGACGTGAGTGTGTAAAGTGGCGCGAGCTTGTCGAGGTATAAAGCATGACTGGCACCAACTTTGGCGCTCCCGGTCCCATTGTCGTGTTGTTGGTGGAATGGCTCGTTTTGGATGGTGATCATGGGGCTATGTTGGGTGGATCGAGGATTACCGGCCCTGAAACAAAGAGTCTTGAATTTCTGTGATGTGAGTTCGGCGATCTCGGAGTCGTCGAGCTTGGTGATCAGCGCACAGGCGGATCTAGTACTCAGTATCCCGGTGTTGGATGGTAGGGAGTGGAGTTAGCCGAACGAACGGAGGCGAGTTGTCGTAATCTTCGTCAGTGGCGGTGTGTAGTACATTATGGGCGGTGACTCTCAGGAACATAGGCAGCAGCGGCATCAGTGGAGTAGCTAGCGACGTGCGCGTCCTGCGAAGCGTCATAACCATTCGTATGGCCTGCGTTGTCACGAATGGTGACTTTGCAAGCAGCTGTGGAAGCAACGAGTTGGTATAGTGGTAGTGGGAAGCCTTGAAAGTGCCGTGTACTCGTGGTTCGGCCGCCAAGCGTTCGAGCTTAGACTAGTATTTGCAAAATCCCGTGAACAGCTAATGGATCGAGATCAATGTAGCAGATCGTGCGCATAGCGCTCGTCGAGTACGAGCGACTCAAGGCAGTGGGCGCGTTACCGACGTAAATTTGGATTTGGAATGCAGTTATTCGCATTGTGGTTAAGGTTTCGCCGACGGGTCTGCTGCGCACGGGTACCGTATATTAGGATGCATAAGTGGTGATTAGTGCGTGTCAATGGTTTGCATCAATTCGTGACCACTTAGTGTTGAAATGGTTACCAAATGTGCGGATTCACTGTTGTGCGAGTTGTTATTCGAACCCCAGTTGGCGCTCTGGTGTTGAATAGGGCGGCCTCACTTCTGCGTGAATACGACATAAACTAAGTTTGCGAATACGTAGGAGACGAGAAAGCTGGAGTAATTTGTAATCTCGAAAGAAAATGCGGTAGGGAGGTTGCTGTTGATAACCGTATCAGCTCCTCAGCGTGCAAATGTAACTCCGAAAGGTTTGCATCAGCAAAGTTTACTGGCAAACGTCACAGCGACAAATGAATCCAAGATCATTTGAATAGCGGACTGTGAGCTCATCCCCAGGCATTATGTCAATAAGTGTGATCACAACAATCTTCCGATTTGGTCCATTGCAAAGTTCGATAAAGCTGCAATTCGGGGAACACGAATGATTGATAAATCGGCACAGGCTTCCACAATTGAAAGCGTCGATGAATGCTCGAGTCTTCTGTTGTGTCAGCGATTTAAGTTGTACAGTATACCCAAAAGAAAGCGATGTGGTCTTGCTGGTTTCATCGAAAAGAAGTCCGCAGTATTCACCAACAATTGTTTCAGATGGAAGCATCTGTGAAGTCACAAGTCCTCGGCCAAATTTGTGCCAGACGATAGTTAGACCAGGAAATTCGGAAATCCGATTCTTGCATATTGACGTCGCGCTGCAGTTCGATGTAGTGCAGTATATACCAGAGACCGCATTCAAGCATAAAAATGGTATGCAGATATCTTGGCAACCACATAAGTCAGTGATGCAATTCTCAATAGGAAAAGAGACTCGATTAGGATTCGAACATTCTTCCAGCCGCTCGACGTCCACTGGCCATGGTGCAGCCAACCAGTAGTCTTCGGGAGGTGGCTGAGGACGCGTAGCTTGAATATAAGATGTGTGATCACAACACGGTGCGAGCTCACTTAAATCTTCTGATGATGGCAGAGATTGTACCACACTAAGCCATTCGGTGATAAGAGTTTGGCGACGTTGCATAGCTGATGGAGTGCCGCGTGGCTGAACCAATGGATGAGATATATGAAAAGTAAACGGACCAACTAGGGAGGTAAAGAAAGTAACCGGAGCTTTCGGAGAGAGTGGAGCAGACGGATACCCAGAAATCAGCGAGGGGGCTGTACCTGGAAGATTCATTGAATTCGGTTCGATTCCAAATGGATACAGTTGCTGTGAGTCCACAAACTCTCAACAGCTGCTTGTAACGATTGGCAAAGCCACCATCGCTGGTAGCTCGTCGAAGTCTCCCGGTCACCTAGGGTCTGTGTCGCTACCTCCTAGTCCGGACTGAGTGGAGCAAGTGAGCACTGGCGCACGCCCCACACCAACAAGAAGATTTCTTTCTATCTGGGCTCAACGAGTGCAGTCGGTGGCGCCACGGTGGCCGTAAATGCTGCATCGTTGAGCACCTCGAGCGGGGAGCAGCTGGTGACGACAAGCATGCCGGACTCTGTGGTCGAGTCGCTGCTGGATGAAATCGCTGACGGGGTACTCCGGCATTTGGCTATGGTGATTAGTGGGGGTAGTGCAGTTGAGAGCCTGTCATGTCTTTTAGCGTTGTGCGGGAATTCCGTTGAGGCACAAACTCGCATCGGATCTTTGCCAAAGGATATCATCACTTGTAGCTGGTTGTTGGAATTCATCATTGTGCAGTGCTCGTGTACGCTCAGAGAGAACGGTGTTTGGAGGCCTTGGGTATCTATTCTGCTGGCCTGAATGAGAATACTTGTGAGGTGATCGGTTGCTGTTGAGCATACAAAATTGTAAGTGACTACAGCGCCAGAAACAAAGGGTCCAGCATGCTAACGCGCTCTTGATCTTCGCTCGACATGTTCATTTGATCGAAACGCAGCTTAAGCTGGGGGTCCCGCTGCACGAATATTACTGTGTGATCAGAAAAAAAGTGTTAGCGTTAGGCAATCAGGTCATTGTAGAGGTTTGCTCGTTGGCTGCTCCCTGCGCTCCTTGGCTTGCTCACTACCCTACTTGATGCCTGGTTGTAATGAATTGCGCTCAGCGACTCGTTCTCCTACTTGCGCTTGCTGCCTTGCGCCCGTTAGTACTCCCCAGCTTGAAATGGAGCTCAGTTGCTCGAGGACCAGGACGCGACCCGCGGTCGTTCGTGGTGGTGCACGTCGGAGACAAGGGCGACATGGAGACGGCGGCGTCCAAGGGGAGGTTCCGCGCGCACGAAGGGGAGCGCAGATCCTCGACCCGAGGACTCGGAAAAGCTGGTGCCACCGCCTTGTTCAAATGAGCTCGATTCGAAAATGAAGGCAACGGGCTGGTGGTTTGTATAACTACGTTTTGATTGGATGAAAGTATTTATTTTAGCCCCG
Source organism: Phytopythium helicoides (assembly GCA_024867545.1). Taxonomy (NCBI): domain Eukaryota; phylum Oomycota; class Peronosporomycetes; order Pythiales; family Pythiaceae; genus Phytopythium; species Phytopythium helicoides. The sequence continues at coordinate 128,765 of JANFNE010000009.1, read as the reverse complement.
ATTAAGGGGTATCATTGGCTATAAATCATGCGGATCTTCTATAGATGGACCTTCTCGAAGAAGCTGTGAGGGTCCATGGATGTGTGCTTTGCTTCACCAAGGATTAGAGTGCGATGAACAAACTCCAGCGGCGCCGAAGCCGGTATGGGGTTGTCGCTCAATATATGAAGGACGTGTAGTAGTGATCAAGGCAGTATCAATCAACTGTGTAGAGGAGCTTAGAGTTGTTATGCGTCGCGGTGCAGTTGACTTGGCGTCGCAGGGAAGGAGATGAGTTGATCTACTTCGTCAACAGCGAGGCTTGCATATGCTGATTCAGAACGTGCGGTTGATGACGAATCTGGCGTATAACGTAGCAGCAGAAACTCAATCAGGCAAATGCTAACCGTATCGTCGTCAGCAGCAACCCAAGGCGGGGGGTGTTGGCACTGTCCGAACAAAACAAGGGATCTGTTCCGGTGCTTCACGGCGCTCAACCACATCCATAGAGATATCAACGCGAAGCTACTTACCACTCATCCTAGTCACTGGTCGGTCTCGCCGTGGTGATCAATGCATACTTGAGTACGAGAAGAATCCAATACCGCTGCTGAACGAGCAACTGAATGCGCTTGACAAGACTAATCGCACCAACACGGATATTAGTAGTTGCCGTATAAAGCCAATACGCTACAAACCCAAAGCCTAAACCTGGAACTGCAGATCCAGAGTCGTCATTCCCATCGTTAACCATCGCCAACCACTGCGCTCTTGCCAACTCACTTCGAGCTGCTCTCTTCTCGTCAGCCTCCTTCTAACCCGTCTGATCTGACCGAATAGACCTCTTTTTTCCCGTATAGGTCAATCATGGAGCAGTTAGAACGCGCAATTGCTAAGCCGGTCTAACAAATGTAAAATCTGTGGTTGCGGTAGTCGAAGCAAACCACTCTTCAAGCTCCTTGGATCTTTGAATTGCTGGACCAATAAGAATCGATGATCCAGAGCTAACAGAAACTGAGCGGAAGCCACTATAGTCAGAAATTTGCGCACGACGGATTAAAACGGGGAAATACATCCATTCTTGGATATCCGCTCGAGCTTGAGGACCACAGAGTGTGCATACAACTTTCTTGTGCGAATCATCGACGATGACAACGTCCCTCTTGAAACCTTCATTTCCATTCGCTAAACGGAACCGCTTCATTGCACCGACATCTAAGAGAATGCCAGCAACGTTAATCTTCTGATCGTTGGTGGCTGAACTGAGGTCTTGAACCCCGACAAATTCGAGGCCGCAAATTGTCACCGGTGTTTCAAATGGTGGTAGTAGTTTTACCTCAGCATGCTGCGCGAAGGTCAACTCGAACTCTGGAGCGCGTGGTCGCCTCTCGGTCGTAAATGCCTGCTTGATTTGACCTCCGGCAAATGAATACACGCTTCCCGATTGAAGCAAGTTGGTGTAATTGTCGACATCATGAAAAAATGTGGCGCGAATATGCGTACCCTCTTTGTCGACAAGCATCACCTCAAACAACTTTCCCTTGCCACGGAAGTTTTCCCAGTGGCGAACTGGGCACGTTGCAAGAACCTGCGCGTGAAGGATCCATTGCTTGAGCTCAGGATTGAGATTTTTGATGAGGATTGTATCCGAATGAAGCCCAGACGAAGCACATGTAGCAGCGATTACGGACCCAGTTAAAACTGATGATGACGATTGAGTTGGCCCATTTTTCGCATTTGTGCCAGATTCACTGGCATCAACATCCCCTGTCTTCGATCTGGTGGTTTTAGTCTCAGATACAGAAACATTTCGCGCCGGTGCCTTCAATGAGTTCGCTGCCTCTGACGTTCTTGCGTGTAGTACAACAGGACCAGCACTTGATCGCTTGGTCTGGTTTGCGCTATCAAGCGTTGCTGTGACCTGAGAAGTGATACCATTCGGCAATACTTGTACTGGTTTTCGCGCAGCCTTCGCAATTTTGACGCTTGGAGTCGTTGCCGATGACATATCGGAAAATTTCGCTCTGGGTTTGCACGTGCAGTGTAGCTGTCTGTCGGTTGAAATCGATTGTGACCACAATTTCCGAATGCGTCTCAGCTCAGTCTTGAAGTACGTGTCCACGACATTGACACGAAACGGAATGGAAATGCTCATAGCTTCCGGGAAATGACCAGAATTTTCAATGTCAATAGTGCAAAGCTTGGATTACGAGCACGCCCCTATTCTCTGGATTGTCCTTGATGACGATGGCCCTGCGGGTAGTAGGTTTTTGGTTGTGGTAGTGGTCTTAAGCCGAGTATCGCTGTCTCTGTGATCGCCACTTGGTGTGTGTTTGAGGAAGTGTCTGGAGTGAGATCTTGACAAGTGCGCGCATAATCATCCAATCCCCTTGGTGAAAGGACCGAGATATGTCTGTCATGACATCTGTTATCGCTCTTACAAGCGCGTTGGCGTCACGGTATCGTGGACTTGACTGCAGTGTAGTAGCTGAATTGCTCGACAGTTTTCTGTTTCCGGTGCACCTCACTCTGGCGAGGGCCATTGACCTCCGTTTCATTTATCTGGTGATGAGGATGGCAAGAAATCGGTCGATCAGTATGCCAACAAGACTTCTTCAAGATCATCAGTACAACGCAGCTCTTGTAAAAGTCTTAGAACAACAAGACCAATTGTATGCTCAGCGACTCGTTCGCGTACTGCGAGAAATTTGTGTGACACACGCGGTGATGACGGCCGCAAGTCTTGGAATGACGGAGTTTTTGCAGTTTCTGCTTGATGAAAATATTCCAGCCTGCTGGGGTGGCCATGAAATACTCAAAGCGGCCCGACATGGACACTTCGCAACTGTTGTATGGCTGAAACATAGCATCACTTGCAAACATCCTCAGCCAATTCTCCGATTTGTGGCTCGGCGCGGCAGTCCTTCTTTGTTGTGCTGGGTGCTAGAGAAAACTGGTGAGAGATTGTCTAACGAGGCATTTTACGGAGCTGCTGGAAGCGGACAGTTAGTCAATCTTCAATTTTTGGCCAGTAGATTACAAGGTCATCCAAAAATTGACGCAGCAGCGGCTGCGAGAGGCGGACATATTCAGATTCTAATATGGTTGAATGAGAATGGAGGGGTGTTTTCGACGAGAGCCATGGACGTAGCTGCTGAATCTGGTCAATTAAGAACGGTCAAGTGGCTGCACGCAAACCGGACTGAAGGCTGCACCACACTTGCTATAGATATGGCAGCTCATTTTGGGCATTATGATACTGTGGTTTGGTTGACTCGCAATCGACGTGAGGGATGCTCTTCTGCTGCTATGCGTCGCGCAATTGTTAGTGGTCGAATGGATATTGTCAAGTGGCTTCACTTTAACTTCAATATGCAGTGGCAAGGCAATCTCATTGACATTGCGGCGAGGCATTGCGACATTGAAATGGTGAAGTGGTTTCACTGGACAAGTCCGTTCAGTTGTACTCATCGTGCTATGGATAACGCTGCTATTTCTGGCCGCCTTGACACGTTTCAGTGGCTCCATTTTAACCGTCGCGAGAGTTGTTCTTCAGCAGCTGTCACTGCTTTCGCCCGCCACGGTGATCTAGAAGCGCTAAAGTTTATTGACGAAGTACAGATATCCAACTATACGCCAATTGCAGTTGATAATGCTGCTGCTGCAGGCTATGTGCATGTGGTGCGGTGGCTCGTACAAGTGAAGGGGGTGGGTTTCACTTCAAGAGCAATGGATGAGGCATCTGGCAATGGACACTTGGCTGTTGTGGTCTGGCTTCATGAGAATCTCGGTTCTGCAACTGTTGAAGCAATGAACTCTGCTGCGGAAAATGGACATTTCAACATAGTGAAATGGCTAAACGAGGAACGTATCGAAGGTTGCACTGAAGAGGCTATGGATCGTGCGGCGAGAAATGGTCACTTTATTATAATGCAATATCTTCATAGATTCAGGGCGGAGGGTTGCAGTATCAATGCGTCGATTGGTGCTGCTGCTTCAGGACACCTCTATATTATCAAGTGGCTCAGAGCATTCTTTCATAATCGAATCCACGTTGCATCTGTTATCCAAGCTGCCCAAGTTTTTGGCTGGTCCAGCGAAGATGTAGATGCTATCTGCAAAACCATTGAATAGTTCATATTCTTGTCTATCAGGGGTTATCTCAATTTAGCTTGAAAGATGCTAGTGAGGGTAATCTAGCTCCAAAGATCTGGAGTCTAAGTATCAAGTCGATCTTAGTCACTGTGAGCTCGATTTCACCAAGTTTGTTGGATCATCTTGGGTGGTTGCGTACTTACATCTGAATGGAAGCGTTTGCTGAGTTTTCGATTCGTTCGGTCTATTATCTTTTCTATTTCATAATTGTGTTTCCATTCGTTCTAAACGTTGAGTTTCTTGTAGCGCGTCTGGAACTGGTTTGAAATACTCTAAATCTAAAAGATTGAGTGGTTCCATCAAGTACAGTTGACGCAATGTCCTTACCCTTGTAACCGCAACGTAAAACGCTGATCGCTGTGGGCGAGTTCGTGACGCATGTCGGAGTGGGCCGAGAATCATTTTTTCCACAGTTAGTCCTTGACACTTCTCGGTTGTGAGAGAAAACGCTGGGACTAGTGGAATCTGTGTCACTGATACAGCGAAGCATCTGTCTTGCATAATTTCAACTTTTACGCCTTTCTCAGCGCGTGGCCTGACCGGTACAACACCTGATGGAAGGCCCGGGACAAAGTCAATGTCAATGTAAGATAAAAGCTTGATATAAACGACTTCGGGAAGAACCGAATGAATGGAGACTCTTACTCCATCATTATCAACTGAATCAACAGAATCTCCTGGAGCGTCTTGAATGCCAACGACGATCCCGATTGTCCCGTTTGCAAGTCGAAAACGCTTGCTGAGGTTTTTTGTACACTGAACTGGCATACCAACTGCAATATTCAAAACCATAGCGAGGTTTCCAGTTTTGTCATCTCGAATTGTCCTTAAACTGCGTTTTTGGGAGCACGTCAGAGGATTCTTTGGTCTAGATACCAGTGCCGAATAGCGATGTAGCGTTTCACGTTGCTGGACACAGAATTCTTGAGTCGATTTTTCATTGAACGCCACGCGTAATGCGTTTGAAGTCACCAGAATTGGACAGTAAGCATGAAGTGTCGGCGCTGACTGCCAGTTTTCGTGGTAGCACTGAGAGTTCACGATATCCAGATCTTCTTGCTTGTACAATCCTAAACGCCATCTTGCAAGTATATCTCTCCATGTTGCGTCAGCTCTATGTCGCATATTTTCCGATAGCATTACAACATCCGTAATGCATTTATACGCCTCAATACCTTTGAGACGACTTAAGTATGTAGGTGAGTCGCGGTAGCCTTGTTCTTGACGTCGATTGATTTGAGCGCATGGAGGCTCATTGACATATGAAGGAACGCCGCAAACAGGGAGCTGTTGCAACCAATCTCCAACAAGCAGCACGTCGATACCACCAAATAAATGATTTGGACGATCCAACAAAACTCGGAGGGCAGTGTCTATCATTCCGAGCAGCTTCACATCGGTTGTGGAAACTTCATCAATAATTAAGAGCCTCAAGCGAGCGAATCTCTCTTTTTGGCGTTGATTTGGTTTCCAGTTTTTCGTTGGTCCATGAAGGCCCCAGCCAAAAAGTCGATGTATTGTGTCACCATTTGCTGCCTGGGCGGCAACACCTTGGAAAGCTACAGTTGCTTGTGCTTCAGGATAATTCCAGTTGTTTGCTAAAACCTGCAGAGCCTTTATGACTTGACTTTTACCAGCTCCCGGTAACCCTCCCAGAAAAGCAATCATTTGTTGATTATTGGAGCTTGTGGTGACGTTTAGTGATTGAAGTAGCTTCGTTCCTACACGATCAAATATTTGGTGTTGTTTCTTGTTCAGCCTAAAAAACTGCGAAACATTTTGGAGCGAAGGGCAAAGTGGTAACTCAGTAGGCACTACTACTTCGTCGAGCGGCGTCCATTCCGATGATTTGAGTTCTGTCTGTAGCTCTACCCTTGTCTGATGTATCTGGCGATCCATTTCAATTTCGGAGACTGTACTTTCGGCAACTTGAGCTGTTGTATCTTCTTCCACCATTCGATCGATTGTCTCAATATCCAATCGGCCAATGAAGTGATAATCTGCCTTGCCACTTGATAGTGCTGTCAATGTTGCAGCACTGCTAGATTTGTCAATATCAGCGAGGTTTATTCCTTGTACCATTGGCCCATAATGAGCACCGTCAAGTTCATCATCATCAACATCTTCATCATCATCATTTTTGTCGTCGATTGAGTTGTAACCCGAAACTTCAAGATCATACTCGCACTCACCGTCAATTGATCGATATCTTTCAACGTCTATGTCTGTACGTGTCTGTGATATCCTCCGCGACATATAGTAGTCTGCACCATACTTTGCATAGTTTTTGGCTTCAGGGGGTGATGATTCCCACCACTGATGAAATATGTCGTGTAATGAGCAATAATCACGTGGAAAACCGGCTCCATCACGAAATGGATGAAAGAGAGTCATGAGATGTCGATAGTATTTTTCTCGACTATCATCAGTTGTATCGGGTTGAGAGATATCTGGCAATCGTGCGTGTACCACAGTGATCATTACAGGAAGTTTTCGTCTGGTAATTGTGTGTGTTGTTTGCTGGGGGTGTGATTGTAATAACTGAATTCCAGTTTTTGATCTTCGCTTTTCCCATAACTGAATATATTCAGCCAAGCATAGTTCTTCCAATGAATTTGGTCGATAGATGTAATCCAGATATTGACTGGACACGTGGAGCGCACTCGGATCACTGCTCAGCAATACGTCAATATCTCCGTCATTGTTCACAGCCCGCTCCACCGACTCCAGGAAAAGCTTGACAAAAGAATGGGAGGAGTATACAGCTGATTCACGATCCAAATATAACGCAGCTAAAGGAGCAGATACTTCTTGAGCGTTCGAGAGTGAGCAGAGCATTGATCGAATATGGTGAGTACCAACTTTAAAAGTGTCAGACGCGTCCAAGTCTGCCCTTGATGCCTTATCGAAAGCGTTAGCGTGGAGTGCAGCAAGATTTTCAACTGAGTTTTGCTCTTTGGTGCTGTACTTAACCATATAAAACCCTTTTTCAGGTCCTGTCGCTCAGCATAGGAATCAGCTACTATAACAAAGTGATTACGAGCATGTGAAAAAAAAAGCGTACCTTCACCAGCAGCGAGAAACTTGACGTCATGGTTTGTTTTGAATATCGCCGCGATTAATGGTATGTAACCATTCACATACTCATTGCCATGGGCGCGGTCAAGTTCTAATGTATCGTCACTAGTCCAACGCAATTCTGGACAAACACTTTTTGGAAAAAACATACGGCAAACCTTCCCAGTTGGTGTTCGCTTAGTTTTCTTGAAACATGATACCGAATGGGTCCATCGGTGATGCTGAAATGTAAGCAGCGCTTTTGAAAATATGAGCGAGGCATTACTTGTGCTGTCGGTTGGTAGTTGGAGCGGTTCTGGGTGCGCAATTTGCTGAAATATGCTTCCTTCAGATAACAAAATGCGGCTATCATCATCAATCTTCTCTTTAATACGCGCATCTAGAAGTTCACTCCCCCCATATGTAGCGCTGCACTGACCACACACTGTTGTAGGTGGTCGATAAGCATTTTTAGAAGGACGTTGAAAGTGTTGGTGTGTAAACGCTACTGGTTGCAATGTTAACGCTTTGCAAGATGGGCATTCTAGGCTTGCTCCGATCGGAACAGATGCTGTAGTAATTGATCCGACATAGCGCTTCACTCGATCTTTAAAATCTTGACTGCGTAAAAGCACATAGTACTCATCCACGGTAGAAGGTAGTCCGTGAACCCATATAAGCATATGACAGTGTAGATCACCAGTAGAATTCTGGCTCTCCACTGCTCCAAAGTACGCTTTTGTGTACCCAAAAATGCCGCCTCCAACACGAGGAGAGTTGGATTGAACGTCCCAATTCAGAATCGTATCAACAAACATGTTCATCACTCGATTAAAGTATTTTGCGCATGCCACGGGGTTTTCAGTAGCAATTTTCCCAAGGAGTGCTTTACTAACTTGAAACTGGTTGTTGAGTTCGTTTTCAACATTACCAACAAATGATGGCTTGAAATCTCCGGAGAGGTAAGCAATGCTGAGTGTAGTGGAGCTGCACGGTGAAATTGTAAAAAATATAGCTGGCTGCCCCAAGAACATCATCATAGACATCAAATCGGCCCGAGATTGTGTTTTTTCTTCGTTTGACCCCCAGTACGCTCGCATTCCAGTGGATATACCAGAGTATAAGTCTTGAACAGATTGACTTACAGCGGGTTGAAGAGGCGGCGGCTTATTGTTTTTAAATGCTTCCAATCGAGCTTGCTTATATAGGCAATGCGCGAGCAATGCGTCTCGGTCTGTATTTGCCGCGCTACGTGCCATTGCAGGAGACAATTTTGCTTTTATATATACAGCATTGAGAGCACGATGTCTCGCGATAACATCAAACGCAATGAGCATAAAAGTTGGGTGGCGGGCATGTCTTCGAGATGAGAGTCTAAGACAATAACGGACGTATTCTTCAAGACCTATTTTGATTTCTCGATTTTCATCGAGTCCACCACGACCGAATGGGTACAGCTCACAAAATGACAACGCCCAGTATTTTGGATCAAAGTCAGATTGAATCACATTCGAACGATAAACCACAACATCGCGAAGCTCCAAAACACGCTGTATTGCTTCATCGTTGCCTTCGATATTGTGAGAGGTCACGATACCACTTGCTACTTGCTCAATAATCTCTTCTTCAGCAGTTACAATATCACCTGCACTCCCCGGTGTGTTAAATCGGGCAAGCACATTGTCTAAGCAATCAGCGATTTCCTGGGATTCACTTTTCTTACTGGTGCCAGTCGAATTGGGTTTACCGTAAATGCCAGATTTCGGTTGTTCCTCTTGGTCATCACTGTTGGTATCTCCACTTTCTGCTTCGTCCACTGTTCTATCCACAACGACCCGAGTAAATTGTATTGTGTCGTCCACGAGTTCCTGGCCTTGTTCTGTAGCAGCGTACATATGATTGTTCGCGAGATACCACTGAAGTTGGTGCTGTAACCTGTGCCACCTCACTTCATATTTTTTGTACGTAGCAATTTTCTGTGCAGATGTCATTGCACCAACCATAGTAACACGAAAAGAGCCTGACGACACGATCTCTCTCGGCAATAATTGCGCTGGTGGATCTGGCAATGCGCGAAATAAATAGGCGTGAGACCTAATTACAGAGTGTTTACCGCCTCGAACAACTGAAAGGAAGCGGCTTGGTTGTGTCAGATTTAACATTGCGTTCTCAGTCAGTGTTGTGTCATCGAACTTACTTGGCAACACTCCAATGAACAATCCGTTTGCAATTGCAAACTTAGGAGGTTTCTGTAAACTCTTGTTGTTTAGTGAAGTGTTGCACGATCTACAGAGATTCAACACTGCGTTCCCTTGCACAGATTTTACTCCTTTCTTCGACAACATCATGTTTTGCAATTCATTCGACAGAGAGGAGCAGTCATAGAATGCTCTGAGTTCATTCGGCAGATCATTTGCGACCTTCAGTCGTCGTCGCATTGAGTCGATCAAGGAAGAACATTTTGAGATGTCTTTCTGGATGATGTTAGATCTTGGACAAAGGCAGTCACAAACGGCGCACACAAGTTCTTCTTCTGTGTTGACTCTAATGGCTTTGCAGCACCGCTGATAGATTTGCTGCTTCACTTCCTCAGATATCTCAATGAACCCATTCGTGTTGTCCAAACCATCCAAAAAACCGTGTGAAGCCAGTCCTGCGAAGATATCATTACATGTTGATTGATCGTTTTCAATTCCCTGGTCTTGCTCCTCATCAGTGCCACGGTTACTTGATGACACTCTCGGCGTCAGTCTGCTTCTTCTTTCTCTAGTTCGTTGTCGATCGACCTCACGAACTTGTGATTCCTGCTCACGGGAAAGCCTGCTTCGAGCTTGTCGTTTTTGAGCAGCACCACGAGTCGTACATTTGGTCTCAATGTTGTCCGCTTTACGCTTCCACTGCTTCATTGTATCTTGCTGAGTTTTCAGGTGGTGAATATCTCACGAGCAGTACCACACATGGCGCATCCCATCAATCAATTGCACCATTTCCAGAAATTTCATTGTATTTGCTACGGTGATTTTGAACCGCGTAGCAATCTGCAGCCGTCACGAAAACGGGACTTGCTGAGATCGCGATCAGATCAGATCACGAAGTAGCATTTTGAGGGATTAGAAGGAGGCTGATGAGAAGAGAGCAGCTCGAAGTGAGTTGGCAAGAGCGCAGTGGTTGGCGATGGTTAACGATGGGAATGACGACTCTGGATCTGCAGTTCCAGGTTTAGGCTTTGGGTTTGTAGCGTATTGGCTTTATACGGCAACTACTAATATCCGTGTTGGTGCGATTAGTCTTGTTAAGCGCATTCAGTTGCTCGTTCAGCAGCGGTATTGGATTCTTCTCGTACTCAAGTATGCATTGATCACCACGGCGAGACCGACCAGTGACTAGGATGAGTGGTAAGTAGCTTCGCGTTGATATCTCTATGGATGTGGTTGAGCGCCGTGAAGCACCGGAACAGATCCCTTGTTTTGTTCGGACAGTGCCAACACCCCCCGCCTTGGGTTGCTGCTGACGACGATACGGTTAGCATTTGCCTGATTGAGTTTCTGCTGCTACGTTATACGCCAGATTCGTCATCAACCGCACGTTCTGAATCAGCATATGCAAGCCTCGCTGTTGACGAAGTAGATCAACTCATCTCCTTCCCTGCGACGCCAAGTCAACTGCACCGCGACGCATAACAACTCTAAGCTCCTCTACACAGTTGATTGATACTGCCTTGATCACTACTACACGTCCTTCATATATTGAGCGACAACCCCATACCGGCTTCGGCGCCGCTGGAGTTTGTTCATCGCACTCTAATCCTTGGTGAAGCAAAGCACACATCCATGGACCCTCACAGCTTCTTCGAGAAGGTCCATCTATAGAAGATCCGCATGATTTATAGCCAATGATACCCCTTAATCGGGGCTAAAATAAATACTTTCATCCAATCAAAACGTAGTTATACAAACCACCAGCCCGTTGCCTTCATTTTCGAATCGAGCTCATTTGAACAAGGCGGTGGCACCAGCTTTTCCGAGTCCTCGGGTCGAGGATCTGCGCTCCCCTTCGTGCGCGCGGAACCTCCCCTTGGACGCCGCCGTCTCCATGTCGCCCTTGTCTCCGACGTGCACCACCACGAACGACCGCGGGTCGCGTCCTGGTCCTCGAGCAACTGAGCTCCATTTCAAGCTGGGGAGTACTAACGGGCGCAAGGCAGCAAGCGCAAGTAGGAGAACGAGTCGCTGAGCGCAATTCATTACAACCAGGCATCAAGTAGGGTAGTGAGCAAGCCAAGGAGCGCAGGGAGCAGCCAACGAGCAAACCTCTACAATGACCTGATTGCCTAACGCTAACACTTTTTTTCTGATCACACAGTAATATTCGTGCAGCGGGACCCCCAGCTTAAGCTGCGTTTCGATCAAATGAACATGTCGAGCGAAGATCAAGAGCGCGTTAGCATGCTGGACCCTTTGTTTCTGGCGCTGTAGTCACTTACAATTTTGTATGCTCAACAGCAACCGATCACCTCACAAGTATTCTCATTCAGGCCAGCAGAATAGATACCCAAGGCCTCCAAACACCGTTCTCTCTGAGCGTACACGAGCACTGCACAATGATGAATTCCAACAACCAGCTACAAGTGATGATATCCTTTGGCAAAGATCCGATGCGAGTTTGTGCCTCAACGGAATTCCCGCACAACGCTAAAAGACATGACAGGCTCTCAACTGCACTACCCCCACTAATCACCATAGCCAAATGCCGGAGTACCCCGTCAGCGATTTCATCCAGCAGCGACTCGACCACAGAGTCCGGCATGCTTGTCGTCACCAGCTGCTCCCCGCTCGAGGTGCTCAACGATGCAGCATTTACGGCCACCGTGGCGCCACCGACTGCACTCGTTGAGCCCAGATAGAAAGAAATCTTCTTGTTGGTGTGGGGCGTGCGCCAGTGCTCACTTGCTCCACTCAGTCCGGACTAGGAGGTAGCGACACAGACCCTAGATGACCGGGAGACTTTGACGAGCTACCAGCGATGGTCACATTGCCCACGCATGATCCAGTGCTCAACCTGTACCTATAGTTACTGATCTGCTGGAGCCGTCAGAGCTATCATCAGAACTCACCGACACCACGCCTGAAAAAAATCAACACCGAAGCGCTGATTGTCACACCCACAGCTCTACCGCTGTCGACACAGGACGAAGCATTACTTCCCAGAATCACGTCGTCGCTCAAGGCACCGACACCGTTTATGCCGAGCTCAACGACAAAGAGCTGCTTCGGACCCCGCTGCCGCTGCTCCAGGCTGGCACAGAAATCGTGCCGTCGCCGCCGCTAGAGGTGCTCGCACCCGTGGCAATTGTCACAATGCGGCCCGTGCTTCCCGTCGTGATGCCGCAAAAAACGCGGGCGTTACTCTCGTCCAAACCGCTTGTGCTAGACGCTGCAGCAGACGACGACTCCAAGGGCACGTCGACGCAACTCGCGCTGCAGACACTGCTGTCCTGGGCAAAATCCTCCAAAATGACTTCCAGTGCAGCCCGAAGCCGAGACGACGCCTTTCGCGTAGCTACCAGCAAGACTATCCGACCACCTGCTAGTTAGTGGCCACTATACTCGCCGACGTCATGCGCCGCCGGAGATCAAAGCATATAGCAGCGCTCGTCGAGCACGAGCAGCAATGCGACCACCGACGATAAAATTGCCCCTCGCCAACAAGGCTCGCTTGAAGTGGCCGGTTGACGGTGTCCTCTACTACCGACAGACGCAAAGTTCTCGCAGTCAGAGAATGCTGCGCTTTCTCCGGACAGGCTGTTAGTGTCGCCAGTCACCGCCGGATGCAGAGCTGCTTGAAACACGCACAGCTCCGCTCTCCACGTCCTCGCCACAGCGCTTGAACCCACGCTCACCGCGCCGCTTGTCGTCGACTCGCTAGCACCACTCAGAATGCTCTTGCTGCCGCCCGCGCCACTCGACGACGCACCACTTTACAGGGAGATGGACGCGCTGCTGCCATCCACGGAAGATCCTCCTTCGACCTCGATCTTGCCGGCAACAGATTACAGCGACGATCCGATTCCAATACCCACGGACCCACTCGACACGCCAAAGTCGCCACTCGTCACGCTCACGTTGCCGCTGCTGCTACTGCTGCTGCTCGCAGCACCGAGCGTCGAGAACACCACTGTGCCGCTCGTCGACAAGCCATCGCAACAACAGAACCGCCAACAGAGCCGGATGACGACCCGCCATCCACCATCACATTGCCGCCCACGCCCTGAGCGTTGCTGGAGCCGAGGACCTTCACAGACTGCGCCGCACTCGCGCTGTCCACCTATCCGCCCTGCAACAACACGTCGCTGCCGACGCTGCTGCCCTGGATGATTCGGATACCAACTCCAGAGCCGCTTGACACGAGCATCGCGCAGACAAACCGCTGCTTAAGTTGCCGCTTGACATGTTCGCGTCACCACCAGCGCCGCTCGACGAAGTACCGCCGAGCACACGCAGAGAGCCACTAGAGCCGCTCGACGACGACACATCGCCGCTCACATACACTTGCCCGACGACCCGCTCGCAGAGTCGCCTCCGCTCGCCAACACAGAGCCGCCGGATGCCGAGATGCTTGAGCCGCCGGATGCCGAGATGCTAGAGCCGCCGACAACGCCCTCAGCGCCGCCGACAGAAGTCGCGCTGGATCCACTGCTCACCAATACTTCGCCCGACGCGCCATCCACAGTCGAGCCAGACTGCACTCGAACCGCACCCGACACGCTGCTTCCAGATGACACGGCGCTAGACACGGACACATCGCCGCTGCCGGAAACACCCGATCCGCTCAACAACGACACGGAACCTCCCGTTGACTGACTGCTCGCGCCGCCAGACACAGACACGGAACCGGCCGTAGACGCCGACGTGCCAGACGACACACGGACCGAGCCGCTGCTACTACTTGTGCTCGCAGAATCGCCCGACACCACCGTCACGTCGCCTGAAGATGAGCTTGCGGACGTGCCACTCCCGACCACCGTGGCTCAGCTCGGACCCGTAGACGTCGTCGCGGCAGCGCACCTGCTGCTCGCAGTGCCGTGCACTCGAATCACTGTCGAGCTACGCCTTCCCCACCAGCACCTTGCCAAGGTGACCTTGCGCTGCTGCGTCTTCTTCGCTCGCGCATCTCCAAGAAACTCTTCGAGCAACATGACCTTCTACCTGTATACGAAAGTCACATTATATATAATATAGCAGTGTATAGACAATTTTTGAACTTGTTTTTTGTATATAGCAGTTTTGTTTTTCGTTTTCCCAGACCCGAAACATTAAATGTAGCAGTTGAAGGTTACGCGAAGGTAAAGTTGCGGACGGACAGAAGACACGCAAAATGTACCCATCACTCTACACAGCATTATGATTTTTATAGAGTTTTTATACTATACTTACCTATGGAAGTTACCAATACAGCGTAACCAATTATTAGTTGTTTAAGGCTTTTGGCTCCAGTCAGACGAAAATCGGTCAATCCCTGTAACAACTCTGGATAAAGCAAAATGTACCCATCACTCTACACAGCATTATGATTTTTATAGAGTTTTTATACTATACTTACCTATGGAAGTTACCAATACAGCGTAACCAATTATTAGTTGTTTAAGGCTTTTGGCTCCAGTCAGACGAAAATCGGTCAATCCCTGTAACAACTCTGGATAAAATCCAGAGAACACATTATTGACATATTATTAACACGTATACTTGTCGAAGTGCAGCCCTTCCGCCGGAGCATGCCTAATCGGGGGCGCCATGCCATGCGCCAGCGATTCTTCTCCAGCCACGGTGCCCCGCCTGCGCTACGGTACGAACGGCGCTCGTCCCCCCATGCAGCGCGGCGTTAGCTACTCGCGGGCCGGAAGGAGTCGCCAGCCGAGCGGTGAGCATCGCGGGTGGTGGCGCGGCCGCCTTGGCCCGGCGATACCTAGCCAAATGGCTGGATACAGATGTGGTTGTCAAGCTTTTCTTGCAGGAGGCAGCCCTCTCCTCGTTCGAGGATGAAGCTCAAATGTGGCAGCAATTACGACACCCAAACGTGATCACGATGCATGGTGCATGCGAACCAGGTCCTGGCTTGCAGCTGTTCCTTTGTGAGTTTGCAAGCAACTGATCGTTGAAGCTGCAGTATTCGAGTTGGCGAAATGGTCAAAATGTGTGCACCAAGACGATGGTCTGGCCTTTGCTCATGCACTGTGTCTCGAAAAACGTAGCCAAGAAAAGAGCTCATGACACTCTGTTCATGAGATATAGAGACGTGGCCACGAATGCACAGATTCATGCTTGCATTTCCTAGTGGTATCGCGTCGTTGTCGTTGAATAATTTCATGATGTCCACCACATCTTGATGCCCGCTTTCGGCAGCAATTCGAGCTACAGACTTTCCGGCTAGGTCTTCAACAAACACGCCGACAGTATGTTCTTCCTCAAGATATTGAACCACTTGAATGTGTCCCGTCCATGAGTGCAGTAGCCCCACCATTGTCCACAGCATCCACGTCCGCGCCATGGTCCGGGAGATACCGAACGACTTTGACGTGACCACACCAAGCAGCCCACATCAAAACCGTCCTCCCAAATAACAAAAAAAAACTTGCCTTCTACAAATATTGAGCCCACGTACTTTCAGTTCTCGAGGGCTCATTGTACAACTGAAATCGACAAGAGACAATTTTGACGGACTCTCGCCACCACACTAGATATCACCACGTTGTTGCAACGAAAATCACCACATGCAATTCCCGGGGCGCGAAAAAAAAAAAAACTAGATCAAATGCAGATTCCGAACGTCTGGTGAGGTCTGAGCAATCAGGACAACGGCATTTAGACAATTATGGTTCAGATTCAAACGTATATGATGTATGACTGTGAACCATGTGCTGGTTATCACGAATTCTGCCTTTCGGGTGAGATAGTTTCGGAAATTTTGATTCATGGTATTCATGACCGCACTCCCATAGTATCGTGTCGGCATCGTCTTCTATCACGAGATACCAAACCAAGTCAATACGCTCTTGCTAAGACCCTGCGTCGACGCTGTTCCCTCAGAGTTACCCGTAGTACTTGCGCCACCACCATTTTTTCCAGCAAGATACCGAACCACCTCAGTGTGCCCATTCTGGGCCGCCAACATTAGCGCTGTCTTCCCATCTTTGTCGGTGGCGTTCACGTCTGCGCTGCGGTCCCCAACGAGACACTTGACCACTTGAATATGTCCATTCTGAGCTGCCCACATCAGCGATGTGTATCCTTCGACGGCCTTCGTGTCTGCGTCGCGCATTCTAGCGAGATATCGAGCTACTTGAGTGCGTCTATTATCTGCAGCCAAAATCAGCGCTGTGGATCCGTTGTTGCTCGTCGCACAAACGTCGGCACCACAGTCTTCAACCAGATACCTGATGACTTGCATATGTCCATTTTGAGCTGCCAGCATCAGAGCTGTCCATCCAATGTTGCTTTTAGCATTCACGTCCACGTCGCATTCTCCAGCAATGTATCGAACCACTTTAGTCTGTCCTGTTTCAGCAGCTGCCATCAGCGCAGTCCACCCGTCCTTGGATCTGATGTTTAACTTCGCGCGGTGTTCTTCCACGAGATACCGAACGACTTGGACGTGTCCCTTTTGAGCGGCCGCTATCAGTGCTGTAAATCCTTCTGAATTCTTTGCGTTCACATCCACGTTGCACTCTTCTACGAGACACTGAACTACTTGAATGCTTCCATTCCGAGCGGCATCAAAAAATGCAGAGCATCCGTCTTTGTCCAAGTCATTCACGTCAACGTTGCATTCTTCAACAAGATACCGGACAATTGGAACGCTTCCGGCTTGGGCAGCTAGCCTCAGTACTGTCCATCCGTTTTTGTCCGATTCATTCACGTCAACGTTGCGTTCTTCAACAAGATATCGGACGATTTGAACAAACCCAAAGTTGGCAGCAGACATCAGCGCTGTCCATCCTTCCAGGTTTGTCGCATTCACATCTGCACCACATTCTTCTGCAAGATACCGAACAACCTGAAGAAATCCATTCGCCGCAGCGAACATGAGCGCTGTCCATCCTTCTGTGTTTGTTGCGTTCACATCTACACCGCATTCTTCGATGAGATATCGAACCACTTGGATGTGTCCATTCCCGCTTGCTTGCATCAAAACAGTCGATCCATTGTTGTTCGTGGCCTTCGCATCCGCATCACACTCTTCGATAAGATATCGAGCCACTGCAACGTGCCCATTCTCAGCAGCAAGCATCAGCGCTGTCCATCCGTCTTTGTCCGTGGCATTTACATTTGCACCGTGCTCTTTCACGAGATACCGAGCCACCGCAATGTGCCCATTCCGAGCGGCCCACATCAGCGCTGTCAATCCGTCTTTGTCCGTGACATTCACGTCCAATTCGCGTACTTTCAAAAGATATCGAACCACTGCAAGATGTCCATTCTCACTTGCCTTCATCAATACTGTCGATGCGCTGTTGGTAGTGGTTTTGATGTCCGCGCCACGTTCATCAACAAGATATTGAATCACATCAATGTGTCCACCCTGAGCAGCACATATCAGTGCCGTCCATCCATTGTTGGACGAGGCGTTCATATCCGCGCCACACTCTTCCACAAGATACTGAACCACTTCGAGATGTCCATTCAGAGCAGCCCGAATCAAAGTCGTGTCGCCTTCGTTGGTTGTAGTATTCACCTCCGCGTCGGATGCTGTCACGAGATACCGAACCACATCAACGTGTCCTTTTTCAGCTGCCCACATCAGCGATGTCCACCCAACTTTGTCTGAGGTATTCACATCCGCTCCGTGTTCTTCCACGAGGTACTGGACGACTTCCAGCCGTCCGCTCTTAGCAGCAAACATCAGCACTGTCGTTGCATCTTTATCGCTCGCGTTCTCATCTGCACCGAGTTCTTCCACGAGATGACGAACCACTTGAATGTGTCCGCTCCCCGCAGCCTTCATCAGCGCCACCTCTCCTTTGTCGTCCGAGGCATTCACATCTGCACCGTCACGAACTAGCTCCTTCACCAGATCGAGGTCGCCTTCAGCGGCCGCTGTGAGGAGCCTGTCACTAGCTCCACTTGCCATCTTCTTCGTCGCAGCCGCCGCCTTCGCGACAGGAAGCTTGTTCGAGAGTGAGCACACCTCCATCTTCCTTCTCTTCTCTTCATCTCTCATGCACGTGTCATGATATGTGAGAACCTCTTTTCCGGTACTACAGTGCATCACATGGATGGTCATGGACGGTGCTGCATCTTGACAGCTGTGCTCTGGAGCCTCCAAGTCTGGAAAATCGAGATGAGGTTAGTCTCTCGGTTCTTGAATGAAGAACCGAAGAATCTTGATGGCTCACACGGCATTCCACGGGTGCTGCATGACCTTGACGGTGAATCGTAGATCCTCCAACCCACGGGTCGAGTGGAGTCGGATGGTTTGTCGCCGTGTACATCAATTTGCTTCTTCACGAGAGTCCACTCGACCTGACTGAGCTCAGCTCTTTACGTAAAACTTTAGGCATGGGAGTTGGTTGCGTGTGGGCTCTTGAGCGGCGACGAAACCCTCGACCAGATAGAAGACGCACCGGGTCAGCTGAAAGAATCGGGAGAGTGATCGGTTCTGAGTATCTAAGATGGTTGCTGCTCTTTCATGTCGGTGGTCAACAATTAGTTTTACACGAGCGCAATGCTGTACCTGCACTTGAGATGCGTGCGCGCGAGATGGAATTCAGACCACAATTCTGGTACCGTTTACTTTAGATTGTCATGTGCCTCAAGAAGTGCCGTAAGCAGCAACAGCAAAATACAGCAGCTGACATGGAGACTGGACATGAACCTTACATCACTACCGACTCCATCTCAAAGAAACCGAAAAAGAAAGGCACCATCACTGCCCATGAAGCGGTGTATCGTTACTGGTGGTAGTAACTGATGGTAGTAAGCCTTTGCTCACCCCAAGAAACAACCAAACAGAATTTTCGTAGATAGCTTCGCGATAGCCCAATGGTTGTATTCACAATCTATTTGCTTGAATTGATTCGATGACTCCGTCGTTCATTTGTGATCCGAACAATCGCCACCAACATCACAGAAACCATTGTGTCCAAAAGTACAAGCACGGCGCCACAAACAGAAAGCTGTCCATACGGTCGAGACAGCCTCCATGGCCAGGAAAGAACGAACCCGAGTCCTTGACGTGAGCGAGACGCTTCAGAAACGACTCCACGAGGTCACCAAGGATACACAACACGCCCAGCACCGATCCCAGCGCAATCTGCATTTCGAGTGGTACAACTTCTGTCGTCGGTAGCATGGAATGTAGCCCATCGATGCTATGGCAAAGCCCAAACATGACCACAACGGTAGCCACACTTGATCCAACGCCACCAACTGCACCAACAACCGTCTTGCCTGGGCTGATGGTAGGAGCGAGCTTGACACTACCAAACGCGGATCCCATCACCAACGCACCAGTATCACAGATCCACGAGCAGCAGAGTCCGAGGATCTGGAGTCCCAGTCCGAATTCTCCGCCAGCAGAGCGTAGAAGAATCGCGTGGGTGAAGCCGTTCACGATGAAGAAGAGCGCGAACGCATCAAGAAGCATCGCGACAAGAATCGCTATTCACATCATCACGAAAAGGTGTGAGCTCGACCGTCCTTGAGTCGCTATTCATCGCTTAGTTTCTTTCACTACTGAGCTTACAAAGACACCATCGACTAATCATCGGTGCCTCTCATGATATCAAGATGTTGCAACAACGTTCACGCCAGCAATTCTCGCATCACAAAGGTGCCTAAAATCTTGCGCAATGTCCTAACGAAGAGTGGGCTGCATAAAGAATAAACACACTTCTTGACTCCAATGAACCACCTGTTGATATATTCGCAGCCGATATTGCATGCGTCGATGAATCGCGCCATAAGGCTCAATGACCTTGGTTGGAGTTGCCAGCAACAACTCAGATGGAGGTATTTTCTGACTTTTTCTACCACGAGAGGCCAAATCACAACAGCGCACCATTGGCGACATTCCGTGTTAAAGCTATCCACCCGGTACTCTCCGTGGCATTCGCCTCACCTCTGTGTTCTCCAGCAAGATACTTAACCACCGCAGTGTGTCCTTCGTCAGCGGCCTTCATCAACGCTGTCTTTCCGTCCTTGTCCATGGCGTTGATATCTGCGCCGCACTCTTCGGCAAGATATCGAACAACTTCAATATGACCTTTGCCGGCAGCCAACATCATCGCAGTCTTGCCTTCTTCATCGGATGCGCTCACGTCCGCACCAACCTCCCCAACGAGATACTGAACCGCTTCAACATATCCGTCCTCAGCTGCCACCACCAGCGCTGTTATTCCATCGCTGGCTGAGGCGTTGACGTCAGCGCCGCATTCTCCAGCAAGGTACTGAACCAATTCAATCGATTTTTTGGCAGCAGCCGACATCAATGCTGTCCATCCGTCTTGGGTCTTGGCGTTCACATCGACTTTGTGCTCTCCAGCAAGATATCGAACCACCTTGATATGCTCGTTCTGTGTTGCTACCATAAGCACTGTCCATCCGCCTTTGATTCTAGTGTTGACGTCCGCACCACAGTCTCTGGCAAGATATCGAACCGCTTCTACGTGCCCTTTTTCAGCAGCATTCATCAGAGCAGTCCTTCCGTTGTTGTCCGAGGTATCCAAATCAGCATTACAATCCTCAATGAGATACTGAAGCACTTCAATGTGTCCATTCATTGCAGCTAACATCAGTGCCGTCAGTCCTTCCGTACCCTTATCGTTCACATCCACCCCGCACTCTCCAACCAGATATTGAACCACTTTCGTGTGTTCGTTCTCAGCTCCCAGCATCAGCGCTGTCGATCCCTCGTTGCTCCTTGCATTTACATCCACGTCGCGTACTCCAGAAAGATATCGAACCACTTCAATTTGGCCATTGTGAGCAGCCGCCATAAGAGGTGTCCATCCGTATGTGTCGACGACTTTCGCCAGCGTGGGGTCTTTATCGACAAGATATCGAACCACTTCAATTGAACCGTTGGCGGCAGCCGTTATCGTCGCTGTCAATTTGTGTTTATCCATCGCGTTCACATCCGCGCCACATTCTTCCACGAGATACCGAACAAGATCGACAGATCCATTGGTTGCAGATGCTATGAGCACTGTCCATCCATCGACGTTAACATCCGCCTTGCATTCTTCCACAAGATATCGAACCAGATCGACGGATCCATTGCTTGCAGATGCTATGAGCGCAGTCCATCCATTACCGGCAGAGCCGCGTTACATTCTCCAGCAAGATACCGAACCACTTCGACATGTCCACTTTCGGCGGCCTTCATCAGCACTGTCCATCCGTCATTGTTCGATGCAGTCACATCCGCATTTCGTTCATCCACGAGATACCGAACCACCTGGATTTTTCCGCTCGCAACAGCAGACATGAGCACGGTTGACCCATCATTGTCACTGCAGTCTTCTTCCACGCCGCAATCCTCAATAAGATATCGAACCACTTGAAAGTCCCCATGAAGCGAGGCAGCCATCAGCGCTGTCCAACCGTCATTATTCGTGAGATTCACATCTGCGCCACGTTCCTCCACGAGATACCGAAAAAACTCGACAGAGTCCCTTCTAGTGATCAACATCAGCAGTGTGCATCCATTGCTATCTGAGGCATTCACGTCCACGCCACGCTCTTCCAAGAGATACCGAATGACTTCACTGTGACCAAGGTGAGCGGCCAACGTCAGCACTGTGCATCCACTGTTGTCCAAGGCATTCACATCGGCGCCGCGCTCTTCCACGAGATATCGGACGACTTCCATGTGTCCATTCTCCACAGCCCTGATCAGCGCCGACGACAGGGTTGATGCGTCTTCGACATCTGCTCCACCACTGACCAACTCCTTCACCAGTTCGAGGTCGCCTTCAGCGGTCACCGTGAGGAGCCTGGCCAGGCTCCTCACGGTGCCTGGCACCAGCTCCGTTCTCCATCTTTATTGAAATCACTTTTGCGACTGTGCGCTTTTTAGAGAGTGGACACGAGCTC
Source organism: Phytopythium helicoides (assembly GCA_024867545.1). NCBI lineage: Eukaryota > Oomycota > Peronosporomycetes > Pythiales > Pythiaceae > Phytopythium > Phytopythium helicoides. Next base: position 106,485 of record JANFNE010000009.1, on the reverse strand, counting down.
ACCACTCTTCCGTCCTCGAGGCTCGAGCCTACTATGATATATATCATGCCACATGATATACTAGAACCTCTGTGTTTACGACGAGCATGTTCGGGTGATGCAGCTGGTCGATATAGTTGGCCTCTACCACGAAGGCTCGCTAAACTTGAGCGACCCGTAACTTCCGACATACTACAAGTGCGAATGCTGCTGAATTGCCTGGGCCTAGTCAGAAGCACTCCAGTTGCTTGTTGCTGGATGTCAAAGTTACGTAGGAGTCACCTCGCGCGTGCATCGAGCGCACGGGTTCGCCAGGCTCCAGCAATTCCATGCAAAACAGTCGCAACCGCCTTTGCTGCAGGAAGCTTGTTCGAGAGTGAGCACGTGTGCGACGAGTCGTAAAACTACATATACCGGTATGGGTGGAGAGACAACCCTCAACATGTGCTTGGAGTGTGCAGGAGATAATGTCGTCTGCCTTTTTGACTCATACCGTTCAATTCAACTTTCCTACTTTATGCTTGCTCTTCCTACCGACGAAGGCTCACGGAAAAGCGTTGGGTGTCGTTGATCGACGCCTGCGGATCAACACGGTGGCACCTCCTACAACCATCAAACTGGCAACGAGGCAACCGATGACAATGTAGACGGTGGAGGTCGGACTAGAGCTGCTACCTTCACACAAACACTTGTTGGTCGTGTCCAGTGAGCACTTTTCGCTCTCATCGCAGCAGCACGAGTTGCTTTCGCCATTGGAGTCGACCCACGCGTTGCAGTACTTGCCGGGCCCACCAATTGCGGTCGCCGTGGTGCAGTTCCCGGTATCGCGGCACACGTCGCACGTCGGCCAGCTCGTTGTCGTCGCGAGTAGCAAGAGGAAGAGGATGCCGATGAGCACAAGGTGGCGACGGCTGGATGATCGAAGTGCCATCCTGGAAGCGGGGCCAGTCGCGGTGCTGCAGATTGTGAAATGCGAGTCAATTAGTGTGCGCTGATGCAGCTGAATGATATTGCACCCACAATCGGGTTGCAGATAGTGAGGATGTGCAGGTTGCTGGTAGATTTCCGACTAATCGATTCGATTCAACTAGATTTTCTGGAGTGGATGCCTTGAAAGCTCGCCCGTTAGCGACCATGTAAGCTTCTACAGGTACACTGTTTGCGATCATCACGAATTCAAAGCCCGGAGCACCTGACTCTTGAAGTGAATGATCAGGATATCAGGAGGTCACCAGCAGATTTCCTGTCAGAAATGCATGTGTGCGTGTGATGTGCATTTTTGGTGTGTTCCAGCATTGTCTGACCTACACAACAGTAGATCCTCCTCTTTGGCTACATTTTCGAGGCACTGCTGTCAATTTCTTTTTTTTTTTTTTCAAGGTGTACATCAGTCGAGTATCGAATGACAACTTCGGTTCCAGTGGGAAGCTACGATGCACTACAGCGTTGCCACATGGTCTCATGATTCACAGGATCATTCTCAAAATTTCCTTGCACTAAGCACTCCAACCACCTGCAGCAGCTCGCTATGCCAACGATAAGACAAGGCACCTCGCAGTCCAGCCTCGCCATCTGGTTGATTGCGATCGGCATCATCCTCGCCGTGTTCGCAGCGGCCGCGATCGCCATGTGCCTCAAGAAGCGCCGTCAACGTCATCTAATGGACCAACAAGTGCCAGTCAACGTCGAGGGCGGTGAAGGAACCTACACGAACCAGATAATGGAACCTAACACAACGGGGTCGGCGCTGAGAAAGCCCAAGAAGAAGGGGACAGTCACGGCGCAAGAATCTGCAGCAGGGTTTGTTGCTGGTGGGTTTGCCTATGGTTTCACTACGTAAGCTTGTTTGCGACTTGACCATTGTGTCAGCAATGCTCCCATATTTTGCCCCAGAATTTGTCACAACACCTTTGAAGAGCAAAGCTGTAGTCATTTGAAAACACAACATGTTTGCCTGTACACGAAGTTTCTTGATTAGGCTTGAACACTTGCAGCGCTAGTTATAGTAGCTCGGTACGCAGTTTGGTGCATAGCCTGCAGAGTAGACTGGGGCATGCTGGTTGTGCTGCTGCTGCTGCTGTTGCTGCTGTGGCTGTTGATATACAACCAGTGGCTGTGGGAGAATGCCTTGTTCCTGTGGGGGGAATCCTTGTTGCTGCGGTGGATTGGAGCTTTGCGAATACACGATGGTTTGAACGTACACCGCGCCGCGATTCTCGTCATAGGTGTAGTCGCGCACCGGGCGACGAAGTCTATGGCACACGCGCACACAAAAGACGATCATCCCAACGCTGAAGACACCGACCATGGCGTAGAGAAAAAGGTGATCGTCCGGGATGGGAGTGTGACATACACAGGAAGAGAAACTAGCGCTCGCACACTCGTCTCCCTCCGCGCAGCAGCACGGTGTGTACTCGCCCAAATGGTAGTAGCTATAACAGTGCTTACCAGGGGATTCCTTGTAGGCTCTGGAGCACCTCCCCGTGTCGCGGCATAGCTCGCACTGCGTCGCCGAAGACGCATATACTCCCGAAGACGAGGTTGCTGACGACGACGACAAAGAGGAGGAAGAGTCCACGGCTGAGACGAGTGCCACCAGCAGCGCAGGGACGATAAAGCTTGAAAGTGTGAAGATTTGGCGCATTGCTGACCGCCGTTTCGTTCAGCGCATGAGCTCGTCGGCGATGATGCTAATTGGGAAATGGAGACTCCAACGATAAGGAGCATAACGTCCTAGTGCAACATTGCATCCACAATGTATGAAAGTGTCTCGTGGGAAGCATCGCGCCAAAAAAGTCCATCGGAGCTCGCGACTAATGCTCGAGCCTCGGTGACACCAGCAGTATTTTCATCTCGCCAACTTGCACATGCGATTTCCACTGCCTGTGACTAAATTATGTGTGGAGTCCTACAGTAGCTTGGCCTCAGTATCGCTCATCAGTACCAGTCCAGCCTCGAGCGTACGCTGGCTGGGGATAGACACCTTGCGGCGGGGGATTCATGTTCTGTGTGTACGCGACGGCTTGGATGTGCACGACCCCGCAATTCTCGCTGTTCGATACCCCGTGAAGATGTTGAATGCGTCTGCGGATGAAAACGACCAAGAGAATTCCGATGACGACCATGCCGACCACGACACATGTGACGATAACCCAGCGGTCCTCCGGTAGCTTGGTGGACAACTTGCACGAGCAAAATGTGCTACGAATCAGTTGGCACTCGTCGAGCTCAGCGCAGCAGCAAGCCGTGGCGGTCTCGCTAAAGCTGCTCTGGGCGTCGCGGCAGTACTTACCAGGTGCCCCGTCGTAAGCACTGGAACAGATCCCCGTATCGCGGCAGATCTCGCATTGTGTTGCCGAGGAAACGGAGGTGGTGGAAGATAGCGACGAAGACGAGTCGATGGGAACTGCGAGTCCAAGGAGCAGTGCGGCGACGAGCAAACTGAAGAGAATTCGATGCATGGAAATGAAGAGGATTGCGATGAGGACGAGATGGAGTCAAACCGAGTTTGAGTGGTTGCAGCTGGTGAAACCTTGGCAGTAGCACCGCAAAGTCACATCCACAATGTTGTGATGTCTCGCGGGAAAGCAGCTGCATGGGCGGGATCACGTCTGACGACTGGTGCGGTGCTTCATCATCACTGCTGATGGAAAGATTAAACGACTAGTGGTAATGGTACAGGTGAGAGCTGAGACATCAGCACTTGACAAAGCCAGAAGGAGCTCATGCATGACGTTCCGGGTGCGATCCCCGTGTGATATTAGAGTAGATAGTTACTTACTAGGCAATGCTGCACGTCTAGAAGTCGCCGGCGAAGTCTCCGCCGCCACCAAAGTCTCCGCCGCCGGCGCCGGCGTCGCTGATCATGTCGCCAAGGATGAGGCCGCCGAGCAGTCCACCCGCGGCGCCAGCAGCCACGGCCGTGCCAGGTGCCCATGCCTCGTCGGCCGTTGTAGCGGCGGTCGTCGTAGCCGCCGCCATATCCAGGGCCGTAGCCAGGAGCATATCCAGGCGCGTAGCCTTGCTGCGGGAGCAACGCCTTGCTGCGGGTAAGCAACACCTTGCTGCGGGTAGGCGCCCTGCGTGTACACAACTGGCTGTGCGTAGGCCGTGGCGCCGCCGTTCTCAATGTAGGCGGCGTCTCTCTTCTGCTGGCGGCGCCTGCGGATGCACGTGGCGATGAGGCCGGCGATGAGCACGCCGACAACAAAGCAGCCGATGAGGATCCACAGGTACGCGCGCGACTTGGCGCCGTGGTTGCACATGCACTCGTAGTTGGTGTTGGACGCGCAGACGTCGCCCGTGGCGCAGCAGCACGCCAGGTGCTCGCCCGTGTTGCTCAGCCACGCGTTGCAGTACTTGCCAGGCGAGTTGTCGTAGGCCTTGGAGCAGTTGCCAGTGTCGCGGCAGATCTCGCAGTTGGTCGCAGTTGACACGGAGCTGCTGGACGAAGACGAGGACGACGAGTCGGCGGCTGCTGCGACTCCCATGAGCAGTGCTAGAGCGAGCAGCAGCGAGTGACGCCGCGTCATTGGGGCTGGAGGAGGGCGAATGCGCAGCAGGAGGTCGAGTTGGGAATGACACGCATGTCAGGAAGAGCGTCAGAGCGGGGAGATGGACCTGCGTGGTGCAATACACGATGACGGTTTGATGGCCGGTGTCTCAGCGCTTCAGCCGCCGATTGACCTCTGGAAATGGATGGAATGGCTAATATGGTGTGAGTAGCGAGCAGCTCAGCTGAAGCAGCCCCAGTCCCCTCTCGCCCGGTCGAGACGCCACGCTCGACTTTCTTGATGGCTGAACGTGTCCGCCCTTGCGGTCCTCTGGTCGAAGGTCTCGCTCACATCGGAGCGATCCCTAGAGTGGATGCGCTTGGAAAATCCAGCGTGGGGGGGGCCTCCTCTGTACCACTGCGGCACCTGCGAGCAGCTCACTCACTCGACGGCGAGCTTCGCAATGGCTGCGACCCGAAAATCCAGCTGGCTCCATGGGGGGAGGCTCTCTCGATCGCGAGCATTTGACGAGAGCTTCAACCAGCATATTTTCCTTCCTGAGCGCGGCCAAAATCCGCTGTTCGACCCTCTTGGACCTTCGAGTGTCAAACGACTCTTCCAAGCGAGAAAATCACGGTCTCATGAGACGGTCTCACAGCCTCCAGGAGCCTCATGAGATCCTTGTCGAGCCCACAAAGCAGCTCCGCAACCAATTCTCGAGCACCAAAACCCCATCATGAAGCTAGAAAATCCCGACCACACTTGACCACGTTGAAGGGGTCACTCAACCGAGGCCCCCGCTTCCTGACACCCGACTGCGGCATTGTCGCCGAGGTGTCGTCTCCATGGCCGTGCAGTGGGGGCGGCGGCTGCTCACGGGGCTCGTGGGCATCCCCACGGCGCTCTGGCTGCTCTCGACGCCGCTCGGCATGCTGCTGCTCGCCTCCTCGCTCTGCGCGCTCTGTCTGCTCGAGTTTTCCGGCTCAATTGCTCCCGCGGTCGTCGCTTCGGCGCGCTCAAAAACCGACGAGAAGGACGAGGATCGCGCTCGAGATGGAAGTTCGTTGGCTCATCGAGTGGTTTTGGTGGCCTCGGGGGTTGTTGCGTGCGTTGCGGCGTCGACGGGAAGCAAGGAGGTGCATGGTGAGGAAGCGGTGGCGATTGGAGGATCGAGTTGGTGGTGGTGTTGATGGTGAATGGAACGGCAGATCTGGCAATGTTTGGCGGCTTCCTGATGCTGGTGTGCTTCCATCTAGCTCATGCTTCTTCTGCCAAGTACCACCAAGGTTAGTTGTCGAGAGGTGCTGTTGTGATGTTGACAGTTGAGCTCACACCTTTTCGTGATGATGTGAATAGCGATTCTTGTCGCGATGCTTCTTGATGCGTTCGCGCTCTTCTTCATCGTGAACGGCTTCACCCACGCGATTCTTCTACGCTCTGCTGGCGGAGAATTCGGACTGGGACTCCAGATCCTCGGACTCTGCTGCTCGTGGATCTGTGATACTGGTGCGTTGGTGATGGGATCCGCGTTTGGTAGTGTCAAGCTCGCTCCTACCATCAGCCCAGGCAAGACGGTTGTTGGTGCAGTTGGTGGCGTTGGATCAAGTGTGGCTACCGTTGTGGTCATGTTTGGGCTTTGCCACAAGCATCGATGCGCTACATTCCATGCTACCGACGACAGAAGTTGTACCACTCGAAATGCAGATTGCGCTGGGATCGGTGCTGGGCGTGTTGTGTATCCTTGGTGACCTCGTGGAGTCGTTTCTGAAGCGTCTCGCTCACGTCAAGGACTCGGGTTCGTTCTTTCCTGGCCATGGAGGCTGTCTCGACCGTATGGACAGCTTTCTGTTTGTGGCGCCGTGCTTGTACTTTTGGACACAATGGTTTCTGTGATGTTGGTGGCGATTGTTCAGATCACAAATGAACGTCGGAGTCATCGAATCAATTCAAGCAAATAGATTGTGAATACAACCATAGGGCTATTGCGAAGCTATCTACGAAAGTTCTGTTTGGTTGTTTCTTGGGGTGAGCAGAGGCTTACTACCATCAGTTACTACCACCAGTAACGACCCGCTTCTTGGGCAGTGATGGTGCCTTTCTTTTTCGGTTTCTTTGAGATGGAGTCGGTAGTGATGTAAGGCTCATGTCCAGGCTCCATGTCAGCAGCTGTATTTTGCTGTTGCTGCTTACGGCACTTCTTGAGGCACATGGCGATCGCGGCCGCTGCGAACACGGCGAGAATGGTGTCGATCGAGATAAACAACATGTCATAACGATGTCGTGCAACAGGGTGAAATGATGGGCAAACTTACTATGTGGACTACATATATATTTGATAGACCCTGGATGAGCGAAGGGAGACTCTCGAAAGCACGAAGATGGCCAACGCAGTTTGCTGTTGGCTTATTGCTGCCGCCGCTGAAGGTGATCTCGATTTGGTGATGGAGTTGCTGTGTGACCACACAAACATCAATTCCAGAGACAACTGCGCAGAGACGGCGTTGATGAGTGCAGCACAGAGTGGACACATCGACGTGGTTCGGTTCCTCACTGAACAAGGCGCGAGTGTCAATACCAAGGCCAAAGACGGATGCACAGCGTTGACAATGGCCTCTGAGAACCGACACATTGAAGTGATCAAGTACCTCTTGGAAGAATGCGGCGCGGATGTAAATACTATGGATGAGCGCGGATGGACGGCGCTGATGTGGGCCGCCAACAATGGAGACATTGAGATGATTCGGTACCTCGTCGAAGAACACAATGCGAAAGTACATGACAAAGATGATGACGGAGCATCAGCGCTGATCAATGCCTGCGAGAATGGACATATTGAAGTGGCGAGGTACCTCGTGGAAGAACATAATTCGGATGTGAATGCCACAACTATATTTGGGAGGACGGCTTTGATGTGGGCTGCTTGGTGTGGTCACGTCGAAGTGGTTCGGTATCTCGCGGACCATGGCGCGGACGTGGATGCTGTGGACAATGGTGGGGCTACTGCACTTATGGATGCGTCTTGGAATGGACACATTCACGTGGTTCAATATCTTGTGGAAGGATGCGGTGCGGACTTGAATCTTATTAATGTGTATGACAAGAAAGCTCTGACGATTGCTATTGATAATGGGCACACTGATGTGGTTCGATACCTGGTTGAAGTGGTTGGGGAAAACTTGAGTTCTATTACAATTTTCGGTCAAACGGCGTTGATGAGAGCCGCTTCACGAGGAAGGGTAGGAGTTATCCAGTATCTCGTTGAAATCCACAGAGCGAATGTAAACGAAAGAAACGATGAAGGAACCACCGTGTTGATGTGGGCCGCCAAGTACGGTGATGTAAATGTGGTTCGGTATCTCGTGGAAGTGCACGGTGCGGACGTAAATTCAACAGACAAGAGCGGAACCACTGCACTGATGTGTGCTTCCGAGAATGGAAACATTGACGTGGTTCGGTACCTTGTGGAAGAACACAGAGCGCACTTGAATTCTATTAACATTTTCGGACAGACGCCACTGTCGAAGGCTACTTTGGGAGGAAGTGTGGAGTTGGTTCAATATCTCATCAAAGAACTACAAGCAGACGTGAATGCAACGGATCATAGCGGAAATACAGCTCTGATTTGGGCTGTCTCACCCAACAACACCGAATTGGTTCGATATCTTATTGAAGAACAAGGGGCGAACATCAATGCTGAGAATTATAATGGAGAAACAGCCCTTATGAGGGCCGCCGCATATGGCTACATGGACATGGTTCAATGTCTCCGTAAATATGGCGCGAACATGAGCCTGACAGCGCTGATTAATGCCTCACAGAATGGGCATGAGAACATTGTTCAATATCTCGTGGAAGCGCTACTAGCGGGCGAATATGCATCGGATTATGATAGAACTACAGCTCTCACGATCGTGTCTGAGAATGGACATATTACAGCGGTTCAGTATCTTGTTCAAAATGGCGCAAACGTTAATGGAACATCACCATTTGGGGTGACAGCACTAATGCGTGCCGCAAAGTATGGACACATCGAAGTCGTTCGATGTCTCGTTGATTGCGGTGCTAACGTGAATTCCACAGAATCGACCCGTACCATGACGGCGCTGATGAGTGCAGCACAGAGTGGACACATCGACGTGGTTCGGTTCCTCACTGAACAAGGCGCGAGTGTCAATACCAAGGCCAAAGACGGATGCACAGCGTTGACAATGGCCTCTGAGAACCGACACATTGAAGTGATCAAGTACCTCTTGGAAGAATGCGGCGCGGATGTAAATACTATGGATGAGCGCGGATGGACGGCGCTGATGTGGGCCGCCAACAATGGAGACATTGAGATGATTCGGTACCTCGTCGAAGAACACAATGCGAAAGTACATGACAAAGATGATGACGGAGCATCAGCGCTGATCAATGCCTGCGAGAATGGACATATTGAAGTGGCGAGGTACCTCGTGGAAGAACATAATTCGGATGTGAATGCCACAACTATATTTGGGAGGACGGCTTTGATGTGGGCTGCTTGGTGTGGTCACGTCGAAGTGGTTCGGTATCTCGCGGACCATGGCGCGGACGTGGATGCTGTGGACAATGGTGGGGCTACTGCACTTATGGATGCGTCTTGGAATGGACACATTCACGTGGTTCAATATCTTGTGGAAGGATGCGGTGCGGACTTGAATCTTATTAATGTGTATGACAAGAAAGCTCTGACGATTGCTATTGATAATGGGCACACTGATGTGGTTCGATACCTGGTTGAAGTGGTTGGGGAAAACTTGAGTTCTATTACAATTTTCGGTCAAACGGCGTTGATGAGAGCCGCTTCACGAGGAAGGGTAGGAGTTATCCAGTATCTCGTTGAAATCCACAGAGCGAATGTAAACGAAAGAAACGATGAAGGAACCACCGTGTTGATGTGGGCCGCCAAGTACGGTGATGTAAATGTGGTTCGGTATCTCGTGGAAGTGCACGGTGCGGACGTAAATTCAACAGACAAGAGCGGAACCACTGCACTGATGTGTGCTTCCGAGAATGGAAACATTGACGTGGTTCGGTACCTTGTGGAAGAACACAGAGCGCACTTGAATTCTATTAACATTTTCGGACAGACGCCACTGTCGAAGGCTACTTTGGGAGGAAGTGTGGAGTTGGTTCAATATCTCATCAAAGAACTACAAGCAGACGTGAATGCAACGGATCATAGCGGAAATACAGCTCTGATTTGGGCTGTCTCACCCAACAACACCGAATTGGTTCGATATCTTATTGAAGAACAAGGGGCGAACATCAATGCTGAGAATTATAATGGAGAAACAGCCCTTATGAGGGCCGCCGCATATGGCTACATGGACATGGTTCAATGTCTCCGTAAATATGGCGCGAACATGAGCCTGACAGCGCTGATTAATGCCTCACAGAATGGGCATGAGAACATTGTTCAATATCTCGTGGAAGCGCTACTAGCGGGCGAATATGCATCGGATTATGATAGAACTACAGCTCTCACGATCGTGTCTGAGAATGGACATATTACAGCGGTTCAGTATCTTGTTCAAAATGGCGCAAACGTTAATGGAACATCACCATTTGGGGTGACAGCACTAATGCGTGCCGCAAAGTATGGACACATCGAAGTCGTTCGATGTCTCGTTGATTGCGGTGCTAACGTGAATTCCACAGAATCGACCCGTACCATGACGGCGCTGATGAGTGCAGCACAGAGTGGACACATCGACGTGGTTCGGTTCCTCACTGAACAAGGCGCGAGTGTCAATACCAAGGCCAAAGACGGATGCACAGCGTTGACAATGGCCTCTGAGAACCGACACATTGAAGTGATCAAGTACCTCTTGGAAGAATGCGGCGCGGATGTAAATACTATGGATGAGCGCGGATGGACGGCGCTGATGTGGGCCGCCAACAATGGAGACATTGAGATGATTCGGTACCTCGTCGAAGAACACAATGCGAAAGTACATGACAAAGATGATGACGGAGCATCAGCGCTGATCAATGCCTGCGAGAATGGACATATTGAAGTGGCGAGGTACCTCGTGGAAGAACATAATTCGGATGTGAATGCCACAACTATATTTGGGAGGACGGCTTTGATGTGGGCTGCTTGGTGTGGTCACGTCGAAGTGGTTCGGTATCTCGCGGACCATGGCGCGGACGTGGATGCTGTGGACAATGGTGGGGCTACTGCACTTATGGATGCGTCTTGGAATGGACACATTCACGTGGTTCAATATCTTGTGGAAGAACGTACTGCCGATATATTTGTTAAAGACCTAAACGGAAAGTCTGCAGCTCGAATTGCAGCCGAAAGAGGTCATCAAGATGTGGTGCACATCTTGAAATTATTTATTAATTACCCGCATCGGTCAATACTTGATGCATCTTTACCCATATATATGTTGTCTGATCCTAAAGCGAGATGGGTTATATCTCCGTCTGAAATTGCGCTCACAGAATTTGCTGATAAAAGAATTGTCGGGGGAGAATACCTTGCCAAATGGCTGGATACAAATGTGGTTGTCAAGCTTTTCTTGCAGGAAGTAGCACTCTCCTCGTTCGAGGATGAAGCTCAAATGTGGCAGCAATTACGACACCCAAACGTGATCAAGATGTATGGTGTATGCGAAGTAGGTCCTGGCTTGCAGCTCTTCATTTGTGAGTTTGCAAGCAATGGATCGTTGGTAGAGTATATCAAAGCAGCTCATGCGAGTGAGCAGACGATATGGAAGTATCTCTACGAAGCTGCACTGGGTCTCGAGTATCTTCATGAGCGGGATATTGTTCATGGCGATCTTCGGTGCAGGAACATTCTAATTGGCAGTGATGGAGTATCAAAGCTGTCCAATTTTGGGCTAAGTGGACCTGATGGTCAAACATCAATGAAAATTGGATCTATGCAATGGCAGGCTCCTGAGGTACTGGAAGCATTTGGAAAAGTGTCCTTTGCGTCGGATGTGTATTCTCTGGGAATGTGTATATTAGAAGCAACAACTGGGGAGGAGCCCTGGGCTGCCACCAATAATGGCAATGATTATGCCGCTTCAGCAGAGGGCATCCATACCATAGACTACGACGAAGACGAAGAGTTGAGATTGAAAAAGCGTTTATGGACTCCGGAAACAAACAGCAATTTCTATTCACCTGAATTTGCTGATAGCGATACCTATGACTTGGTATCGCGCATGTGCTGTCAAGATCCTGTTAAACGCATAAGCCTGAAATCTGTCGTCTACGAGCTAGAACGTTTAGCACTAAAGAAGTGTTCGAGTCGTATATCGCCCGAGTCCGAGACTTTTACTACACTAGATGCCTACAAGCATGGGGAAACGAAAGAATTGTGGAGAAAAGTGCAAAGTCATGGAGCTGGAAAGCACAATTTAAAATATGTTCAAGCGCTTGTCGAGCTAAACACACTCTACGAACATCTTATAGCGTCCACGTACCACAAATCAATTCTGAAACGATTTCACACACTCCTCATCGATATTGATGAAGCCATCAGGATGACCACTGAACAAGTACTAAATCTACACCTATCTTCGTCACGTGCTACCAAGAACAGCATGTACGCATTTCATCGACGAATTCAGTCGCTCTGGTCCTCAATCGGTCAATCAGTTGGGGACGTAACAGAGAGTGCGTCTCGATGGGAGAAACTGCACCGTGACCTGTTTGCATCTGGAGTGCCAGATGTGTATCTTCAATTACGAGATTTGAAGGAGGATGATGAGAAGGCTGCATTCCTGAAGACATTGAAAAGGGAGATATCGAAGCAGTATGAACCGGCTCAACTGGAGATAATCACGAAGGCGATCGAGGTTATCGAGAGCAAAATTGATAAGGGAAGTTTATCTGAACTGATTCCTGAGTGGTTTGTCCCATGGTACGAGCTGATAAAGAACGAGGGCGAGTGTTTGGGGACTGGAGGTTATGGCAGCGTGTTCCGCGCGAAGTGGTTGAATTCTGATGTGGTTGTGAAGCAAGTTAACTTCACTAGTTCAGAGTACATAAGATTAGAGCATTCGTGGTTGTCGCATAGTTCTGTAGATCAATGTGATCTTTCTCAAGATAGAAGGTCAGAAGATCTCGCAAAGCAAGCAATGGATCGAGCAGACGCTCGAGCAATGTTTCGTCGTGAAGTGGATATTTGGTTCGGATTCAGTCACCCTCACGTAATTCAACTATATGGCGCTTGTCATATCGGGAGACCTTTCTTCGTGTGCGAGTACGCCACTAACGGGACATTGATTGATTATCTACGGGGGCATCCTGACGAACTATGGCGGCGGCTGCATGAAGCTGCGCTGGGAGTTCAGTACCTACACGCGCGTGGTGTCGTTCATGGTGATTTGAAGGGAAACAATATCGTGGTTGGAAGTGACATGAAGGCAAAAGTGACAGATTTCGGTCTAAGTTCGGTTGTGAGTGATTATGCCCGACCACAAATTTCTGGTGCGTGGCATTGGGTGGCACCAGAATGTCTTGATGCAAATCCTAAATTGACATTTGCATCGGATGTTTATTCTCTGGGTATGTGCATTGTGGAGCTAATGCGAGTCGTAGGATGCGAGGAACACAGTTTGCCGTGGGGAAACCTTGACAATATCACAGTAAAAGTTCATGGAGAACGGGGAGGAATACCCATGAAGCCTTTGATTTGCAATAGTGCTCAATGGAAGCTCGTGAATCGGATGTGTAAATTCGAACCGGAGAAGCGGATCAAGATTTCGACTGTGGTTGATGAGCTAGCGATATTGGCAAGCGTAGAAGATGGCATTACTGTTGCAGTTGAACCATTGAGTCTGGAGTTTGTTCCCGAAGCTATCTCCGCGTCAAGAAGTATTTTGACTGAACTGCATAACAGCGGACGCGAAGCCTCGATGTATATTGACATGTGGGATGAGCTGGAGAAAGTATTCGACAAGATTGATGGGGCTCAGAGTAGCAGCAAAAGTCGAAAAATGCTCAGCTGCATCATAAACGACGCCAAAGCAGCGACATTAAAACTTCGGGATAAGAAGGCAACCATAATCTCTTCGATTGAGTTGATCATGGCGGTATACGCCCTGCATCGTCGTCTGGTCAAGTTTGTAGAAGCATATCTTGAGGGCAACTAGTATGGGTCTCGGTTAAACGATGACAGCAAATCTGTTTGGGATTTATTGGCAATAAATAACAAGTTGAACTCATGCTGTGCCCAAGCCTAAACCACATTTATACCGCTCGGCATGCTGCTGCTCACCTCCTCGCTCTGCGCGCTCTGTCCGCTCGAGTTTTCCGGCTCAATTGCTCCCGCGATCGTCGCTTTGGCGCGCTCAAAAACCGACGAGAAGGACGAGGATCGCGCTCGAGATGGAAGTTCGTTGGCTCATCGAGTGGTTTTGGTGGCCTCGGGGGTCGTTGCGTGTGTTGCGGCGTCGACGGGAAGCAAGGAGGTGCATGGTGAGGAGGCGGTGGCGATTGGATGGTCGAGTTGGTGGTGGTGTTGATGGTGAATGGAGCGGCAGATCTGGCGATGTTTGGCGACTTCCTGCTGCTGGTGTGCTTCCATCTAGCTCATGCTTCTTCTGCCAAGTACCACCAAGGTTAGTTGTGAAGAGGTGATGTTGTGATATTGACAGTTGAGCTCACACCTTGTCGTGATGCTGTGGATAGCGATTCTGGTCGCGATGCTTCTTGATGTGTTCGCGCTCTTCTTCATCGTGAACGGCTTCACCCACGCGATTCTTCTACGCTCTGCTGGAGGAGAATTCGGACTGGGACTCCAGATCCTCGGACTCTGCTGCTCGTGGATCTGTGATACTGGTGCGTTGGTGATGGGATCCGCGTTTGGTAGTGCCAAGCTCGCTCCTACCATCAGCCCAGGCAAGACGGTTGTTGGTGCAGTTGGTGGCGTTGGATCAAGTGTGGCTACCGTCGTGGTGATGTTTGGGCTTTGCCACAACATCGATGCGCTACATTCCATGCTACCGGCGACAGAAGTTGTACCACTCGAAATGCAGATTGCGCTGGGATCGGTGCTGGGCGTGTTGTGTATCCTTGGTGATCTCGTGGAGTCGTTTCTGAAGCGTCTCGCTCACGTCAAGGACTCGGGTTCGTTCTTTCCTGGTCACGGAGGCTGTCTTGACCGTATGGATAGCTTTCTGTTTGTGGCGCCGTGCTTGTACTTTTGGACACAATGGTTTCTGTGATGTTGGTGGCGATTGTTCGGATCGCAAATGAACGTCGGAGCCATCGAATCAATTCAAGCAAATAGATTGTGAATACAACCATTGGGCTATCGCGAAGCTATCTACGAAAGTTCTGTTTGGTTGTTTCTTGGGGGTGAGCAGAGGCTTACTACCACCAGTAACTATACGCCGCTTCTTGGGCAGTGATGGTGCCTTTCTTTTTCGGTTTCTTTGAGATGGAGTCGGTAGTGATGTAAGGTTCATGTCCAGGCTCCATGTCAGCAGCTGTTTGTTGCTGTTGCTGCTTACGCCGCTTCTTGAGGCACATGACGATCGCGGCCGCTGCGAACACGGCGAGAATGGTGCCGATCGAGATGAGCCCAAAGGCGAGGTTGAAATACGAGCTGCCGCTGATAGCAGAGGCAGATTGGTTGAATTCTTCAATTGAAATTGACGTAAGCTTTTAGATCAGGCATATCGGAGAAAGTCAGCTTTCTATTGGAGACACATGTCGTGGTTTGTAACTCCAACTACAGTGGTGGCGGTGTTATCTGATTGACATCGCCTCAGTGACTTCGTTCGCTACCGCGTGGAAGAACTCGCCGTGGAGTTGAATCCCACAACCAATAACGTGTGGACTGCACTGATGCACTCCCCTGAAGGTAGTAGGTGTATTGGCGGCGTTCAGAATTATGTGAAAGAACATAGTGTGGATATGAAAGCCAAGTCATCAATCGAGAGAGAAGCAACGATGACACGAAGTTGCTCGGAATGATGTTAAGCAGGCTACCAATAATGAGACCGCTATCGACGGCGGTGTGGATGAAGTTCGGCAATTGGAAGCTGTTTGGTTTCTTGTTGACAACTCCGGCACCGACAAGAATGCAACGGACATCGATGGACGGTCTATAGGAAACGGTCAATTCCTTTCGATGCTGCACAGAACAACCGTGCATCTCTCCACGCTCCGTGCGTGAATAATACGCAATCTAAAGTAAACGGTGCCAGAATTGTGGTCTGAATTCCATCTCGCGCGCACATATCTCAAGTGTGGGTATTCCGCTCGTGCAAAACGAGTGGTTGACCACCGACATAAAAGCACTGCAACAAACATAGATACTCAGAACCTATCACTCTCCCGATTCTTTCAGCTGACCCGGTGCGTCTTCTTTCTGGTCATGGGTCAAGAGGCCGCTCAAGAGCCCACACGCAACTCACATGCTTGCACTCCCGAATTTGCCACGTGGCACACAAGCGGAGCAAAACCAGGACCGACACTCCCGACCACCCTTTCCTTCCGAAGCCTTCCCTACCATGGACCTCAGGTCTGACGGGGATCCACCGGATCCCCGAGTAACAGGCTTAGCCAAAGTCGGCGTAGGCACCAATGACCCAAGCGCAGAAGGCGACCCTCCAGCCTCGGACACTGAAGTGACTACAAGTACAGGAGAACCGAAGGACAAGCCAAAAAATGGTTTGCCTCCGGCCGACGGCCGACCGGACTCCCCACTCCCTCCGAGACCACCAACAAGCAGCCCTGACTTAACACTTTCCCCTCTCCCTGTCCAAAGCGACGCTGTGACAACTGACCCTCCTCCATCACAAGAAGATGGGGCAGCTTTAGCAAGCATCGTCAAGGGAGTATGGAACAGTGATGGAGCTCGACGCCTACGTGAAACGCTCACAAGGGACTGGTCTTCGGACGTCACCCCAGAACCGGATCTTGAACTAGCACAATGGCGCCGATACGCAATGACTCCTCGACCAATTCGCTCTGATGACACCATCAGAAAGCCGTCTGAAGAGGAAAAAAAGATGCTTGAAGCGTATCTTCAGCAACGGCTGGAACTTCCTCATCCACCATATTTCGTCAACGAAGTTCTGACGTCAATGCAACGCACTCAACTCCGACAATTTCATGACGATCATTTACTGTACCGATTAACAGCAACAGTACCACCGAGTGTGGCATTGTCAGCCAATGTGGCGCATCGGACCATCATGGCCGAATTGTTCACGGCGAACACCCGCAAAACATTTGGCCAGGATATGATCAGACGACTCATTGGGGACGTAGAACGCGTTTTCTACGACGGAAGCCACCTCCTAACGTTCATATTTGCCTCCAAGGCGCGAGCAAAGAATTGGGTCAACGCATCATTTCGTTTTCAACGGAGTGTGATCACACTCCAAGACACACTTGCCTTAAAACATGCCGATGTGAGTGGAGAGATTGCTGTTGAGCAGCTGGATTTGTGCTATAAGATCAAGGTACTGGCGGATGCGGAAACCAATGCGGTAACGCTGCACATCGCACTTGAGCAGCTGGCTGGGGTACGAGTTGTGGAAGTTGCGAGACCGGTGAAAACAGCAGGGGATGCAGTGCACGACAACAACTATTGGAATGTGCTGTTTCATTGCACTGCCTGCCCCAAACCTCTCGTTGGCGTAACATGCATCTTTATGGGAAAGACGCAACTCATGCTTCATCATTGCCAAACGTTCCTCCGGATCCCGTGTTTCAAATGCTTTAACCCCCGCCACTCGGCCCCGAAATGTCACGTTTCGGAGGAGCAGATCAAAAAGAGCAAAGCCAGGTACACGCGCTTTGTCAGAAATTTGCCGAGCGACCTGCCAAACCTCAGCCCAACAAAGGTAGCCCGCGCTACCTATGATGAGTTCGCCCAACTACTCAAAGATTCAGCTGGGGTTATCGAACAGGCTCGAACCAAGCCAATTCAAGTCGAACGGGAAGCTGAACCTTCATCACCAGGGAACTTGCACAAACCATCCGACCAGGCAGATCAACAGCAACCTGATGCTGTCGCTCGAGGTGCACATCCAATCACAACCTCAGAGGTTGTAGTTAATACCACGGAGCAACCAACTTTCACGACTAAGGTATCAAAGAAGAGCAAAGCGAAAGCAAAACGTCAGCTCCACTTCGACAAGTTCATGCAATCGACCGTAAATCCCTTCGCCGTACTCACTGAAGATGATGAAGAGGAGGACGACAATCGCGAACAAACTAATGAGCGGGAGTTTCAACAAGCATTGCCAACGAACCTTGATACAGATGGAGATGTCAACATGGAAGAAGAGATGGAGGGTCGGCAAACGCCGAAACAAAACCAGGAGAAACGAACAAACACAACCAGTAGTCGTACTACGGTCGCTGTTTTCGACTTGCCAGGAAGCATGACATCCTCCCCGGACCATGTCTCCAGTCAGCTCAGCCATCAATCTCTCGATTTCGAAGTGATCAAAGTGATACCAGGAACCAGGCCCCAGCCGCTCGATTTCTGGCTCATTCCATTCCATGGCAAGAAACTAGCCGTTCCTGGCGATGGAAACTGCCTGCTGTATGCATATCACGCGACAACAACGGACTGCGGGGTAGGCCGGTTTACGTTGGACCAGCCGACAGTAAAGCAACTGAATCAACTCAAACGAGACGTGTATACACTCATGATGAGCAATCTCATTGGAGACGTCGAACTCCAATTAATCGATCCAGTGGCAGAACTCAGGCGTCTCTACCCAAAAAGAAAAGAGCCTCTAACGAAAACAGAAGCAGTGGCAACGTTATATGCTCACTACAAGGCAGAACGCGTAGTCCCAGCTAACAAACGGCGACCAGCAGCATTTTGGGCTGGTACGGCGTTTTTGAGAGCACTTGCTCAGCTTCAGCGGGAGCCAATCTACGTAATCGATGAGTGCAGTGATGGAACAGCACATGTGCAACGCTACAGCTACAAGGACTTTACACTGAGCTCCACAGGTGAAGAACATGAGACTGGAGTGCATCAGGTACTACAAGATAACAGGGCTTCTCAGATCTTTCAAGAGTATTTGTATAGTGGCGTGGTGCCAACTATATTGGTATTGGAGCACGCTCGAACGCACTTCTGGGCAGTTAACCATGGAGGACTGCTGAGGGATTGGAACGGACGCGATGGGAAGCCAATGCGCGAGCGCATGGAGGTCGCACACGAAATTCTGAAAGAACCCTCGCTCGACTGGAACCCATTGAAGATGGACGTTTGTGAGCAAATTGCGGAGGAGGTCGAAGAAGAACTGCAAGCGCGGTCAGGGCAACTTGACTACGTGAGCGAAGCACAAGCACCTAATACTGGTCGCTCCCAGCATGGCCAAACAGCACGTAATAGCACAGGCGACCACCACAACGTGCCAGCGTACCGGCGCATTCTTGCAAGTGCATCGCCGGAAGAGCTTGCAAAGACGGATCGCATTTTACAAACTGAACTCACGACAGCAAACAATGCCGCAATGCTCGAATGGATACGTAAAACAGGAAGAGCCCATGGGTATCAGGGAGGAAATGCTGATAGGGAACTGGAGAAGTGGCTAACGGAAAACCCAAAACCGTGCAGAGAGCTCTTTACTTCACTACCGCACCCAGAATTAGCTGCAAAACTAGCGTCAACCGAGCTACTTCGCAGGTGGGGAGCACGTGAAGTATACGAAGAACAACGAGGGGTGATTTCTGCACTATCAGCGGACCCTAAACTGCCGGAAAATGCACGCGAATTTTGCTTGGAATGGCTGAAGACATTAACTGATGAAGCTCCGCTCAAATTGAAGATGGCCAATGACAAGACAAGATGGAAGCGATTGTGCAAGAAGGTCGCACATGTCCGAGACCGCTGTAAACCAGATGAAATGACTGAGACGAACTGGCTGCTTTCGCATATTCTACCTTACACGGTCGCGGACTGGGCCAAAGCACCCTTCTCAACAAAGAGACACTCGATGAGAGCAGGGTGGTATGTCAACCAAGCAAAGGTGAGGCTTTTGTGTACTGGAGTCAGCGCGAGTAATGATTGGAGTGGGGCAGTCGACATTACAGATGAAGCAGCAGGACCTGATGCCACTCAAAGACCTGCAAACAGATCCTAAGGGCAACCCACACCCCACAAAACACTTGGCCGGCTCAACACAACAAAGCACGTTACCCTCGTATTTTGAGCGAGTTACACCCAAGACCAAGCGTTACCAAGACCAGGCAAACTTCAACTCTTTCCAAGCAGCACAACGGAGCAAGCGAATCAATAAAGAAAAACAACAACAACGGGAGCGGACCCGACAAGCCATGCACATCAACCAGACATGGTCCTTCCTCACGCATAATGTAAGAGGTTTTCAGTCAGGAGTTCGAGCCAACTGGTTCTCCCAGTTTCGGACAGGACAAAGCAGTGGACGGAGTGACTTGGTCCTCATACAAGAGACCCACCTTCAGGCAGCAGGAATTGCGGAAGCAGCAGCCGAGCATGCTCTAAGCTGGGGATTTCGACATGATCGAAGGGTGCTATCGTATTGGACACCTTCAACAGGTGCCAGTGGAGGCGTCGGAATCCTGGTTAACCCGTACGGAGCTGCAAAGGAGGTTGAAACAGCACAAACGGACAAATGGTCTCCACACTTCATGGCAATCCGCTTCAGGTTGGGTGGTCAGGCGTACGAGTTGTGGAACATCTATGCTCCTACTATTCCAACTGCGCGGGAAATCTTCTACGATGAATTAAAACGACTCGAACCACAACCAGAATCGATACTGATAATTGGAGGCGACTTCAATTGCACCCAGCACCAATTCCTAGACAGATCACATCAAGCTACAGCTGCGAGACATTATTCTTCAGCTCTAGGAAATCTTCTCGCGACCAAGGCTCTTTTTGATGTACAAATTCCCGAGGATGATGCATTAACAATGCTAGAGGTTAGTGAGTTTCAGGCGCATCAGCACACTTACAGGTACCGACTACCAAATGGGGAATCCGCGTCAAGTAGGCTCGACAGGTGGTATATCAGCGTGAATGCAAGGAACTGGTGCAAAGGTACAGAAAGAGTCATATCAACTCAGCTCTCAGATCATGATGGAGTGAGGATTCATCTGCAATCACCAAGCGATCCAAGAACTACCAGACATAGAGCCAAGATCTTTCCGGCACCCCACTATGCTCGAGAAGAAATAGAGGAGATGACCCAGAAAGCTATCAAGGAGTTTTATGAAGCCATCAAAGACACAGAATCAGCCCAGAATATCGGCGAAACGTGGGATCGCTTCAAACTACGACTGCTGCGTACTAGCCTCCACATCAAGCGAGCTTCTCGCCGGAGACAGCACAACACACTGCGTCAAAAAGAACGACGACTGGTGAAGCGACTAGCACGTTTGGAAGCTCAAGACCGGGGAGTTCAATTTTCAATTGATTCACTAACATCAGCACTAGATGATCTCAGACTGGAAGAGAGTGGCACGAACGGAATTGAAGATGTAAGAAGAGCGCTGAGGAAAATCCGTTTACAACGGCAGCACTCTCGGTTTACGTACACGCTCCAAAGGCATTCCGACAGCGGGTTGAAAGCGACAGCAGATTTCTTCAACCGTATATCGATGAAGTACTCGGATAACTTTATTCCCAATCTGATCCAGAAAGGACCAGGACCACGACGCCCCAACCACGCCAAGGCAGATATTTTAGCAGATGCATGGGCTCCAATACTGGGACTACAACCTCGAGATACTACGGCCGCTAAAGCATACTTAGCTGGACTCTCAATCCCAAAATTGGACAAAAGCGACTATGACGGATTGATGGCACCAATCTCGACACAGGAGGTAGTTGAAGCCATTAAACACCTCAGCGACGGCAAATCCCCAGGCCCGGATCGACTCTCCAACGGGTGGTACAAAGCATATAGGGACGAAATCGCTCCAATTTTATCGCATCTGTATTCGCGGTGGCACGCAGAGGGGACTTTCCCTGAATCCTTTCGCTATGCTGAAATTTTCTGCCTTCGTAAGAAGGGTGACTGCACCGACCCCATGAATTATCGACCGCTGGCGTTGCTGAACACTGATTACAAGATCTATACTCGAATTTTAGCTACGCGACTTCGCCCGTTGCTATGCTTCCTAGTACACGAGGCTCAGAATGGATTTGTACCAGGACGCACCATTCATGACACAATAGACATGCTAATTGCGGCTATTCTATCAGCGCGGACGGACCCAGCGCTCAAGAGAGCACTTGCAGTATTGATCGACTTCAGAAAAGCTTACGACACACTGGATAGGGGCTTCCTCTTGGAGTCTCTCCGACGTCACGGTTTTCCAGAACACTTTGTGCAAATTATAGCTGCCCTGCACTCAATGACAACAGTATGGTTCGTGGCAAATGGGAAACGATCGAGGAAAGTACAAGTCACATGTGGAATT
Organism: Phytopythium helicoides; assembly: GCA_024867545.1. Taxonomy (NCBI): domain Eukaryota; phylum Oomycota; class Peronosporomycetes; order Pythiales; family Pythiaceae; genus Phytopythium; species Phytopythium helicoides. The sequence goes on along the minus strand of JANFNE010000009.1, from coordinate 84,580 downwards.
CGGCAGGGATGTCCACTCGCACCTTTACTTTTCATTCTGGCGATCAATGCGCTCTTTCACGCCCTAGATGCAGCAGCTCCACATGTGGGTATTACGGTAAGGACTGCGGACCGAAGTCACACACAAGTAGCGGGAGGTTTCGCAGATGACACAACGGGCTACGTGCCGGATCCATCAACACTCATGTTCTTCCTTCAAGTGACAGATGACTTTGGGGCTGTATCTGGATTATTCCTCAACAGAGACAAAACAGTTCTCCTGTCGCTGTCAGGACAGCTTTTACCAAACACTTTCGACTCGCATGGGTTAGTGGTACTCAACCCGAATGACTACTGCCGATACCTAGGAATACAAGTGGGTGGTACCGACATGATCACCATCAACTGGAAGGTGGCAGAGAAGCAACTCAGGACAAGACTCACGCTAGCAATGGACAAAACTCACACTGCAGAACAGAGAGCTCGCATCGCCAGAGCTATTATCATTCCCAAGTTGATGTATATTGCACGGCACGCCTGGCCTACCCCGCGAACAGTTCAACATTTTGAACGACTGATCCATACCTTCGTGTTTCACGGCGAATTCATGATTCTCATCCAGCGGAAACGTGCATGGCTCAATCAGGCTTTGGCTGGTGACCCCAAGGACGTCGGGGGTATAGCATCGCCAAATCTCAGAATCGAGTTGTACGCAATGGCAGGAACAGTTGTGGACACCTGGGCCACAACAGGAAGCAAGCGACAGCAGAATATCACCGACATTCTACTGAACCGAACCAAATCAGCAGCCATATACCCTCTCTTGGTCCGATATGGGTGTCAGAAAGTGACAACCTTCCGACCGCGACTCGCCAAGTCTTTATGGGCAACAGGTCTCGAAGTAATTCAGCACTGGGCACGTCTCCCGATGGAACAGACAATAGTCGACACAGTGATTGAGGTTATGGGGAAATTCGAACTGGAGGATGTAATCGCAATGGACTGGATGTACGGCGGAGTCAACGTCATAGCCACAAGAGCTCTTCCAGTGACGAGACAACTGTATCTCGAACAACTCCAACGTTATGGAACCTTTTGCGGCGAATGGCTGCCACACATGAGATGGACTGATCTTGTGTGGTGGAGTGGAGATGGTGACATGGTGAACATTCATGACAATTATTCACGCTGGGTATCCAAGAAAGCAACGATCGGTGAAACTTTATCGTGGGAATGGAGTGCAGAAGGAGTACTTTTCGTCAAGCCCCGCCGGAAGAGATTGAGACTAACAACAGAACTCATGCTTCAATTTGAACGACTAATTGAACTGCTTATAGGGCATTGTCCGGCTATCCTGAGACGAGCACCTGGTACAAATGAGCTGAGAATTACTTACAGAGGATCCCCACCTCCAGTAGGAGTGAGGCTAGGACATCGAAGCGAGCTCTCACACGGGTGGATTACCATTGGACGCGACGCGGTAGATGCAAAAACACTTATCACCACAGTTCAAGAACATGTGGGCACGCAAGATCAAGTTAGAAGGGTGCAATATCATCCGGAGATACATCATGCAGTAACCATGTGGACACAAGCCCGACCCGGCACACCAAATCGCAAATCAATGAGAAGAACAATCCAGCAGAGCTCGGTACAACACAAGTACACAGTACACACCCGTGCTCACCAAGGATGGATGACCGAAAACCAGTCTATCGCAACAGCACTGGAACAATGCACCTGGAAAGAAATTTGGAAACTTGGGGGTATCACGAGCGCGGATAAACAGCTTTTCTATCGCATCAAAGCACGAGCATTATCGTTGTGGTGCAATGATGGGAACAAGCGCGGATGCGAAGTGCCAATTTGTGAGATGAACCCCTCATCTGCGTCACTATCGCATGTCTTTATTGACTGTCCAAAGGCAAAAATACTTTGGAGACTGATGCTCAAGCACTGGGAGCGTTGTGGTATTACCCTCTCAGAACAAAACTTCACTATGTTCTTCAGTCTACGACTCCCGCAACTCCAGCCACAATTCTGGGAGAAATATGATCGAAGTCAAGGTCATAACCCCACAAACAGAGCCAAGTATGAGGTGGATGGACATGAGGTGCGGATAGCATTGGAGTCATATTGGCGGCTTGCAGTGCTGGTTACGGTCCGGGTAATCTGGAGATGGAGGCTCGATAGATGTATGCGAGCTGACCGGCATATTGATGGATATTACTCGGCCATGCTCCACGCCAGGCTTCAGCGGGGATACCTAATACTTCTACGACAAAGCCATCATACCAGACCAACAGAACTGGCGACAGCCTTCACTCACATTTTCCACATGCTCAACGACTATACCCAGGCGGATGTGTCAACAATGCCACTCACGACAAGGGGGGAATTTGTAGCTTTCTTTGATGGAGGATCTCGAGGAAACCCCGGACCAGGAGGGGCTGGAGCGGTGATTATCAAATTCGAAGCTGGTTACGCACGACCGCTTATGAGGTGGGTAACTACGATACCATTGATGGCGGCAACCACAACCAACAACCAAGCCGAGTACACAGGACTACTGAGCGCATTACGCTACGCAAAAAAGCATGGGTGCCAACCACTTCATGTAGTTGGCGACAGCGCAGTCATCTTATCACAGCTTAAAGAAAGGCGACCTCCGCGGGCGCGAAGACTGAAGCAATTATACAGGGAATGCGAGCAACATGCAGATCGCCTACCAGTTCTAACATGGACACACCATCGACGAGCATTTAACAAAATGGCCGACGGACTTGCTAACTACGCCATGGACCACCCAAGGTGTATACAAGAAGAAGCTTACAACACGTATCCCCACACATCTAGATGGGAGGCAGCAAACGCCATTTTGGACAACGACTGGTCACAGTGGATTCTAACTCAGGAAGACGGGTGGGAGCGACATGTGACAATAGCCACTTAGGCTGAAAATCAAACAACCTGCACAGCAGGCTAGGAGCAGATAGAATTTGACTGAGCCTAGAGGATATTTCGGATCGTAGATTCCACACGAGAAACTAATGAACCAAATATACCTGATGTCATCATCATCATCAACTCACATGCTTGCAGATGTGCATAAAGTGCTGAGCATGTTTGGAGTTTTGGAGCTGAGCTCAGTCAGGTCGGGTGGACTCGTGCATTCTTCACCCCGAGAAGCAGATAGATCAACGTGGCGCCGAACCATCCGTTCCCACTCGACCCGTGGGTTGGAGCATCTACGATTGGCCGTCGACGCCACGCAGTGTTCGTGGAATGTCATGTGCGCCATCAAGATTCTTCGGCTCTTCATTCAAGAACCGAGAGACCAACCACATCTCGATTCTCCAGACCTCCAGAGCACGGTGTCGCACCGTCCATGACCATCCACCCGATACACTGTAGTACCGGAAAAGAGGTTCTCACATATCATGACAGGTGCCTGAGGGATGAGGAGAAGAGAAGGAAGACGGAGGTCACCTCCAGGAGGTGTGCTCACTCTCGAACAACCTTCCTGTAGCGAAGGCGGTTGCGACGAAGAAGATGGCAAGTGGAGATAGTGACAGGCTCCTCATAGCGGCCGCTGAAGGCGACCTCGATCTGGTGAAGGAGCTAGTTCGTGACGGCGCAGATGTGAATGCCTCGGACGACAAAGGAGAGGTGGCGCTGATGAAGGCTGCGGGGAACGGACACATTCAAGTGGTTCGTCATCTCGTGGAAGAACTCGGTGCAGATGAGAACGCGAGCGATAAAGATGCGTCGACAGCACTGATGTTTGCTGCTAAGAACGGACGGCTGGATGTCGTCCAGTATCTCGTGGAAGAACGCGAAGCGAATGTGAACGCGACAGAAAAAGAAGGATGGACAGCGGTGATGTGGGCGGCTGAAAAAGGACACATTGACGTGGTTCGGTATCTCGTGAAAGCATGCGACGCGGAGGTGAACGCTACAACCAACGAAGGTGACACGACTTTGATTCGGCTGCTCTGAATGGACACCTCGAAGTGGTTCAGTATCTCGTGGAAGAATGCGGCGCGGATGTGAACGCCTCGTCCAACAATGGATGGACGGCACTGATATGTGCTGCTCAGGGTGGACACATTGATGTGATTCGGTATCTTGTTGATGAACGAGGTGCGGACGTGAATACCACTACCAATAACGGATGGACTGCACTGATGAGGGCTGCAGATGGAGGATACATCGAGGTGATTCAGTATCTTGCTGGAGAGCGCGGGGCGAATGTAAATACTACCGCCAAACAAGGATGGACTGCATTATCCACAGCTGCTGACAATGAACGTGTTGAAGTCGTTCAGTATCTGGCTAGAGAATGTGGTGCAGACATCAATGCCACCGGCTTCAACGGAAAAACCGCACTGATGTGGGCCGCCCAGAAAGGCAACATCCAAATTGTGCGGTGTCTCGCTGGAGAACACGGTGCGGATGTGAATATCACCGACCAACACGGGTGGACAGTGCTGATGCGGGCAGCTTGGCTTGGGCACATTGAAGTCACTCGGTATCTTGTTGAAGTCTGCGGCGCGGACGTCAACGCCACTGATAATGGTGGACACACAGCACTGATGAAGGTCGCCTACAAAGGTCACACGGATGTGTTTCGATACCTCGCGGAGGAATGTGGCGCGGACGTGAACGCGACCGACAACACAGGGAGGACAAGTCTGATGAAGAGCTCACAGAATGGACACATCGAAGTCGTCCGATATCTTGTGGAAGAACGCGGATCGGAAGTGGATGTCGCCGACAAAAACGGATGGACAGCACTGATGTGGGCGTCACAAAACGATCGTATTGAAGTCGTTCGGTACCTCGCTGGGGAACGTGGCGCGGACGTGTCTACCTCGGATAGCAACGGATCGACGGCGTTGATGCTGGCTGCTATCAATGGATCGATTCAAGTGATTGAGTATCTCGCACAAGAATGCGGTGCAGACGTGAATGTCACTGACAAGATTGGAAAGACAGTAGTGATGAAGGCCGCTGAAAAAGAGCGCATTGAAGGGATTCAGTGCCTTGCGGAATGCGGCGCGGACCTGAATGCCACGGACAAAGACGGAAAGACAGCGCTGATGATAGCTGCTAACAGAGGAGTCGTCCAGGTGGTCCAGTGCCTCGCGAAGTGTGGTGCGGACTCGAATGCCATCGATAAAGAGGGCAAGACTGCGATGATGTGGGCTGCGCAGAGTGGTCACGTTGATGTGGTCCGGTATCTTGTGGACGAATGCGATGTGAACGTGAATGCTGCGGACAACAATGCATCAACAGCGTTGATTTTGGCTGCCGGTAATGGACACATGACAGTTGTCCGGTATCTTGCTAGAGAGTGCGGCGCGGATATCAACGCCACGAATAAGGACGGGAAGACAGCGTTGACGAAGGCCGCTGACGAAGGACACACTGCGGCGGTTAAGTATCTTGCTGGAAAACGTAGTTGTGACGCGAATGCCACGGAGAGTACCGGGTGGATAGCGCAGGCACAGAATCTTGTCAACTGGTGGTAGAAGATGTCGCAGGCATGCAAGTTGCGGGCATGTCGTGAGTTAGTCTGGCTGGTTGGCCGTAGCAATCGAAATATGGTTTTTATCCGTATAGAAAATACATCGGATTTGTCTCCGTCTGGCTTGGAACTGTCAAGAAACTTTTTTTTCTTTGATGCTGCCTATGTTCATGTGGAACCAGCCCTGAGTCATTTGCACGTTCACGAGACGTGAATTACATTCCTTGGCCTTCGCTGCTAATATGTCCTGATAGCTTGGGAACAGGGATGGAATGACAAAGTTGTTGGTTTCCAGCTTCAGTATTCGAGTGCCTTCGTTGAGTAAAAGAGCGTAGGATCGATACGATGTGAGACACTAGAAATGCTGAAGGGAAGGATTCGTTTTGTGCGGGACAATGCCGGCAGTGAAGATGGAATTCGATTGTTGGTCGATCTCGAAATTCACCAACGGTATTGAAGAGATTGGAGTGGGTTGTTGGCACGCTGGGATCATTGCTCCGTATGCCAAGCAGCAATTGCTCGACAGTCCATAAAGCGACGAGCACTAGATGCCGCTGTATTTGTACCGTTTGTGAATATGTTGCATTTTCTTGATCAATGTAAAGACTTCTTTCTGGTGATGTTAAAAATATTTGTGTCAACGAAGCTGACTCTGACAAGACGCTCAAAGCTGCAGCTGAAGCGAACGATTCAAGGATCGTAGTTTTTCTTGGTGAAGAAAGATATTGCACCAAAAAGAAAATGAAAACAAAGTAATTGACTTAAACCTGTGAACTGTTCTCCATCTACGTATTGGATCGTTTGCCAGCGCTAGTTCACAGTACAAATCACACGGTGCTGACGTCGGACTTATCCGGCTTAGCCACAGCTTCAGTTGGAGTGTTCTTCAACTTATTCCAGCGGTAAGCAAAGACGATGCATCCCACTAATGCCACGGCGAACAGCGCTGCGAACACGATGAACAGGATCTTGAACGAATTCGTCGACGTTCCTGGCGAGCTGCTACTCGACACCGAAGAGGTCAAGGACGCGTCGTAGCTGCCTTCGTACGCATCGGTCGTACTCAGATACGAGTAAAGGGTATCTGTGTCCACTTCGAAGCTGATCGCGGGCATTTCATCAACGCACGTTTGGTTGAGTTTGGATAGATCGCCACCGGCAAGGACATACGAGCCCATAAGCTCCATAGCGCAAGTCAGCGAAGCACCTTCATAGATTGGGGTTGTCCACAGAGTCGCATGAGTCGCATGCTGGAACACAACCAGCTCTTTCTCCGTGCCGTTGATTGCTTCATACAGGTACTCGGCATACTTGTGCGGTGTTTGCGGGTCAAGCAGGCTGCTAAGGATTAACACACTTGCCTGACTGGGGATTGTAGCGGCAACATTGAAGAACTCGTCACGAGAGTATGTGAGCGAGTCCGCGGAGTAGTTGCCTACACCAAGTTCATTGCAAGTAGTCGAGTCCTCCCTGGAAAATGCGCAATAAAGCTCAACGTTTCCGTAGGTACCACCGCTTGTGACAGAGTAGTTGAGGTAGCGCTCGAGCATCACGTCTTGACTTGGCTGAGGGGATTCCCACATCTCGGAGAACACGATCAAATTGTATAACAGAGTCGACTCGAATGCATCATCTTGCGATGGAGTGGAAGAGCCGGAAGTGAGAGCTGTGAACAAGTATGTCAGCACCTCTACGTCGACCGAGTTGCAGCGGCTGAGTCTGTATGCGATCACGGGGATCAAGGTGCGGGTGCTCGCATCTTTGAAAAGCGCACCCAAGTTGTCTCGCAAAGCATACGACGCATCGTATCCAGTGATATTACTCACGAGTGCTGCGCAGGTCGAGCTGGGATTGCTGTCGAACGAGTCGATCAACTCCGTCAGCGTGTCTGGCAAACTTGTGGTTGGGAACTTTGAGTTGCACGTCGAGTCCTTTGCGCACTGCACCAAAAAGCGGTCCGCAACTTCTCCAAAATCCGAATCCCAACGCGAGAAGTTCTCAAACTTGTCCAAGGTTGTCCCGGACGCCGTAGCGATACCATCAAGGACGTATCCAACAATCTCCGGGGTGTCGAGATGCATCAAGCGCTCCACAAGCGCAGTGCCGTAACTTACGCCGTACACAAATGTGGTTTCACCCGGAGTATAGGTCGAGATTAAGGTGGAGATGTCTGTGGCAGCAGTGGTGACGGAGAAGGAAGAGAGGTCGCCATACTTGTCGTGGAGAGCTGCGGAGCAATCTCCAACCTCACTGACGGCTACACTGCTGCCACTGGGAGAGCCTGTCATAGTTGCCTGCGACGCCACGCAGTCGAGTCGCGTGCTGCGACCCGTGCCTCGGTGGTCCATCGTGTACACATTCACCTCGTAGTTCAGGTACGCTTGCAGTCCAACCATGCCAGATTCCACTGGAGCCGCGAAACGTGTTAGTCAGACACTCACTCCCTTGCCATGAAGAAGCGATGTTTCAAGAACGTACTTGCAGTCGACGACGCGCCAGGGCCGCCCTGAAAGAACCACACATTCGGGTACGAGCTCGAGTCGCCCGGAGCAAGAATGCGCTTCACAAAGATGTCGACCGTGTCATCTGTGCTGTCCTCGCAGATACCGGGGTAGCATAGTGGTGCCGAGTAGACGGCGCACTCCGCGTCATACGGAGACGACCCCTCATCGGAGAAGGTGTACTCGGAGCATGGGTACCAACCATTGAGCCCCGAGGAACTGGACGAACTGTTTGCAGCGTTGACGACGCTCATGGTCGCCACTGCAGCAGCGAGGATGGCTGGAACTCGCATCGTGTATCTCTTGGCTTGGGTGGGACGATGCGAGTTGAGAATTGATGGCCGAGTGGAAATCGGGTTGCAATGCCAACGGTGATCTCTGCTCTGCTCCCACCAGTGAGATCTGGTCTGGGACTCCCAGGGCTGACTTCAAACAGCATCCCGGTCTGTACTCAATGATATGCTGGACCGTACTCGCAACAAGTGGCGAAGTTGAATCCGAGCCGAACGAACGGTGAATTGAGAACCAGCTGCTCTCGTCACTGCAAGTTGAGACTCCAATATATTTCATCAAATCATGATAGAGTGACCATGGCTTCAGCTGCGCGAAGTGCATGGCTTCAGATGTGTGATTAATACCGGACCGTCTTATCTTCCGGATTTTCGTGCAGCACAGCGGAATGCTCCTGTCCAATCGAAAGTCGTGAGGCTTTTGGCGGGTCGATGCTGCAGTTCGGCTCTCACAACATGTGAGCCAGAGTATTTTTACACTCAATGAAGCAGGGTCGTCAACTTCCGCCATATGTCGGTATCATAACCCACGCGAATCAGGCACTACCGTCGCAGTGTGCAACATCAGCACAGTACCTTCCCACTTGCGGCTGAACTATCCAACCCGACGGTCTTTACACCCACGAGAACCATTGGGTTCATTTGTGCAAGTTTGAGCTGCAGCGGTTGGTTCACCAACCTGTGGGTTGACTTGTTTGTTTCAAGAAGGCATATTACAGGTTTCTATCCTTCACCGCTATTTTTTGCCAGGGAAAATCCCGAATATGAGACCGAGGCTGGCACAATGGTCGAAAGGTCTGTCGAAGATAGTTGAGACCTCTGGCGACAGGGCTGAAAGTGCGAGGGAGACTGACTTGTGCAGCGTCATAGCGATGCGTGGCTGGGCGCTGACGGTGTCGTGGGATGTGGCGACCGCAACCTCGTCGTCGTCACGGGATTCCTTGCTAAGCAGTTCGTCTTCCGATCGTATGGGACTAGTCGAGTACCGGGTCGCTCTTAGAAGGTGAACACAAATAGTAAACACAAACCATTGCCTTGCTGCATTGCCACGGAGCAGCAAATCAAGTACGGAGTGGCTGGTGTGAACGTTCCTCGTCGAATCAATGAGCTCGAGGTGAAGTCGCAACGCCCCGAGAGATCATCTAGAGTGTGGGTCTCCAAGACACGGATGCTGCTCATGAGAGCTGGGTCTAGAATTATTGTCGAATAATATCCATGCACTCGATCATCCACCCGATACTTTCAACTAACCTGTGCGTCTTCTTTCTGGTCGTGGGTCTTGTCGCCTCTCAAGAGCCCACACGCAACTCGCATGTTTATAGCAATAAAGAGCTGAGCTCAGTTAGGCTCGGGTGGACTCGTGTATTCTTCACCCCGAGAAGCAGATAGATGAACGTGGCGACGAACAGTCCGACTCCACTCGACCCGTAGGTTGGAGCATTTACGATTGACCGTCGAGGTCACTCCTGGAGGCTCACCCCAAGGTGTCGCACCGTCCATGACCATCCATTGTAGTACCGGAAAAGAGGTTCTCACATATCATGACAGAGGGAGGAGGGAAGAGGAAGAGGTTGTGCACCCTCGCAAACAACCTTCCTGTAGCGAAGGCGGCGGCTGCGACGAAGAAGATGGCAAGTGGAGATAGTGACAAGCTCCTCACGGCAGCCGCTGAAGGCGACCTCGATCTGGTGAAGGAGCTAGTTCGTGACGGCGCAGATGTGAATGCCTCGGACAACAAAGGAGAGGTGGCGTTGATGAAGGCTGCGGAGAGCGGACACATTCAAGTGGTTCGTCATCTCGTGGAAGAACTCGGTGCAGATGAGAACGCCCGCGATAAAGATGCATCGACAGTGCTGATGTTTGCTGCTAAGAACGGACGGCTGGAAGTCGTCCAGTATCTCGTGGAAGAACGCGAAGCGAATGTGAATACCTCAGACAAAGTTGGGTGGACATCGCTGATGTGGGCCGCTGAAAAAGGACACATTGACGTGGTTCGGTATCTCGTGAAAGCATGCGACGCGGAGGTGAACGCTACAACCAACGAAGGCGACACGACTTTGATTCGGGCTGCTCTGAATGGACACCTCGAAGTGGTTCAGTATCTCGTGGAAGAATGCGGCGCGGATGTGAACGCCTCGTCCAACAATGGATGGACGGCACTGATATGTGCTGCTCAGGGTGGACATATTGATGTGATTCGGTATCTTGTTGATGAACGTGGCGCGGATGTCAAAACCACTACCAACAGCGCATCGACAATGTTGATGAAGGCAAGTGAGAATGGACACCTTGCAGTGGTCAGGTATCTCCTGGAAGAGCACGGTGCAGCTGTAAATGCTTCGAGCAATGTCGGCTGGACAGTGCTATTGCTTGCTGCTGAGAATGGGCACATTGCAGTGGCTCGGTATCTCGTGGAAGAGCACGGTGCAAGTGTAAATGCCTCGGACAAAGACGGATGGACTCCTCTTCTAATAGCTGCTCAGAACGGACACGTTGCAGCGGTTCGATATCTCATCGAAGAGTGTGATGCGGATGCGAAGGCCACAGGCAGCAATGGATCGACAGTTTTAATGCAAGCCAGCGGGAATGGGCACATCCAAGTGGTTCGATATCTCGTGGAAGAATGCGGTGTAGATGTGAACGAAACAAACACAGAAGGATGGACAGCGCTCATGTTTGCTGCGGCGAACGGATTTCTTCAGGTCGTTCGGTATCTTGCAGAAGAATGTGGTACAGATGTGAATGCGGCAAACCTGGAAGGATGGACAGCGCTGATGTCTGCTGCCAACTTTGGGTTCGTTCAAATCGTCCAATATCTTGTTGAAGAACGCAACGTTGACGTGAATGAATCGGACAAAAATGGATGGACAGCACTGAGGCTTGCTGCCCAAGCCGGAAGCGTTCAAGTTGTCCGACATCTTGTCGAAAAATGCAATGTCGACGTGAATGCCTTGGACAAAGACGGATGCTCTGCATTTTTTGATGCCGCTCAGAAAGGACGCATTCAAGTGGTTCGGTATCTCGTAGAAGAATGCAACGTGGACGTGAATGCAAAGAATTCAGGAGGATTTACAGCATTGACAGCGGCCGCTCAAAAGGGACACATCCAAGTCGTTCGGTATCTCGTGGAAGAACACCGCGCGAAATTGAATATCAGATCCAAGGACGGATGGACAGCACTGATGGTGGCTGCTGAAACAGGACAGACTAAAGTGGTTCGATACATTGCTGGAGAATGCGACGTAGACGTGAATGCTAAAAGCAACATTGGATGGACAGCTCTGATGCTGGCAGCTCAAAATGGACATCTGCAAGTCATCAGGTATCTGGTTGAAGACTGTGATGCTGACACAAGTGCGACGAGCAACAACGGATCCACAGCGCTGATTTTGGCTGCAGATAATAGACGTACTCAAGTAGTTCGATATCTCGCTAGAATGCGGGACGCAGACACGAAGGCCGTCGAAGGATACACATCGCTGATGTGGGCAGCTCAGAATGGACATATTCAAGTGGTCAAGTGTCTCGTTGGGGACCGCAGCTCAGACGTGAACGCCACCGACAAAGATGGGAAGACAGCACTAATGTTGGCGGCCCAGAATGGGCACACTGAGGTGGTTCGGTATCTTGCTGGAAAAAATGGTGGTGACGCAAGTACTACGGACAACACCGGGGGAACAGCGCCGATACAGGGTCTTGGCAAGAGCGTATTGACTTGGTTTGGCAACTCGTGATAGAAGACGGTGCCGACACGATACTATGGAGTGTGGTCATGAATACCATGAATCAAATATTTCAAAACTATCTCACCCGAAAGGCAGACATCGTGATAACCAGCACATGGTTCACAGTCGTACGTCATAAACGTTTGAAAATTGCACAGTCTGAATCATAATTGTCTAAATGCCGTTGTCCTGATTGTTCAGACCTCACCAGACGTTCGGAATCTGCAATTGATCTAGTGTTTGTTTGTGCCCCGGAAATTCCATGTGGTGATTTTCGTTGCAACAATATCTAGTATGGTGACGAATGTCGATCAAATTTGTCTCTTTTCGATTTCAGTTGTATGAAGAGCCCTCGTTGACCGAAAGTACGTGGGTTCAATAATTGTAGAAGGCAAACCTCTTTTCTTGTGGATGTCGTGATGTCGACAGAGATGATGGAAGTAGGATATGGTGTGGTATGAAGCCTCGGGGCGTTGCACTGTTCGCTGTTGACGGAGTTTTGTTCAATCCGTCAAAGCCCAAACATCTATCAGGCCACTGACAAGCACCAGCAAGCATCCAACTAACTTTACTCTTAGAAAGAGGCAAATAACGGTGTCAATCTGTTGTCGCTTGGAGAATTGCTATTCCAGCATGTCATGGAGCTGGCTGCACCGCAGCCCGCGTCAACAATCAAACCATTAGAAACATACAATCAACTAGAAAACGCACTGCTGACATCCAAGTCCTTGCTTTGACTTTTAGCTCATGCAGCTCAAATTTTATTGGATACTGGTCGAGTATCACTATAGTAGTCAGGTGGACCAACTAGAAGCTGGCAGCTATATGACCCAAGAATCAATCACCCAGTACAGAGGTTCTCATATGTCATTCGACTCATGATATGGCTGTCTTCGGCACAGCGAGGACGGCGGAGTTGAGCTCACTTTCAAACGAGCACCTAGTCGCGAACGTGGTCACGACGAAGATGGCGAATGGATCTGGTATCAAGCTAGTCCCGGCTGCTGCTGAAAACGACTTCAACCTTGTGACGGGTATGGTCCATGGCGGCGCAGATGTCGAAGACAGATCTAGTTTGGCGTCGGCATTGGTAAAAGCTGCGAAGAACGGACACATTGCTGCAGTTCGGTATCTCGTGGAAAATCGCGGCACGGTTGTCAATGCCAAAGACAAGAGGGCATCAACGCCACTGATCATTGCCTCACCACTAGAAGACACCAGGTATCTTCAGGAAGACTACAATTCAGATTCGAATTCCCCGAACAACGACGGATGGACAGCACTGATGGTTGCCGCTAAGAACGAACATATCCAAGAGATTCGGTACCTCGTCGAGGAATGTGGCGCAGATGTGAATGCGGCTGACAAAAGTGGAACGACTGCACTGATGGTGGCTGCTCAGTATGGACATATTGATGTCGTTCGGTACCTCGCTGGACAGCAACACGCAGATGTGAACGCTGTAGTCAAGAACGGATGGACAGCACTGATTGAGGCAGCTCAGAATGGCTACAGTGACGTGGTTCAGTTTCTCGCTGAAAACTCCGACGCGGCCGTGATTGCCTCAGAGGACGATGGATGGACAGCGCTGATGCTTGCCACTACAAATGGACACATTGAAGTGGTTCGTTGTCTTGTGGAAGAATGCGGTGCGAAAGTGAATGCCTCAAACAAGAACGCGACAACATCGCTGATGCTTGCAGCATGCAAAGGTCATATTGAAGTTGTCCGGTATCTTGCTGGAAAGCTCGCTGCAGATATGCAGTCTACCGATAACGTCGGAAATACAGCGTCGATACAAGTCACTGACAAAACACAGAAGGCAGCGGCTCAGTATTCTGATGGAGAATACGATGATGACACGGATGTCATGGACAACATTGGGTTGACAGCTATAGTTCTGACCCTAGTTGTGTTGACTTGGTTTGACATCACGTGGTAGAAGTGAGCACCACGAGAACCAAACGAGTTTGCTATCCCAAATGTGTGTTTAATGCTGTAACGGTCTCAAGTTCATTCACGAGTTAGGGATAATGCACAGCGATCTCCTGTAAAGTAAAGTAAATCTCTTGATTGACAATGATAGTTTGCGAGAAGTGTTATGGGAGATGCAACGAGTCGAGCTCAAAACATAGAGGCCATGTGGCGATTTGTGCTGTATGCTCAAGCGCTGCCTCATTTCATGTTTGATTGGTTCCAATAGGCTCAACGAACAAGAGTGCAAAATTTCTCCAACGCACAATGTCTGCAGAAACGAAATGGCACAACTCTACGCCAGCACGCACTCTAACTAACTCAAACACAACGACGACGACGGCAACAGCAACAGCAAAAGGTTGATTGTATTGAAGATTGTATATGCTACAGCATTTTGAATAAGCAGAACGAGCTGCTCCCATCAACTGACTCGAAGTTCTCTTGGGATTTCCACCCAATACAATGTTTCACAATCTCAGGACCTTGTCTTCGAAGTCTCTGACAGCGTTGTTGATGATTCATTTGAGGTGTACGATCCTTCTCCAGCCTCAATGTCAGAAAAAGAGTAGTGCCGCTGACGATGGCGATTCTTCCTCCAGGTCGTTACCACCACGACAACCAGGACAATGGTGACCGTAATGCCGATTGCAACAAGCCAAATGACTAGAGCAATGTGTGTCTGGCTGAGATTGCTGCTAGTAGTAGTTGATCCGTGAGCCATGGTATGCTGCTGCTGAAAGGAAGGGTCGAGCTGCTTCTGGTGTAAAATGGATAATGGCAGCCCGAGGCAAACAATCAATACTCAGTCTACTGGAAAAAGAAATCATTCGCCTCGTGAGTTGGTGCCCCATCACACCGAGATGCTGCTAGATGACTCGAAGGTCCTGATATGATGATACGCCAATAGTGAACTCAAACCATAGTATCAAGCCAGAGCCAAATCAAAATTTGCTTTTTCAAAATGAGATCGGGGCATGAGCAAGAATTTGAGCCAGCATTTGATTCGGCACTTCCATCAAGCCAAGAGAAAGCAATGCCCGGACTGGTGGTGATCGTTTTAATCCGATTTGTTAGAACGGTAAGCGTGCCAGCTTCGGAAAAATGTTTGGAGACAACTTCTGGAGCGAGATGATGAGATTGACCATGGGAAAGATCGGTAACGAGCGATGAGCTGGCATGGAGATACTTCCCGTGTGAATCCCGTTGGCCACTTCGGCCACTTGAGAAGAATTTTTGCCGTCTATGGAAGCCAGCATCATTTCTTGAATGCAAAACAAACAGGTTGAGTACGAAACACACGTTCACAGTCTACCTTACAACGGCTGGGCCTACGGCGCCAACAGGCTCCCGACTAGGTGACAATGGACAGCCTACAGCGTAGCGTCGACTGCCTCCTCGACAATCTTGTCGATGGCGGGGTCCTTCTGTCGGGACTTGCTCTTACTCCTACCCTGCTTCTTGTCAGTCGTAGCTGCCGCTTCAGCCAGCTTCTCCGCCTGCTTGGGGTCATTGATGTCAATCTCCTCTCCATCCGCCGTCCGCCGGGGCCGCGCGTTACGCTTGAGGAACTTGCGGCGGTCCTTGAGCGATCCTCCCAGCTTCATCGAGTACTGTCGCATGCGGTCGCTTCACAGCAAGCAGTCAGCACCACCCAGCACCCGTTTCTCCGCGAGAAGCAGCGAGTCTCACGTGACAATGGAGGCCTCCTCCGGTCGCAGGTGGAACTGCGTCTGGCGCGACGTGAGCGTCACGCGGCCGTCCCCGCGGCCTTGCAGCGCGTCGATCTTGGCCGCCGACTCGGCCTGCAGCCGCGCGATGTCGTCGTAGACGCTCGCCTCGTTGCGCTTGGACACGTAGTAGTAGAGCGCGACGCCCAGCAGCAGCGCGAGCGACACATTTGCGCCGAACGCCGTCTGCCGTGGGCCACCAGCGCGTCAGTCGAGGGCTCCACACTGTTAATATAGCGGCGCAGCACCTTGACGAGCCCCCTGGCCACCACGCCGAACACGAAGAGCAGCAGCAGGTACTGGTTCTTGAGCCCCATGAGGTCGTAGCTGCTCGATGGACGATGCCTTTTCGGCCCCACTGGCCAAAAGGGTTCACTTGGCGTTTGTATACCCTTCGCGTGGTCGCGATCCGCCACGTATGATGGCTCGGACTGCGTACAGAGGTGACAAAACGTGAGGGAAGAGCGAAACCGGTATTGGATCTTGAAGAGGTGTGGTCTCGTCAATGGAGGTTGTCAACGTTACTAGGCTTTGCATTGCGATCAAACTGCTTGACACGACTAAAGGAGTTCCCATCTGGCCCGGAGACGACCGGGCCGACTCATAAAATAGCTACGCACGGAATATGCAGACCCTCCTAGCACTATATCGGAGGAGGCGGGCGGGGAGCCACCCACTCGCAGCGGCAACTCTGCTCTCGAGTCGGTGGGAGGCTGTGCAATGGCTCGTCACGGCCCGCTTCCCCCACGCCCGCTTTAAAATATAACTCGCTTGTTCTGCTGTTTCTTCTTCTTCTTCTTCTTCTGCTGCTGCTTTAGCTTCCTCACGCCTCGTCAAAGCCCAGGAACTCCCACACCAGGTGCATGACGTTCTCGTCCAGAGGCTGCCCGAGTGAGTAGCGCTCGAACACTCGCAGCACTGCCAGACGCTCGAACAAAAAGTTCTCGTGCCACGTGGCCGCGTCGCCGGTGAACTCAAAGTCGCCGAGCTCTGGCGGGAACTCGTTGCCGTACTCGATCGCCAAGTGCTGCAGGTGCGCGTTGTACTGCAGCGCCTCGAGCAGTGCGCGCGTGCCGATGGCGTCAATATCGTTAAACAGCAGGCTCAGATCGGTCAGCGAAGCACCGACAGGTGTCTGGCTGTCGCTGATGAGCAGCATGGCCAGGTCGAACGCGCCGCGGAAGCCGAGTTGGTTCGAGTCGAGGTTGAGCGTGCGGATGCGGCAGCGCCCGCGCTTGTAGGCCTCGACGATGGGCGAGATGTTGGTCAGCTGACACTCGGACAGGTTGAGCGACGTTAAATAGGGCGAGAAATAGATAATGCGGTGCAGGATCTCCGTGGCCGGGATGCCAAACTGATCCGGGCTGCCGATGCGGTTCTCGCTCAGGTTGATCTCCTCGAGTCGCTCGCTGATGCCCGTCATCTGGAACAGCAGCGTGATGAGCGGCACCACCATGCCCTCAGCGTCGTGCGCCTCAATCATATTCCAGAATGACACCGACTTCATGAGCGGCGCGGGCGAGCAAATGCGCGGCGACATGCCGATCTCGGTCATTTCGATGGCGCTCTGACGCGGAACCCAGCCGAGTCCAAAGCCCGGCACAACGACGCACAGCCACTTGCGGAGGATACAGAACACCTCGAGCATCTCCTTCTCGACGAGTAGATCTGTGAACACCTCGTGCTGCGAGAGCTTGGACGTCGGCAGCGGTCGCACCGTCGTCCCCTTCTTGATGAGCGCAAACACGCGGCGGTGCGGAATGCCCTTGAGCAGCGCGCGCTTGACGTCCTCGCGTAGTATCTTGTCGCGGCTGCTCTTGCTGTAGCGCTGTAGTGCGGCAGCATACTCTGGGATGAGCAGCACGAGCGCCGGGTGGCCGCCCGACATGATGCCCTCGATCGCGCGAATGTCCTTCATGCGCAGCATGTTGCGCGAGAGGTCAGAGGTCCGTGATGCGCGCGTTCGTGTTGGGGTGGAAGAGCCCAAAGATGAGCCATCCCCCAGCAGAGGTGCAGGTCCTCCTCGGGCACCTTTTGCGGGTCCATGAGCTCTTGCAGGTCGAGCTTGGAGACCGTGTTGGAGTAGTGCAGCGCCGAGCCGATGCTGGCAAAGAATGCGTTGTCCATGGGGCACTCTCGGATGGCGATCTCGCGCATGAGGTATCGCTTGTCCTCTGGCAGCTCGGCGGCCATCGAGTTGTACTTGATGAGCGGGTGCACGGCAAAGATGGCGGTGCAGAAGCGTCTGAAAGCGACGCGGTGGCGCGTGACGAATCCGTCGTCCATCATGTCGACGAGCGTGATCTGGCGCACGTGGCTGAGTCTGTCTCGTATGAGGCGGGTCATCGAGTTGAGCTGCACCTCGTTCATGAGGAAGTGGCGCAGCGTGAGGAACTCGATGACCTTGCCGACCTGCGTGCCCTGGTAGACGTACCTGCGCACCTCCTGCTCGTGGATGGTGCGCAGCAGGTGCTTGAGGTCGAGGAAGTCGTGCGCGAGCTCAAAACTGAGCCCGTGGTGCTCTCCGCGGTGGTACTCGCATCGGTGCAGGTAGTTGTCGTCGCACGAGCAGAAAGGCAGCGGCTCGGGCTCCGACTCGGTCTCGGAGAACGTCCCGGTCGAGTCGTGGTGGAACTTGCGCTGCTGCTGCTCGAGCTCCAGGTCTGGCAGCTCCCCGCCGCCGTAGAAGGCCGCCACCGCGGCGCCTCCGGCCATCCTGCTGCTCCTACCGGTCGAAAAAGTGTTGAGCTGCTGCTGCGTCTGTTGCTGCTGCTGCGCGGCCTTGGCGTCGCGCTCCTGCGCGCGCTGTCGCTGCTGCTGGTCGTGGCGCGGGGGGCGGAGCTTCGCGGTCGCAGACGCCGCGCTCATGCACTGCAAGTCCCCAAGTGGGCGCCGAGGACGCGCGCGCGGCCGACGCCAGCGCCGCTGGTTGCAGAGGCGCCGCGGGAGGCGTGCGGCGTCTTTGTGTGGCGTGCCGGTGAGGTGTATACTGGGGTGTATACTGGTTTGGGCGGGTGCAACTTGGTATGGGACAAGGCGCCGACCTACACCTTGGTAGCCGCACGGGTGGGTGGAGGTGATTCGCGCACGGCTGTATATCGACTTGACGCGACGGCCCGACGACGGGGTGTGTGTGGGGAGCATGAACGACGGAGGGACGACGTGGAGCGCTACGGTGATTCTGGTGTACATTTTGGCGGCTCGCGGCGATATAGGGACTGGTGTGTGTGGTGTGGGGGATCTTTTTGGCTGCGAGATTTGCGATTGCTGGGTGGAGAGATACCACTGCGGGCAATATCGCTGACACCTGACCAGACTGGCGCCATCCATTGACGGATCACAGTGATCATCGCTGGATCAGCACGCTCGCAGGCAAACTTCAACGCAACGCAACTATAACAGGGTTGCGAAGGACAAACGCACTGCAACGCAAATGCTTTTTCCTAGGTAGAGAAGTCGTCGACTCGAAGGCTCGTTTAGCGTTTCGCGGGTCGGTGGTCTCAACGAACGATTGCACACGTGATTTCATGAGCGGACCATCGAAACTGCCAATCTGAAGATTGACTGGTCCAGTCACTTCCACACGTTGTTTTCTTGTGGTGAGTTTCAACACCACACCGAAGAACTGCCCCATCGTGTACCTTGTAGTGCTCGTCCGTCCGCTCTTTTCCTAAACCAAGGCTAGCGAACGAGCTCTGCTCCATCATCCGTCTCGACAACCTCGACGATGAAGCACTCCACTGCCGTGTTTCTATCACTATGTTGGGGAGGACGCGCCGATACCAACTTCTGGTTTCTTTTGCGAACGCGTCAGCCCACACCCATCATTCCGCCTCAAAAAAACAGCGCGGCGTATACTGACGTATACCAGTGGACTGACGTATGAGGAGGCTGCGTATCTTTGGAACCCCCATAGTGAAATCAAGTGCATTCGGCGTAAAATGCCATTACACCGGCATGCGATCGCCCGATTCCGCGGATCGGTGGTTGAGGTGGTGCAAGGCGCTTGCAGCAGCTCCGGAGGCAGCGCCGGCCTTGCACGGAGCTGTAATGACGACGGACCTCGTCAGTAGCAACCCTTACGAGCTGTCGCGAGGCGTCGAGTCGTGCTGGAGGCGCGATGAGGTCGCGAGGATTGGACCTGTGAGACTTTCGCTGTTTGGGCGGAGCCAGACGGCTGCACACCACCCAGTCGTCCTCTGCTGCTGCTACGACCACGTGAAGCGTTACGCTGCCCTCTGGAGCGCTAATGCGCTTTTGACACGCAAGCATTCAGAGCGACGGGCTCCGTTGGCCTCGGGTGGCTTACCCGGTGCACTGCCTTGCCACCACCACGCACAGGGGCACGTGACGATCGCTCAAAAGAAATTGCAAGTGTATCGTTCCCTCCTCAACGATCGACTCCGTCAAACACAATTGCCCGCCCGCCGCTTCAGTTTCGCTCGCTCGCCAGCCATTCAATCGCGTCAAGTCGTTGCGGGGGGCCACTTCAACTTGGCCATCAAAACCAGGTCGCGCGAAGGTGGTGTTAGCAATGTCGCGCGAAGGTGCCTCCAACGGTGCGTGTGTTGTCGTCACGGTGCGACACGTTTACCTTGCATAGCGCGGCAGAGAAAGTTGTCCCGTCGTCCTCGATGAGAGCGCGGGGACGCGATGGCTGCGCTTGGCTCAGCAACAATGGACTCGCTACGTCAATTGCTGCCGATCCCGAGATGGAACTGTAGTAGTAGTCGAGGCGGCAGCGGAGGTGACAGCAGTGCTCGCCGCGTCTTCAGAGCTGCGTAGCCAGCCTGTCAGGAGGATGCCATCCATGCGCGCGGAACGGTACTTCAACGTGGCCGGAGCCATTCTGGCGGCACCCGAAAAAATCCGAACGTGCGAGGAAACACACTGACATGGGTTCGGTCTCCTATCCAACATATTCCAGATCTAGACTGAATTGAGTCTATTTATACGCTCTTTCGAATACTATTCACCTATTCATGTAATAACCCATATCTCTATCTCAATACACTGAACACCCGCGCACGACGGGTTCTCTCACAGAAGAAAGATATAGAAGCGCGCGCAGCCAGCCACCCGCCTTCGAGCCGCCGCCGCCGCCGCCAGATCCCAAGGCGCCCGCCCGCCTTGAAGCCTTCTGCGTGCTTGCGCCGCTTCCACCGCGTCGCCAGCCCGCCTGAGGCGCCTTCGATCCCTTGGAGCGCCGACCAGAGCCGTCCAGCCGCGCGGCCCCGTCACCCTCGCTTTTTTCGCCGTTCTTCAAGTTGGTCACGCCGCGGCGCCGCGTCTGGCTCTGGTGCTAGTTGTCGTTCGCCTCCCGAGCGCGCGCCTGCCCAAGCCGAAGAAGCGTCCGCCGTCCGCCGCCCGCCGCCTTCCGCCCGCCGCCGCCTTCCTCGCCCCGCGTCTTGCCCCCGCGCCTCGCCCCGCGTCTCGTCTCGGCGTCGCCCTCGCGCGCTCTCTCTCGGCCCCGCCGCGCCCCGTTGCGTCGCTGAGCGAGTGCCGCGCGCGCTCGTTCCGCCGACGTAGCAGGGAGCTTGGAGGTCGGAAGACCGCTCGCAGGTCGCAGCCAGGGCAGAAGCGCCGGCCAGGCCGCGCGCGCGCGCCTGCAGGCGACCGCTGAAGCGCCGCGACTCGCGCCGGAACCTGCCGCGACCGATCGGCGCTAGAGGCAGCAAATCGCGTGCGGGAGATCCCCCCTTGCTGGATACCAGAGCCCGTCTCTGGGTCTCGCCAGCGCCGAGGGACGACTAGCGCCCTAGCAGCACCATTGGCCAGGCATTCTTCTGTCTGCAGCGCACGCCCGTGCCGCCGTACGCGTGGGCACCGCCGCGCCGCCACCGCCCACCGCCGATCGAGATCATCGAGCTCTCCGTCGACCCGTGCGACCTCGAGACGACCATGACGACCGAGATGGACGCGCTAGAGATCAAGCGCCAAGCCATGGAGGAATCTCCGAGCGGGCCGTCCCCGTCCTCGTCCTCGTCGCTCGCGTCGCTCTCGCGCGGCGTCGAGCCGCTCGTCACGCGCGAGCTGCAGCCGCCCAAGGGCGACGGCGCCAACAACCCCACCGTGCAGTCGATGCCTTACGTCAAGTACCGCGAGAGCGTCAGCGCCGTCTTCAGCTTCGACGCCGGCGCCACATCGCGTCGCGTGTCTGGAGCGTCAACCGACACAGCGCGGTCTTCTCCGGCCGAAAAGGGCGGCGACAAGCTTCCAGTCTCGTACTCGGTGCCGTCCACGACCACGATCACCAACACACCGCGCGGCCGGCCCGCCGTGGACGTCATCGCCACGTACATGAACACGACAGACCGGCGCACGGTCAAGTCGGAGCTCATGCGCGCGCACGCGCACTTTGCGTCCCCCCACGGTGCGTTGCCTGCATGTGTTGCTCATGTCTCTGTCATTTGGTGAGACTGGAACGCCGCACGAGTCGCGGGCTCCGCTAGAAAAGGGACTGACTGGTGGCTGCTGCTGTTGGTTCGCGTCCGGACACTTTGGATTTGCCATGCAGGTGCGCCGCTATCGCGCATCCGGTCATCGTCCATGATGAGCAAGGACGGCAGCGCAGAGTGGGGGTGGTTTGCAGACATTGACTCGAGCAGCGAGAGCTGGGGAGGAGGCGACGGATCCATCCAGTCGCTGCGCCGTCGGCTCAGCGCCGACCTCGGGATCATCGACGTCGCGAACGCCGTCCACGTGCTCGGCGACGAGCAGACCAACACGAGGCTCACGGCCGCCCACAAGACATTCAACATCGTAGGAGACGATGGTAACAGCCGCGTCGTGTCCTCGACCATCTCCATACCCAAGTTCCGCATTGTGCAATCGCGCTCGGGGTCGGACCGTCACGCACAGTACTTAATCACTTTCCAGTTGGGCAAGGAGCTGTACGCTGATTGGCGCCGGTACTCGGAGTTTGGAGAGCTCGCAAAGAAGCTGCCGACCGACGGATACCCGCGGACCCAAGAAGCGTGGCGAGGCATCGACACGCGATGGTTCAACCGGCTGGAGCCGTCGTACTTGCACCAGAAATGCATCACGCTCGAGAACTTCGTGCGCGAGCTCATGTACGAGTCAAACGACCCGTCTCAGCTCATTGACTTCCTCGGTGGGTACTTGGGCAAGGTGAACGCACGGCCGACAGACCCAGTGGCGTTCCGGCCGGCAGCGCAACTGCCTAAGGAGCTCAGACCCCCGCAGCCTCGGCACGAGCGCGAGCTGTTTGAGAAGGTGTGGGAGGAAAACTTCAAGCGATCGCGCGTAGACTATGGCAACATGGCGCCGGTCGAGAAGGTGTGAGAAGGAGGATCGACTGAGGTAAGTAAGTATTTTGCACGAAAGAAGAGAGCTAGTGAATCGAGTGAGTAGGAAAAAGAGTGCAACTCTAGATGGTCCTCCTCCGTTGCCACGGTGATGCGGGGGACTAGCTACGAGCACCACAACGAAGCAAAAAAAAAATGCAAGACGAATATGTGTTGACTTCAAAACCGAGCGATCTTGAAGTTGGGTTCCAGATGTTAGTACATCAGAGCTGTTTGTTTGCGCCGACAGCATGGCAGAGCTGGTGCTGGTGCACGATCAAGTCGGGGATCCGCGAGATGTCCCGGATGTAGAAGAACTGCGCAATCGGAGAGTTCGTGATCGCCGGGAACAGCCAGCTAGATGACTACAAGCGCAACGAGTTCGTCAGTGATGAAGGCAAGGTTTTTAATGAGCGGATTTGTGTCTTGCAACTCACCGACGCAACGAGAGCGTGCCACCCAAGGCCCGGTCACTGTGCCGACCGCTGCACCAGCCAGCACCTGCTCGAGCGAGTGGTAACCGAGCCGCACACGCGAAAAGCATACAACAAACGCAAGAACGGCAACGCCAGCGATTGTGAGGGTCTTCTCCAGCTGCCGGTGCGAGTTGAACCTGTCGGGAAGTCGAATTGTATGAGAGACCAGGTCAAGCGCATGGTCTGCTTGCACGTGTTGCCGCACCTCTTGAAAGTGTACGCGATGACATAGGCGGAGAAGAACGCGATGAACTGCGAGTGCGCAGACGGCATCCCCGCTCCACTCACTCGTGCGCCTTCCGGCCGCGGCTGGTGAATGATGCGCTTGAGCACCAAGTTGAACGCTTCATTCAGCAACTGCAGGCGTCATGCAGCACAACGCGTCAGATCGAAGCAACCAGGCGAAATATTAGACGAAACAAGCACCCACTTGGCCAACGAGCATGGCGATGGAGTCCAGGTCGCGCTGGAAGACAACCAGCGTCGCGTACATGACCATGATGAACCTGACCAACAGCAAACGACAGTCAGCGCTCTGTGAATCACCGCACCGCAGCGACGGCGAGCCACGAACACGGGCGAGAGCGTGAAGAGCGCGAGCACGGGGCCCAGCGGGTCGGACGCGTCGTACACGACCCACGTGAGCTCGAACTCGCGCAACGCCACGGGCACGGCGCCTTTGGCGGCCGTCTCCGCCATGCCGATCTGCTTGCTCTTGACGTGGTACGTTCGGCACTGACGCGCGCTAGGTTCGTTTCCCTTCGGTGTCTTTCTTGATTAAGTTCGCATGAAGACTGCATTTTTGTATGTAGAAAAAAACGAATCTAGCGAGAAAGGCCACTTCGACTGCAACGAGCTGAGGAATGGCGGGCGGTGGCGGCGCCGGGGCGACGCGGCTGGAGAGCCTGCTGCTGCTGGTGAGAGGTGCGGTGCAGCGTCGACTGCTGCTTTAGCTTCACCTTCTGACGGAGTGGGCATCGTAGAGGGCAGCAGCGCGCAGGTGCGCGAGAACGCGGCCGAGCGGCTGGGCGAAGTGGCGGCGGCGACTCCGGAGAGCTGCCGCGCCGTGCTGCAGCGAGTACGAGGCTTCCGCTGTTGGAATGTGCTGATTTAGGCTCTGATGGCGCTCTCCTTGCTGTGAGAAGCTGCGCGAGCTCATTGTGGACGCGGAGTGGGACGTGCGAGTCGCGGCGGCCAAGTGTCTGGACGTGGTCGGGAGGTCGCTGCGCGGCCAACGCGAGGACCTGGCCGTGACGTTCGCGACTGTTTCGTGTATGTGGACGTATAGCGATTATGTTGGTCGATAGCGAGAGTGTGACGGGATGGCAGTTGGTGGGGCTGAAGGAGCAGAGGCGGCGCTAGACTTGCAAAAGGTGGACGTGCGTAAGGTCGTGACGGAAGGCGCGCCGCTGCTGCGGAGCGGTGGAGAGGTGAGCAATCGTATTACTGGTTGTAATGAGAAGCTGAAGCTGATGGCTTGTTGTAGGAGTACGAATACGCAGCTAATCTTACCGATGACGAGCGTCGGATCCACGCCGTCAAGCAGC
Organism: Phytopythium helicoides; assembly: GCA_024867545.1. Classification (NCBI taxonomy): domain Eukaryota; phylum Oomycota; class Peronosporomycetes; order Pythiales; family Pythiaceae; genus Phytopythium; species Phytopythium helicoides. Next base: position 59,522 of record JANFNE010000009.1, on the reverse strand, counting down.
GCCGAATGCTGCTCCAGCGCATATGTGGCGGGTCTGAAGTCATTTGGAAGACACGCGAGGACTCTTTTGCAAAACAGATGCTGCCAAGGTTAAATCAGGACCGTACGTGTATCCGCTCGCTGCTATGCCATGCTCCCACCCTGCTGATGTGTTTGCGTGCTTGTAGATGCACAAGATATCGTGATGGACATTGAACGTAGCGAGAGTACAGCCACTGCATCTGAGATTACTTTGGAGAAGGAGAAGACCCGACCAAATGTTGGTGGGCTACTGTCACAAGCCTCAAAGAGGCTAAACGAACGTTTCACTGGCGATTCATCCTCGAAGAAAAGGAGGATCGACAAAGATGCTGAGATGTCTACATTTGGTAGTGACGAAGGATCCCCAAGCACCTCCAATGGCACACTGATGGCCGTTGCCAGATTGCTCGCCGATCTGCTAGAAAGCATGTTTGACGCGAAGTGGGAAGTTCGGCACGGGTCGTTGCTTGCAGTTCGGCACATCTTAATGTCGACTCAATTTGCATTTTCAGTCCAGCGCACTAGCAACCAGTCAAGCCATTCACAAAGCAGCATCGTTACCACGTGGGTTGAAGAATGCCTCATTCGATGCACATGCATCCTTGCACTTGACCAGTTTGTCGACTATTCGGCAGATGGCTCCGTCGCACCAGTTCGCGAATTATGCGCGCAAGTCACTGGCGTCCTTCTCGGGACCCTGCATGGCTACGGGCGTCTTGTGGAGTTTTTGCAAGTTTTTCGGACACTTTTTGATGGCCTCACATGGCATGCGTGTCATGGTGGACTATTGGGTCTCAAGTACTTGGTCCAAGCTCATGCTGGCCACGCTGTTGAATTTGTTTCTGTCATCACAGTGACGTCGTGCATGCACTTCAAGCCCCGTTAATGGAAGAAGACGTTTTGGTTTTGGCCATCGCATGCTTGAAAGTTTTTCCCCGTACATGGATAATGTAAGTCAAGAGCAAATCATAGGTTGACGGGGAAATTACTTTGGACTAGCCTGGTTCAAGATATTGATCGGCCCGCTACTTCGTGCGAGCGTTGTCCGAGCATTATCTGCGTGGTATCAAGCCCCAACAACAAGTGCAATACTTCGAAATGACTACAGACTTGCTCCACGTGCGTGGATTGATCTAATCCACGTCATTTCGATGTTGCATCACCACTCCAGCGAAGTAAAAATATCGACAGCAAGATTTGTGACTGCGATTGCAAGCATTGACATTGTGCAAGATACAGCAGCACTCTCAAACTTTAGCAATTGCTTCATGCCGCATTTGCTTTTGCAGTTGGTACTTGAAACCGAACGCTCCGTTACGGTTGAGCTTTTACAGGCTTGGAAAGGTATCGTCCAGAAGTCTGCTTCTTTAAGAATTCTGTCTGCAACCATTTCAATGTATATGCGCCAGTGGGTTAGCCTTCTGTGGTCAAACGAGTCGTTGAGGATCCTGAACGTGAAAGTTCAAGGAGTCTCATCGGTAGATGACTCTATTAGCACATTTGATCGCCTCGAGTCGGTGGCATGGCGAGTCACCTTTGCTGACGCCCTAGGCTTTTTGGCGTCCTCTCTGCCATTAGGCCCGGAAACACAAGATATCCTTCAGATGATTGGTAAAGGTTTTGTGACGACGAGTGGTGAAATACAGTGTGGCTGTCTCCTTCTTCTCTCTCGGTGGGCTTTATATGAGAAGGCTGGGGTCCCCCTTCAAAATGGTAAAGATAACCCTCGCATCCAGCATATTAGAGACTCAATCGGCGATGCTTTGGACTCTTTTGCGAGAAACAAGTGGTTACCATCCACGGTGGAATGTCCTAAAGCAATTATCAACGATCAAGAGGTAACCTGTCTGTTACCAGGAGCAAGTGAAGCCAGTCAAGCGTGCATTACCATGCTACACCGTGCCATGGAAGTATTTGAATCCGTCGGCATTAATATCAATGTTGTACTTACCCAGTTGTCGTCTCCAAGTATGATAACAGCAGCTGATATTTCTCGCGAGGTTGCTGAAAAAATCGCCGCTTTACCTTATGATCAACTGGAGTCGCACCCAACTGCATATGAAGCGGCGCATTTTAAGCGTCAAGACCTGTTTGTGCTTGATGAATCTATTCAAAGCGCGTTTTCTCGCATGTACCATCGTGTTCAAGGTCTCGGGAGTTGTGCCTACTGCTTTGTCATGCCAATCCCAGCAAAGAAAAGTGGTTTCTTGGTCGCAGCTCTGATGGACTCACTGAAGGAAGAAGCTGATGTGGTATTTCGAGAGCTCGCCTCCGATGCTCTGGTTGCATTTGTGCTAACTCAAGCTCACTCTCAGAAGAAGTGTGTGGCCAAAATCGTGTCGAACCTCTGCAACAGCGCCACAGCGCTGGGGGTACTTGGGTCACCTATGCCTGATTGTTGCGATCTGATCAACGAAAGCTCCGGTCTACCGGTAGGTGAGCTTGAAAGGACACAAGTGCGCGTTGCTGGTGCGCTAGCATCGCTGCGGTTGCTGTGCGCAGAAGGTGGGTCGTCGCTGTTCGATACGTGTCCCCAACTCGAGGAAAATATATCGCGCGGGTGGGAATCAGTACCCAGCGATGAGCGAAACATCCAAAGAAGTATGAAGCTAATTGCTCTATTGGCTCCCTCGCTGGATCAATCCTGCGCAGCATCAACCTGCATCAATTGGCTCGAACATGCGGCGTCAGTGATAATGACTACTGACCCTTCCGATTTGACCCCGAGTTTAGCTCATTCGAAGCACCTTGCAGCACTAGCAATCGCCACAATCTGCAAGCATGCTCAAACCTACCGAGACAACGCAATGCTAGTTGTCTACACTCGAATCTTCGGTGCCTTCAGGGCAGGAAATAGTCAATTAGATGCTGCTGTCATGGTTCTAGACTGTCTTGTGCGGGTAGTGCCAGCAAAGTCACTGTTTCCGTTTGTTCCGAGTCTTGTTCATTACGCCATGACTGCAATGTCGTCACAAGACAAGAGCACAAGAACGGCAGCTGCTCGTGCGTTTGGTGATCTTGTGCCACTAATTCCACTACAAGTGGATCTAGGAGAGGAAGATCCAGATATGGCGAAAGAGTCTCCTGCATCGACGACTTTAAAGGCTATTGTATGCGAAAACCAAGCCTCACGACAGTTTTTGGAGAGTTTTTTGCACAGCTCTGCGATTCAGCCTATAGACGTGCAATCATGTCTTGAAGACGGGGTATCGTTACGACAATACCAACAAATTGGCGTTGACTGGTTGGCTTTCATGGCGAAAAACAATCTACACGGCATCTTGGCAGATGACATGGGACTCGGGAAGACCCTCCAGACACTAACAGCGATTGCTGCAACTCTTGACATTGCACATAGGACGGACGGTGACATGGCCAATTGTCTTGTCATTTGTCCGCCGATTGTTGTGAGTCACTGGATAGCAGAAGCCCAAAAATGCTTAAGAAAAACTTTTGAACTGGTAGTCGATTACTCTGGATCTGCTGCTGAGCGGAAGAAGTTGCGAAGAAAATTTGGCGGCAGCACTGTAGCACAATTTGATGCACGGTGTACTCTCATTGTTACAACATATGCCGTCGTTCGAAGCGATGAAGACGATTTTATATCCAGTAAGCACTTTGATTTCGTCGTCCTCGATGAAGCCCACCTTATCCGGAATCCAACGACAGCATTGTTTCGCTCGATTCTGGCCATTCGTGCCAACCACCGCCTGGCGCTTAGTGGCACGCCACTCCAAAACAATGTCGGGGATCTTTGGGCGTTGTTCGAGTTTCTCATGCCAGGATACCTCGGTGAATTTAGTGTGTTCCGGCGAAATTTTGTGCTTCCTATTGCAAAGTCAAAGGAGCGCAATGCGACTGCGAAGCAAAAGGAAGTAGCTGCGATCGCAATAACTGAACTCCACCAAAAGGTTCTGCCTTTCATATTGCGGCGCACGAAGGACCAGGTCCTGCAGGAGCTTCCACCTAAAACGATATCGAACGTTCTTTTGCCGTTATCCAGCATCCAGCAGCGCCTGTACACGCTTGCTTCATCACCTTCACCGTCATCGTCGACGTCTTCGGTTTCCAAGACAAAGAAAGTGGCACATGTGTTTGCTGATTTACAGCAACTTCGCCGAATATGTGTGCATCCTTCACTTGCACAAAATGAACTTGTTTCTCGTGGTCTGAAGCCTAAAGAGCTGCAAGCCCTCTACAAATGGTCGTCTTCGGGCAAGCTTATAGGACTGCGTGACTTGCTTGTGGATGTCTGCGCAATTGGGAGCGAGAGTGCGGACGAAATCGACGAGTTCCAGGTTTCAAATCACCGGTGCCTCATATTTGCGCACTTGCACGAGACTTTGGATTTAACGACACGAATGCTGTCGGATTCATTACCACACGTCACTTATCGGCGCCTTGATGGGCGGACCTCGCCGTCTCAGCGTGCTCAGATAGTGAAACAATTCAACGACGACCCTTCTGTCGACATTCTTTTGCTCACAATAGCAGTTGGTGGGCTTGGACTCACCCTCACGGGAGCTGACACGGTCATTTTCCTTGAGCACTCTTGGAATCCCTTCGTGGATCTGCAAGCGATGGACCGCGCACACCGAATCGGACAGCGTCGAGCGGTTCGCGTATTCCGGCTTATCATGAAGGATTCACTAGAAGAGCACATTCTCAATCTGCAAGCATTCAAGCAAGGTGTCGCGGAAACGGTGGTGAAGCAACAGAGCAGTGCTGAATCGAGCATGAATGCAAATACCGCAGGTGTCCTTGGACTGCTGCAAGCATCTTCGGCGGCAGTTACAGCCAAGGAAATTGTTGCCTCGAGTGATGCAAAGTCCGTTGCTCATGAGCAAATAGCGTTGCCTGGTGCTGCGCGAGAATTGCTCGAGGAGATCGGAGAGTTGTGGGATGAGTCACAGTATGATTCGCTACAGTTCCCTGGCGAGGGTGAGTCGTGAACGGTCTCTATTGTTTCTAATCGAATGGAAAACCCAAGGTGAAGAGATCACTTCAGCCACCTACTGCGAATCGATGAGGTTCTCTACGTCCAGCTGAAGAATGTCGGCATCACAACCCTTAACCAGAATAAACCCGCTTAGACATCACCACTAGAATGCAGCATAGTCAGCAAACACATTTACTTACCAGGATTGATGACACGTTGGGCTGCGTCCGACCACGGTCTCCGTGGACGAATTCCTTGACATATGTCCCCGCAGATGTCGTCAGCCGCAGTAGCATGTAGTGCTTGTTCAGCACTTCGCACTTGGCAGCATGGATAATCTTTGGACGCGTCATGAGAGTTCGCCGGTGAAGAACGCGGACCGGGGTTTTCTGCTCAATCGTGAGGTCTTGGATCGCATCAAGTTTTGCGATCGCCTCAGGGGTCAATGGAGCTTCTGACCACACAACACAACTGTGTTGCGACTCTTTAGTGCAGGTTTAACATATCGCACTTCAGCGCAGACGTACCAGTAGGTCTTCTGCTTGGAATCCGCACCCGCCTGGAGGCCGGCAAAGTACTCCTTCGTGGACATCTTGGTCTCACGGATCTCGACATCGCCGCTATTGGCAGCGTTCACGGCTGCCTCGATCGCCGCGTAGTCGTCCGCAGACAATTTCGTCTTCTTAGCGTCTATTATGCATTGAGCGAATCAGTCTCAAGCCTCAACAAACTCCCATCGAGTGAATAACGTACCGAGAATTTCGAGGATGAATGGGCGGCCATTGCCAAGCATGCGGACGTCCACATCTTCACGTCCAGCTGTGTGAAACTTGTAGCCTTTGCCACGGAAGAATGGCAACGCGATCTCTCCAATGCACTCCTCGACCGATGACTCACCCATGCGGACGCCGTCGAGCACCCAAGGCGTCTGACTCAGCCCTCTTTTAAACTTGAGGTAGCGGCCTTGGAGATAGACAGGGTCATGTTCCAAAACAACACGCGCGGTAGCTCCCGTAGTTAGAAGTGTAGGTGGACAATGAATCGTATCAGGCGCGGTCGTGAGCGCCGCCAGTGCACGACTGACTGCGCCAAAGCCGTCAAACACGGGAGGTGGTCCGCGGTGGCGCTTCTTGGTCGCCTCGAGTTGTTTCTGTCAGCAGAAGAGGGTGTTTAGGACACGTCTGTCGTTATACAATTGCATCATGAGCTGACCTTAATGGCAGGGATCTGCTTGACTTCATCGGCAGACTCGGGGTGCGTGATCTCCACGAGCACTGCGAAGTCGCTGCCGTTGACGCACTCGGCTCCGTTGAGCAGCTTGGAGAGGTCGCTCGCGATCAGGAACTGCACGTTCCTCCACCATTAGCTCGCGCACAATCGACTCCCACTCCATGGCAGCAAGCTGCTGCACCTTGAGCACGTCCTTGAGGTCGGTGGGGGTTCTGCCAAAGCTGCCGGGGAACTCTGCGCGCAGGTGCGCGAGCAGCGCGAACTCTCTGAGCAGCACGACGCTGGGCAGCTTGATATTGAGCGCGAAGGCCGTTGCGTCGTCCTGGCGCTCGCTCGCCTGCCCTGCCGCGTCCGCCAGCACCTGCCGGTGGAAAGTGCCGTGCAGCACACCCACGCAGCACACGCAGCTCGCGTCTGCAGCTCGTCAGTACCTCAAAATCGAGTCGCCAAGCCGTCGCTCGCACCGCTAAACGCGTCGACAGCCTCGGCGTCATCTCCTTCCGCGCTCAGGAGCGAGCGCAGCGCCTCCCGCAGCTTGAGCTCGTCGGTGCTGCGTGTTTGCCACGGTTTGAAGCCGTCAGAACGCCGATTTACGCCGGAATTGAGCGCTTCGAGAGCGGAAAAACGCACGCGTAGGCGTCCCAGGCGTCCACGTGCGCGAACCGCAGGCAGCAGCGCGCGCAGAGGCCCAGGCGCAGCGCAGCGGCCAGCGCCGCCGGCGGCCATCGCAGCTGCAGCTCGGCCAGCATGATGCTCACGCTTTTGTGGTGGCTGCGGCGTTTGGTGTGGCGCTATACACAATTTAGTAGACTGGTGTAGCCATGACAAGCATGGCGGGAGAACGACATTTGCCTTTTTCTTCTTGTGATGCTTGAAGACGCTGAAGGTGGTTTGGGGGGCTGAGAGGGGCGACCTTGTTGCAGCCTAGCTGGAGTTGACGAGTCTTTTTGTTGCTTGTCAAGAACTAACCATGGACGGAGAGGACGTGTTGGTCCAGTAGTCGTTTTGAAAGGCACCAACTCCAAACCTAGCTTAGACGAATCGAAAGATGCGGCACAGAGCGTTGTGACTACGAGGTCTCGATTACGAGAGAGATTGATCAGTTGCTCTTTGGTGGATTTTTGAGCTACTTGGTATTGCAATCGAATTCTGTTTTGCGCAACTGTGTCACTCTAATGATGAAATTGGCAACCGTCTACACCAACCGAATAATCTCAGTATCAAAGATCGTCATGCGAAATCCATCGCTCGGAGGCGTGCCTGAGACCCTGCTGCAGCTTCAAACCGGCTCGGATGCCACACCTTCCATCATCGGTGGTAGGATTCCTGTCTGCATACTCTTCTACCACGAGAGGCCAAACCACGACAATACACCCTTGCCGACATTCTGTACCAAAGCTATCTACCCGGTCTTCTCTGTGGCATTCGCGTCACCACTGTGTTCTCCAGCAAGATACTTAACCACCGCAGTGTGTCCTTCGTCAGTGGCCTTCATCAACGCTGTCTTCCCGTCCTTATTCGTGGCGTTGATATCCGCGCCGCACTCTTCAGCAAGGTACCGGACAATTGTCATGTGTCCATTACCGGCAGCCAACATCAACGCTGTCGATGCATTGTTGTCTGCAGCATTCACGCTCACACCGCATTCGTCCACAAGATACCGGACCACGTCAATGTGACCATTCTGAGCGGCCCACATCATCGCAGTCTTGCCTTCTTCATCGGATGCGCTCACGTCCGCACCAACCTCCCCAACGAGATACCGAGCCGCTTCAACATATCCGACCTCAGCTGCCACCATCAGCGCTGTTATTCCATCGCTGTCTGAGGCGTTGACATCTGCGCCGCATTCTCCAGCAAGGTACTGAACCAAATCAATGAATTTTTCAGATGTGGCCGACATCAGTGCAGTCCATCCGTCTTGGGTCTTGGAGTTTACATCAGCGTTGTGTTCTCCGGCGAGATATCGAACCACATTGATATGTCCCTTGTGGGTTGCCATCATTATTGCTGTCGGTCCGTCGTTGGTATTCACGTCCACTCCACGTTGTTCCACGAGATACCGAACAACGTCAATATGACCAAACTGTGCGGCCCACACCAGCGCGGTCTTTCCTTTGTTGTCCATAGCATTCACGTCCGCGCCACTTTCTCCAGCGAGGTACCGGACTGCTTCGATGCATCCGCGTTGAGCTGCCACCATCAGCACTGTCAATCCATTGTTTTCCGATGCGTTGACATTTGCGCCGCGTTCTCCAGCAAGATACTGAACCACTTGCTTATGTCCATTCGCCGCAGCTGACATCAGTGCTGTCCAGCCGTCTTCGTCTCGGGTCTTTACGTCCGCTCCGCATTCGTCCACGAGATACCGAACAATTTCGATGCGTCCATTATCAGCAGGCAACCATCAGCGCTGACGATATATCTTCGGTTTTGGCATTCACGTCTACCCCACATGCCTCCACGAGGTACCGAACCACCTTGATGCTCCCTTCATATGAAGCCATCGCCAATGCAGTCCCTCCGTGTACGTCGGTGGCATTCACATCTGCACCACATTCTCCAACGAGATACCGAACTGCTTCTATCCGCCCGTTTTCAGCTGCCACCATCAGCGCGGTTGATCCATTGCTGCACGAGGCATTGACATCTGCACCGTGTTCCCCAGCAAGATACTCTATCATTTCAATGGCATTTTTGGCTGCAGCCGCCATTAGCGCTGTCCATCCGTCTTTGGTCTTAGCGTTCACGTCCACACCATGCTGTTCCACGAGATATCGCACAACATTCATGTGTCCGCTTTGAATGGCTGACATAAGTGCTGTCCAACCGTCTTTGGTTCGGGTGTTAACATCCGCGCCACCTTCTCCAGCGAGACACTGAACCACATCGAGGTGTCCATTCTTAGCAGCCCAATGTAACGCTGTCATGCCTTTGTTGTTGTTAAAGGCATTTACGTTCGCGCCAACCGCACCAACGAGATACCGAACTGCTTCGACACATCCGTCTTGAGCTGCCAACATCAGTGCTGTCGTTCCATTGTCGTCCGATGTGTTGACATCAGCGCCGCATTCTCCAGCAAGGTACTGAACCAATTCAATCGATTTTTTGGCAGCAGCCGACATCAGTGCTGTCCATCCGTCTTGGGTCTTGGCGTTCACATCGACTTTGTGCTCTTCAGCAAGATATCGAACCACCTTGATATGCTCGTTCTGTGCTGCAACCATAAGTACTGTCCATCCGCCTTTGATTGTAGTGTTGACGTCCGCACCACAGTCTCTGGCAAGATATCGAACCGCTTCTGCGTGTCCCTTTTTCAGCAGTATTGATCAGAGCAGTCCTTCCGTTGTTGTCCGAGGTATTCAAATCAGCATTACAATCCTCAATGAGATACTGAAGCACGTCAATGTGTCCATTCATTGCAGCTAACATCAACGCCGTCAGTCCTTCCGCATCTTATCGTTCACATTCACCCCGCATTCTCGAACAAGGCATTGAACCACTTTTGTGTGTCCGTTCTCAGCTCCCAGCATCAGCGCTGTCGATCCATTGCTGCTCCTTGCATTTACATCCACGTCTCGTACTCCAGAAAGATATCGAACCACTTCAATTTGGCCCTTGTGAGCAGCCGCCATAAGAGGTGTCCATCCGTATGTGTCGACGACTTTCACCAGCGTGGGGTCTTTCTCGACAAGATAGCGAACAACCTCAACTGAACCGTTGGCGGCAGCCGTAATCGTCGCTGTCAATCCGTGTTTATCCATCGCGTTCACATCTGCATCGCATTCTTCCACGAGATATCGAACAAGATCGACAGATCCATTGCTAGCCGATACTATGAGCACTGTCCATCCATCGACGCTCACGTCCGCGTTACATTCTTCCACAAGATATCGAACCAGGTCGACGGATCCATTGCTAGCCGATGCTATGAGCGCTGTCCATCCATTACCGGCAGAGACGTTCACGTCAGCGTTACATTCTCCAGCAAGATACCGAACCACTTCGACATGTCCACTTTGAGCGGCCTTCATCAGCACTGTCCATCCGTCATTGTTTGATGCAGTCACATCCGCATTTCGTTCTTCCACGAGATACCGAACCACTTGGATATTTCCGCCTGCAGCTGCTATCATAAGCGCTGTAGATCCCTCCTTGTCGCTGCAGTCTTCGTCCACGCCACAATCCTCAATGAGATACCGAATCGCTTGGATATGCCCATGAAACGAGGCAGCCATCAGCGCTGTCCAACCGTCATTATTCGTGAGATTCACATCTGCGCCACGTTCCTCCACTAGATACCGAAAAAACTCGATGGAGCCTCTTCCAGTGATCAACATCAGCACTGTGCACCCATTGCTATCTGAGGTATTTACGTCCACGTCACGCTCTTCCAAGAGATACCGAATGACTTCACTGTGACCAAGGTGACCGGCCAACGTCAACACTGTGCATCCGCTGCTGTCCAAGGCATTCACATCGGCACCGCGCTCTTCCACGAGATACCGGATGACTTCCATGTGTCCATTCTCCACAGCCCTGAGCAGCGCCGACGACTGGGTTGATGCGTCTTCGACATCTGCTCCACCACTGACCAACTCCTTCACCAGTTCGAGGTCGCCTTCAGCGGTAGCCGCGAGGAGCCTGGCACCAGTTCTGTTCTCCATCTTTATTGAAATCACTTCTGCGACTATGAGCTTGTTCGAATGTGGGCACAAACTCACCATCCTTCGGTTCGCGAGGCTCGAACATATCATGTGGCGCATGATATAGCAGAACCTACAGTACATGCACTGCATGGGTTGATGGTGCAGCCAGTTCACCCAGATGTACTCTACTGCGGAGACTCTTGACTCCTCCCGGAGTCCTCCGTTCCTGTACTGTAATCATGTTGCCGAAGTGATCTCGTGTGTTCGTTGTAATCACCGGTCCTGTAGGACTCACCCGCAGCACCAACTACTGATCGTTCTGCATTGCCATCTTCGGCATTAAAATCTTCGCTGCGATATTCGAGCAAGACACCACACTACTCCTTTCATTCCGGGAACAAGTTTTGTCCTCTTACTGCAACGATGCCTGTTCAGTTTGTCGTTCCTCAGAGAGAAAGCAAACCCCCTCAGTGTACCCACTCTGCTCTGCCAACATCAGCGCTGTCTTTCCATTGTCGGCAGTGACATTGACGTCCGCGTGACGTTCTTCCACAAGATACCGAATCACTTCAATGTTTCTGATCTCAATTGCCTTCATCAGCGCCGTCCTTCCACTCTTGTCCGAAGCATTTACATCCGCGCCGTGTTCCTCCACAAGATACCGAATCATCTCAATGCTTCCACTTTGCGTGGCTGAGATGAGGATTGTACATCCATTGTTATCCGTGACATTCACGTCCATGCCAAGCTCCTCCAAAAGATACCGAACCACTTCAACGTGTCCCCACTCAGCAGCTGACAGTAGAGCTGTCCATCCTTCGTTGTCTCTAGCATTGATGTTTGCACCGCAATCTTCCACAAGATAACGAACCATGGCAATATGCCCATTCTCAGCAGCCGACATGAGCGGTGTCCATGCATTTCTGCTGGAGGCATTCACATCTGCACCGTGTGCATCCACGAGGTAGCGTACCACTTGTATATGTCCGTTTGCAGCGGCCATCATAACCGCTGTCCACTCATATTTGTCTAAAGCATTCGCGACCATGCCACGTTCTTCGATGAGATACCGAACGACGCCAATACGTCCGTTCTCTGCGGCCAGCATCAGTGCCGAATTTCTCCCCTCGTTGTCTGTGGCATTCACGTCCGCGTCACACTTTTCCACGAGATACCGAACCACGTCGACGTCTCCATTCCCAATGGCCGACATCAGTATGGACCACCCGTCGGACCTGGTCGCATCCACGTCTGCGCCGCGTTCTTCTACAAGATATCGGACCACTTCAATGCGTCCGTGGTGGGATGCAGACATGAGCGCCGTCCACCCGAGGTCGCTAGAGGCATTCACATCCGCGCCGCGCTCTTCCACCAGATACCGAACCATATCAATGAGTCCGAATTCTGCAGCCGACATAAGCACTGTCCATCCAATGCTGTCGAAAGAATTTACGTCCACACCGCGTTCCTCCACGAGGTATCGAACCACTTCACTTCGCCCTTTGTCTGCAGCGAATATGAGCGCTGTCCATCCGTCGTTGTTCGCCGAATTGACATCAGCCCCCCGTTCCTCCACGAGATACCGAACCACTTGAGTGTGTCCATTCTTCGCAGCCTTCAACAGCGCTACACTCCCGTTGCTGTTCGAGTAGTTGACATCCACGCCGAGCTCTTCCACGAGGTACCGAATCACTTGCATATGTCCGTTCTTCGAAGCCTTCATGAGCGCCGACGACAGCGTTGATGCGTCTTCGGCATCTGCACCGCCACTGGCCACCAACTCCTTCAGTAGGTCGAGGTCTCCTTCAGCCGCAGCAACGATGATCCTGTCACCTGCTCCGTTCTCCATTGTCATTGGCAGCACCTTTGCGACCGCGGGCTTTTTTGAAAGTGAGCACAATCCCACCATCCATCAGTCTCGAAGCTCGAGCATATCATGTGGCACATGATATAGTAGAACCGCACTATGAGCTTTGGAGTGAATGAAGGTCGGTTGACAGCGCGTCCAGATTGCGCGGCTACATGAGCTCCTTGTGCTCCGGAGGACCACAGGGAGGACTTCCTAGACCGAAGGACCGAAGTAAGCGTCTTCACTGTCAGCATCAAGATCTGGTCGCCCTCGTCTGCCAATTTCGATGGCTGCTGAGTGCTGGCAAAAGCTCGGCACTGCGTCAACCTCGCTGATCTTGAAGCACGATCGTCCATGCAACTTGGCGAATTTCAATGGAGAGCTGGGTTGATCCGGTGATTAGACTGCAAGCTATCGCCTGCGAGCGTTTTCGCCTTGTGTGGATTTGACAAGAAAACATCTCCTTCCGCACTCTGGTGAGTGGTGTACGATGGCGCAAAAGGGTGGTCATGGTTTTTTTTCGACTTCGAGTTGGGAAATGCAGAGCAGTCGCGCGAGAAGCGAGCGGTGAGCAGATACTCTGGAGTTATGTGACGACGGCATCTGTGGAGTTTGCTGAGACCAAGCAGTGACGAGGAGGACGAGCTACGGTGGTAGTCAGCAGCAGCAAGTCATCCTGGCCGATCATTTGCTCGTCTCTCTTCGGCTCTTCATTGGCCACGGGTCCATCAGCAAGGCCAACTATGCTGATATATGAGGCGACTTCCAACTTGGAAGTTCCAAGGCGCACTGTGACGAAACTCACAGACATTGGGAGCGCTGAGCATCTAGATTCCAGACTGGAGCGCATTGCACTGACACACCAGAACGGAGAGAGCATCTGACAGAGAAGCCACATTATCCTAACGACGCTGTCCAAACCTAGAACGCATTTGTCAAGCGCAGAAAGTAAAGGCGGGAGGAGACAGCTTCGCTTCAAGCTAAGGCGGCGTTGACAAAGATCTCAACACCATGCCAGTATGCAAAGGCCAAGGGTCAACGCATGAGCTCCAAGACCTCGGCCACCATGCGATTGAGCGATATGAGCGCACTTTGCAAGCGGTCGAAGCCATGGCCGACGACAAGATCGATCACGCGTTGTTCGGGTTACTGTTGAGCGCTGAGAGTGTCAGGGACGAGATGCAAGTTTACGAGACCGAGACATCGCTGCTGCTGCGACTAGTGCACACGGGGTTCTATGTGCGATGCATCGAGCGACTACACGTGGTGCTAGATGCAACGACATCGCAGTACAAGATGCCAGAGCATTCAGAAATGAGTGAGTGGAGGTCGGCGCTTGAGCGGGAACGACACGAGCGAGTTCTGTGGTACGAATCCATGCTTGAGGCGCATGCAAGCCATGCTTCGGACGAGTGCATCCTAAACGAATCAAGTTGCGCACTCCTGAACAATCTTGAGACTGCCGAGAGGCTGGAAGAAGCTCTGACGCTGCTCAAGGCAGCCGTCGCCAAGTATGGCGAGGACATTTTGCTTGACAGAGGAAATTGCAGGTTATCACTCAACTCTTTACAGTAGTCACCGAGAAGTCGATATGATTGTGATGGAGATGCCATCGTGGCTTGTGCTAGCCGTTTGAGTTCAAGAGCGAGTTCGGGTTGTCACGATGGGGAAATGATGTGTACTATCCAGACCACTTGGATACAGAAAGACTCGTTCATGACGCGAATGTCTGGTCTGTCTTGAACCACCCGCACGTGGCAAAGTTTCTGGGTGCCTGCCATGTCGGTAGCCGACCGTTCATCGTTCATGAACGCGCACGTCCACTGATAGATTGCGTGAGCGAGGCGAAGTCACGAGATCAAGTGTGGCATCTTGTGTACGAGGTTACACTGGCGCTACAGTATCTCCACGAGCGTGGCCTTGACAATTACCAAAGCCTGTCGCTGGAAACCGTGTTTTGCGCAGAATTTGAGGCGAAAGCCATGGTTTTTGGCACCAGCCTCGTCAACACTGAATCAAAGCCACGTGTTGATGGCGGCTCGGATCTCATTCCAAAAGATCTAACGCGCGATCTCAATCCAGCTACCTGCGCTCTTGAAAGACTCTGTGTTCTACTTGTAAATTGTTTGCACGAGTTTTCGTCGCCAACAAGCAGCATGTCGATTTCAATCCAAAAACACTGCGACGTCGTCGAAGAAGACGAAGCAATGCGATACGAATCGATGCCAACAACTCGCCCCGACTTCATTTATCAAAGTGAGTGGCTAGTGTTGGCAAGTATTTTGGACTCTAGTACTTCCTCAAAAACGCCGATTCTGCTTACAATTGACCGACTAAAAGAGGTTGCTGGTGTGCAAGAACGAAGCGAATCAAGTGTGTGTTGCTTTGACGTTTTGGACACGAAATCCGTACTAAGCTCAGCAGTACTGCCCTCCATTGGTGGTCGATCGTTCGATGATGCACTTCGGTTATGCTCCAAACTAATACCTGATGAAGATTCTTCGAGCATCATTTATTCTCGGCTGGTTGATGTTTATGAACAGATCAAGACGATCAATTCTGAAACCATGGGTGTCGCCCAACTGAAGCAAATTTTGGAAGCTTTTGCTAGCGTTCTGGTGAAGCTCTACCGCCATTTGGACCAATCCAAATCCAGCAACTCGTCGATTCAATGGAGTGTCGCTTCAATACCTCAGCGGGAAGATCGACAGA
This sequence comes from Phytopythium helicoides, assembly GCA_024867545.1. Classification (NCBI taxonomy): domain Eukaryota; phylum Oomycota; class Peronosporomycetes; order Pythiales; family Pythiaceae; genus Phytopythium; species Phytopythium helicoides. The sequence goes on along the minus strand of JANFNE010000009.1, from coordinate 44,123 downwards.
GCTATACTTTCGCTTCACACCAGTATCGACCGACTTGTGTCGAGATACAATCTAAGTAACAACAACAAAGTGCATAGGTGGAAGCGTGACTGGACAACTGGATCGAATTATGCGCTTGGGACGATCCGTGCCAATCTTCAGCGTCCAGGACAAGAATTGGATTGGAACGTAAGCCCATCAGACAGTTCCTATGATGTAAACCCTGAAGGAATGAGCAGCAAACTTGAGTCAAGCAAACTCATGACCGACAAAATGTTTGCCTCTAGTGAAGACAGTTGCGTGCATCACCCAGATTTTTTGCAGTCAACCTTGAGAAGTGGTTTGTGTCGCCGACAGAGATTGAGTTCGAATCCTTTGACGAGTTCAGTCGTGGTGCCTTCGGATCAGTTCACCACGGCAAGTGGTTTGACACTCCTGTCGTTGTCAAAAGCCTGCTTCTAGAAGCTGGAAACCAACAAGACCTGTACGCACAGTTTCTGCAAGAAGCAGACACATGGTTTGAACTAAATCATATCAACGTCGTCAAGATGTATGGTGCGTGCCACATCGGCGAACCGTTCTTTGTCTGCGAATATGCAAGCAATGGTGATCTTGGTTCATATCTTAGCAAGAACAAAGGGAGCATGTACGAAGTGTGGTACAGTCTGCTAAACGTGGCTCTGGGCCTGCAGTATCTTCACGACAAGGGAATTGTCCACGCTGACTTAAAATCAAACAATATTCTTGTGGGAGGTGACGGTATAGCAAAGTTGGCAGATTTTGGCCTAAGCAAGCCAGGGCGGAGTGGCTCCTCTGACGTCAATGGTGGTGGAGCGCGTGGAGCGTATCGTTGGAAGGCGCCAGAGTGTTTACCGTGGAAAGGAGAGAGTGGTCAGTCGGCTACGTTTGCGTCGGATGTGTATTCATTCGCAATGTTGATGATCGAAGTAACGTGTGGTGCGGTTCCGTGGGGTGAGATTCCTGATATTGTTGTGGTTCGTGAAGTGAAGAAAGGAAAGCTACCGTCGCGACCACTTGAAATTGCGGATTCTGAATGGGAATTGATTCGTCAAATGTGTTGTTTGGATCCAGTCGAGCGAGTGACGATTGATGCTGTTGTGGTGCATTTGACCTCATTGCTGGAGACGAATGGACATGGGGCAGCTATGGTCACCTGTAGATGGGGCCCTTTCCCAAAATCTCAACTTGAATCGCTTTGTGTCGCGCGGAGGTGCTTTGATGAGTGTGATGAAGTTTGCAAAGGGATCGAATGCTCGTCTCGCAAATTTTGCTGCAGATCATCTAATTACCGTTCATATCAAGCGATGTGCAAAATCTGACTCTAAAGAGATTTACGCTATTATTGATCTTGTGAAACGCGGAAGTGACAGTGAGAAGGAGTGGGCAGCAAAAGCGCTAGCAGGTTTAACAATCCGAAACGCCACCAACTGGAAAGAAATATCTTCGCGAGGTGTCGTAGACCCTTTGGTGGCTCTGATTCGAAATGGAAACGATATGCAAAAGGCTAATGCAGCGTTGGCGTTGCAGCAGCTCGTGTTATATGCTCCAAACCAAGTGAAACAAGCGATTGAACCGCTGGTTAATCTGTTGCGCAGCGGCAACGATTTGCAAAAGGATCGCGCAGTGGTAGCACTAGTCAACCTAGCTCTAAACGCTGACAACGAAAGCGAGATTGTACGAGCTGGTGGTGTCAACGCTTTTATCGCTTTGACTGAAAATGGCAGCGATTTGCAAAGGCAGTATGCGGCAGGCGCATTGATGAATCTCGCACTAAACTATACAAGCCACAGCAATTTTTCATTTAGTGGCGCTATTTCGTCGTTAGTGGCTTTGGTACAAGACGGCAACGACACACAAAAAGAAATTGCAGCGGGGGCATTGGGAAATATTGCTCTCAAATCGGACAACAAAAGATGATAGTTTCAATGGGCGGAATAGATCCCTTAGTGATGCTAATGGAGAGTGGAAATGGTGACCAGAAGTGGCACGCTGCTAAAGCTTTGGCTAATCTTGCTGCGTTGGCGGACAATCACGAGAAGGTAGTATCACATGGTGGTATTGGTGCTCTGGTGACATTGATGTGTGAAGGCAATGATTTGGAGAAGAAGGAAGCAGTACGTGGCCTACAAAATCTATCCGTGAATGATGCCAACAAGGTTGAAATTGCGTCGCGTGGCGCGATTCGTCCGCTGGTGGAGTTAGTCCGCAATGGAAATCATATGGAGAGAGATAAAACCCTGGAATCAATGAGAAAGAGCCTTGCAGTTGTGAACAACCAAGTCAAGATCAAGGCAAACGAAGAAATCCCATCGTTCATGCCGTTGATGAACGGTGGTGTTGATATACTGATGGTAGCAATTGATACGTTGAACAACCTTGCTCAAATTCCACAATATCAAGTTGAAATAGCGTCACATGATAGCATTAAGCCATTGATGGCATTGGTGAGAGCCGGCAGCGACTGTCAGAAGGAAAAAGCAGCAAGTTTGCTTTGGAATCTCGCTGTGAACGGTGATAACCAGGTGACCATTGCATCTTGTGGAGGCATTGAGCCATTGGTGGCATTGGTGAGAGATGGAACCGACAATCAGAAGGAAAAAGCAGCAAGTGCGCTTGGGAATCTCGCTGTGAACGACGACAATAAAGTGACCATTGCATCCTGTGGAGGCATTGAGCCATTGGTGGCATTGGTGAGAGACGGCAATGATGAGCAGAAGGAGAATGCTGCGGGTGCGCTTTGGAATCTTGCTGCAAATGAGGATAATCAGGTGACCATTGCATCTTGTGGAGGCATTGAGCCATTGGTGGCATTGGTGAGAGATGGTACCGACAATCAGAAGGAAAAAGCAGCAAGTGCGCTTCGGAATCTTGCTGTGAACGACGACAATAAGGTGACCATTGCATCTTATGGAGGCATTGAATCATTGGTGGCATTGGTGAGAGACGGCAATGATGAGCAGAAGGAGAATGCTGCGGGTGCGCTTTGGAATCTTGCTGCAAATAAGGATAATCAGGTGACCATTGCATCTTGTGGAGGCATTGAGCCATTGGTGGCATTGGTGAGAGATGGTAACGACAATCAGAAGGAAAAAGCAGCAAGTGCGCTTCGGAATCTTGCTGTGAACGACGACAATAAGGTGACCATTGCATCTTGTGGAGGCATTGAGTCATTGGTGACGTTATTGAGAGACGGCAACGACATTCACAAGGAGAATGCTGCGGGTGCGCTTGAGAATCTCGCTGTGAACGGTGATAACCAGGTGACCATTGCATCTTGTGGGGGCATTGAGCCATTGGTGGCATTGGTGAGAGACGGCAACGACAATCAGAAGGAAAAAGCAGCAAGTGCGCTTCGGAATCTCGCTGTGAACGACGACAATAAAGTGACCATTGCATCCTGTGGAGGCATTGAGCCATTGGTGGCATTGGTGAGAGACGGCAATGATGAGCAGAAGGAGAATGCTGCGGGTGCGCTTTGGAATCTTGCTGCAAATGAGGATAATCAGGTGACCATTGCATCTTGTGGAGGCATTGAGCCATTGGTGGCATTGGTGAGAGACGGCAATGACGACCAGATTGAGAATGCAGCAGGGGTGTTGTGGAACCTTTCATTCGATAACGTTGATGGAGTTGCTACTATTCGCGAATGTGGAGCAGTGGATCCTCTTTTGCGAATAGTGAAGAACGGAACAGAGGAGCAAAAGCTGTCGGCTGCAGGTATACTTGGCTTTCTAGGTCCAGACGACACGATCAAGACGACAGTTGCAACTCATGGTGGCATACACGCCCTTCTTCAATATATCCATGATACCGATGATGACAGTGAGCGCGAAGAAGGGCTAGTTGCACTTCAAGCTTATTGTGGTAACAGTGGCAGCGAAGAGTCTTCTACCGACATCGCTCACAACAGCAGCACCAGCATCGTCGCCAACGCCAACGCCAGCACCAGCGCCAGCAATAAGCCAGTATTCAAGAGTCTACTCGCTGCGAACGGAGTCAAAATACTATCAGACGTTGTAGCGAACGGGTCCGACAACGTCCAGTCACTTGCGAAAGATATCCTACTTGGAGCGCAACTTGAGCGACAAAGCCTGGGACGAGGCGACTCCAAGCCTAACTAATAGCCAACGGTCGGGTGCACTCGATGACGTCGGGGCCCAGCCCATTTCGAAACTCGCCACCGCGGACTCAAGCTCCCATTGCTATGAGAGTCGTAACGATGCTCGGTCGCGTGGTGTCTATTCGTCCCGCGCGCGTGCTGCAGCTCCGTCGGTCGTCCGGCACTCGCGAAGGACTGCTCGGCCGCTGGCACCGACTTGCCGAGCGTGAGCTGTCGCTTCTGGAAGACAACATGAGCCACTTTTCGCCACGGCTGGCGACATTGTCGCCGTCGACGCTCTCGTGGATGGCACGAGAGGGCGAGCGCGAGTTTTTCGATGACGTCGCAGAAAACGCAGAGCAGTCCAGCAATAAGCGAACGGTTGAGCCGCCACCTTCGTTGGTCAATGAGGATGCCACGGGGGAAAAGAAAGCGTTTTCGTCGTATTCATTCAGCTACTCGGCCATCCTGGACAATGAGGGCCAGCACGTCTTGGCATCGACCAAGCGCCGTCGCTACGAGGACTCAACTGGAAGGCTCAAGGCGTGCCACGAGCGCTGCGTGGATGGCGGGAGCAAGAAGCTCACGAGCACGTGGACGCGGCCAAGCAATCATGGCGAGCGTCCAAAGTGCAAGACCTTGCTCGAAGGCTGTGTGTCCGTCGAGGAGTTCGAAAAACAGTGGGCAAATACTGCTTTTGACCACGAAGAAGATGTGAAGCACGATCCTGACGAGCAGATTGGCTACGGATCGCGTCCATTTGGTCCCGACATGGATGCTGCCAGGGCGGCACCACCGAAAAAGATCACCAAAGAGGCTGAGGGCGTGACTCGCGAGGCCAAGATCAAGTCGAGAGAGGCCGCGATCGCCGAGGGATCGCGTACCCAGGAGGAGGAGACGACACCGCCACCCTAGGCATGTATTTTGTGGTGGTCTTTGTGGCTTGGAGTGAGTTGTTGAAGCAGGCCTCGAGAAACACGACTTGGCTTAATTTCGTAAAAATAGGGTTTCCTCGGCTGATCTGTGAATGGGCAGCATGCAGTGTGCTCGAAAATGGCACAGTCCATTGACCGGCTGTGGGTGCTTGAAAATGGAGACGTTGAAGGAACGAAAGTCATCAAAAGAAGAGTACGCACTGGCTGTTCAACTCCAATCCTTGACTCCGATGAGAGAGCGCATCGCCTGATGGTGAAAGTGTTGTTGCACCTACCGTGGGAAGTGATCAGCAACAGGATAATGGTGAGTCGGTACTTGACCAGGCTCCTGCATTTCAGACGCGAACTTTCAGTCGCCGTCGCGAATCTCCAACCAAACCAGAGGCAAGTAGTGTGCTGTGACCGATGTAAGAGCGACTTGAACGGCAAGTTACTCGCACGCTGCATCACCTGCGGATTTTGTCGCCATCTCTACTGTTTCTCTCCGCCATTGAAGCAGCACCCTGCATGGGAAAGTCAGCCAGAACTAAAGAAAAGGATCAGTGCAAGTGCTGCACAAGCAATGATTACCCGATGGAAGTGTCAGAGTTGTACGAATGAAGTTTTGGAGGAATACTGCGATTCAGGAAAACCGAGCCGAGTTGATATCAATCGGTCAAGCTTGGCAAAAAAGCGGCCCAGACACAATAAAACAATAGCTGAGGTCTTACAGACGCAACAGCTCCAAGCGACTTCGTCACCTCCAAAGTCAGCTACAGCGATACCGAAATTGGAGTCAGCCTTAAGCCCAACGTGTGACGAACAGCCCGTTGAATTCGACTGGTACAAATTCCGTGCTGACAAAGTAGCTCGAGTTCTAGATCTCGACGGTAGCCAGGATGAACTCGTCTATTACTCCCGCTCGGTTGCCCTCATGCGAAAAACTGCCCGTTTCTGGTTTTATTATATGCACCAGAAGAGGATGCGCGCTCACTTGGCCAAGAGAGAACAGCAGTGGCTGAGTGGTCCAAAGATCTTAGACGTCAAGTACATCCTCAAAGAGACAGATCACGCCAAAGTAGAGACTTCAAGGCAACGCCGCACGACTGAGGCACTCGATCTTCAGCAGCTCTTTTGCCGATGAGCGCATTCCAACACGATACTATAGACCACCAAGGCAAAGTCAAGCAGCGCTCCTTGATATCGGTCCTGATATCGTGGGAAGTGCTAACAAAATTGTCGCCGATTTGCTTTCTGAGATGGTAGCATCCATCTCTGTAGGCGCCGAAGATTTTGACGCCATGTACATGCCTGGTAGCAATGATCTGATTGAATCTGGGCAATGCATCTTCGGGCTGCAACTTGCTGCACGTGTTATCCAGCGTCTGCTGCGTTTAAGACTTAGAGCGCGAGTTCAAAGGCAGCGTAATAATGACGAGAAAATTGTTGAAGATGCTCACGCGATCAGCACTCAACCTATGTTGGAGGTCAACAAACCGCGCGAGCGAGCACAAACAATGCTATCTTTCTGGGCTTTGAACGCGAGGTTCTTAGGGATGCTGTTGGCCAAGTTCAAACAGCTCCAGCTGAAGAAAGCAGTCGCAGTTATGATGACGGAGAGCACTCCCTCCTTTGTTGAGCATTGTGAAAATGACGATGAAGAGTGCTCTAAGAGCGACGTAACTATTCAGCTAGAGCGAGAACGCGTTGCTAGATCACGGATAGCACATTTCTTTGTCCAATACGTTCGTCCTCGGATATATCGGCGCAAGATCGTTATGTCTGCTCGCATCAAGCGCTGGTGGAAACGAGAAATTATTCGACGGAAATGGCTGAAGTGGTCCGAGTTGGTGATCTTGTACCAGATAGGGGTGCGAAACAACTCTAGCCGGCGAATTCAGCGAGTGTATCGACGATACCGGGTCAAGGTGAGTTGCAGGCAACACTGGAGAAGCTTGCAGTTCGGAAACTGCGATTGTTCTTGCGTGGGTGGATGATGAATCGACTCATCAAGAAAGAGCGTGAGCGAGTCGAGCTATATCAGCTGGCGATTTATCTGCCAATTGCCCCGCCAACACTTATCAAGAGACCGGATGCACCGACTCCCGTGATTCTACGCGAGCTAGGCATGGCTGCATACAGCGCTGGAGATTTTTGGAGCGCAGCATATCTATTCGAGCAACTCGTCAAAGCTAATGGAAACCTGGACACCAAAGACGTGGAGCTGATGGTGCCATTTGCTTATGCGCATCACATGACTTGGTACTCTTCTTACGACGCGTTCAACTTGACACGTGCCCACGAATTGTACTGCTCCGCGCTAGAGTGCGTGTCCAAACTCGAAGGAAATTCTGCAATCGACCCTGAGGTTCTGCAAGACCTTGCCGTGGTGATGATGCAAATGGGGAACCCGAGCGGGTCGCTTCGTCTATTTGCCAAGCTCATCGAGCACTTTTCTCAAGAGCCGAGCTTCTCGTCGTGGCTCCTTCTAGCAGCTATCCAATTGAGCCATCGAGGCGAGTGGGAGCAGAGCGTGCAGTACCTTACGTACATCCAAGACATTCCGCCCGCGCCGTATCTCGAGCGAGACATGCTGGTCCTATGCGCCGTCGGGTATCAGCACTGCACCCGCCCAAGCGGCGATCCATCCCGGAAAGAAGCATGGCGAGCCGCGCTGCGCCTCTGGACTGCGGAAAAGAAGTCGCTAGGCAGTCCCCGCGGTGGCAATTGGGCCACCGCAGGCCCTTCCCAGCCCGCTGAGACCGCCTCAAGTGGGAGGTGACGACGGATCTCGCTAGCCGCGCACTCTCCCAAGGCCACTACCTGCTCTCGTGTCAAATGTATGCGTACGCACTCGGCCGCTTCAAGAGCACCGATCTATACGAGCGCCAGAGCGCGTGGTGGAGTCTCGGAGACGCGTATCGCCACCTCGGGAAGCTCGATGCATACCTCGAGGCTGCCGCTCGGAGTCAAGGTGCCGGCGAGGAAGAGCGGCCGGACGAGTCGCTCGTCGCGGCGTGGAAAGACCACGCGGCTCGGAGCGCTCGCAGCTTCCAGGACGACCTCGACACTACGTTGCTTCGCGACAAGCTGCTGCAGCTCGGTGCCGGGATTACGGGTTGATCACTCTAGTCTCGAGTGGAGCAAGCAGCTTGAGACACCATGGGCAGTGTCCGACGGGGGTTGCGATTTGAAAGCCGTGCTCTTGTCGTAATCCCGAGCTCGTCGTCGTGCAGACGCCCTTGGTCGAGGAAAAAATCCAGCGTGTGATCGAATGACGCGGCGCCGCAGTAATGGATTCGCGCGTGGGCCATGTCCGTGCAGAGTGGGCGGGACGTCACGGTGACGTTGGCATGCCGCAACCGGCAGCGTCCCGTTGTGCTGCATCTCTGCGATTTGCAGTCGAACAGCGAGCGGGCAATGCACAATCACTTGGGCCGTCCGCCTCGCACTGTCCGCTGCGTTTACCTGCTGTCAAACTTTCTTCGGCCGCAATCCGAAGCGCATAGCTGCGGCCGGGCTTGCCTGGCGCAGCACTCGTGGTACTTGTAATCACCGCTAGCCGCCACAAGGCTGCCGATCCTCGCAGATGCTTGCTCAGCCTGCTCAACAACTGCGCGCGCCATACTGAGCGCCAGAGTCGGCGGAATCCGGCGGTTCTGTCGGGCTGCTACGCTTGCTTCCGCGAGTCGGCTGTCCTGAGCTGCACCCTGTTCCACAAAGGAGGATTGTCCATCAATCGGTTGCGTCCCTGTTGTGCCGGACTCTCCGCGCTCCTCACTCTCGAATTCGCCGCACAGCGAGCACTCGACCTCCTCCTTCCTCTCCAGCCTCGCTCCTCTACCTCCCAGTATCATGGTCCGCGTTGTGCTCGTCGCTGGCCTTGCGCTCCTCAGCTGCGTGGCTGCACGCCCGACGTACCCGGCCAAACTCCCGAACGGCGCTGAAGTGCCTGGCGTCGATGCGCTGGGCCACATCAACCCGAGCGGCGGCGGCACCAACAACCAGTTCGGCCTCGACTTCGCCACGGCCGGCCACGAGTGGACCAAGGAGTTTTGCGAGACGGACTCGGACGGAGACGGACAGACCAACGGCCAGGAGCTCGGCGACCCGTGCTGCGCCTGGGTCGAGTCCTCGAACGCCGTCGTGCTCTGGACCACGGGCATCTCGCACCCGGGCAACGCCAGTTGGACCTCGGACGAGTCGCTCTGGGCCGACGTCTCGTGCGGCTCGAGCTCGGGCTCCACCGGCACGGCCGGCTCCGGCTCGACCACCACGGCCGGCTCCAGCTCCGCCACGGGCTCCAGCTCCACCGCGGCGACGCCCACGCCCACACCGACGGCCAGCGGTGCGTCGGCTGCCGGCGTGTCGGCCGCGGCGCTCGCGGTGACCGCCACCGCCGCCGCCATGTTCGCCTAGATGTGAAGCTTTCAATATAGATGTCCGCCATTTCTCCTCAACCTCGGTGTTGCATCTTTGCCAGTGTCGGATTCTCCCCTCGTGGCGATGGAGGTGCAGATAGCTCTCCACTCGTGCTGTAGGAGCACCACCAACCACGAACGCTTGCATAGTTGTTGCTGCGTCGAGTTGGGGATCACGATGCCACCGAAGAGAAAGGATTCCGCATCACACCATTGCAAAAAGATGCTTGTGAGCAGCACCGCATCATTGCAGAACTGTCAATATCGCAATGTGCTCATACAAATGGCAGTCGTCCCTACATCGGTCATTCGTCATGAAAATGCTGCTTGCTTAGCATGGCGAGTCCGCCATCATCATGCAAGTCGCCACTACCACCAAGTTGAACTGCTCATGGTCATGTACGGTAAATACTCCTAGGTTCGCTGGCCACGCACGGCGCTGTCCATATCTTCGAGCGTGATGCCGCACCGAGGCTGCTCATGATGCCACGCGCGCGGTGCCAAGCGCGGGGGCCACGACACCAACACACAACGACAACCGCGAGTACATACAGTACGCGCAGCGGACAGACATGGAGCTCGCCATAGACGTCGCGACTTCACGTCCCACTCCTTTGACTTGGGAAATGTATACGCGCTCGGCGCTGATAGCATCATCAGAATCGGCGCAGACTCAGCGTCTCAGCTGACTCAGCTGAGTTTTTTTTCGTTTTCGCTCTGTAAAAACCTTTCGGATTCAGTATGAGTGAGGACGGCTACATACGTAAATATAAAATAAAGGCGACGACCGACATGGCCGCCGCCACTTCTTCCGCAGGCGACTTGGACAGGATGGCCGAGGGTGAAGGCCCGAGCAGCGGCATCGACTGGAGCATCTTCCGCGACGGCGAGGACGATGCGTTCGGGTGGCTGCTGCGCTCAGGCGCTGGCGGCGCGGCGGCCGAGGAGATTCTGCCGCTCGAGGCGCTGGCGGCGGAGGCCGGTGGCGACGACGCCGCCGTCAAGCGCGAGGCGGCGGCGCGCATCTTCTCGGGGCTGAGCGCGCGCGGCGACGGCGACGGCAGCCTGGACGACAGCGACTACGAGCTGGAGCTGGACGAGGGGGAGGAGGCCAAGGGCAAGGCAGTCGCGGGCAAGGGCAAGCGGCAGAGCAAGCGCAAAAAGTCGAGCGCGGGCGACGAGGACGCTGACGACGGCGGCGTCGACCGCAAGCAGCTGCGCAGGGAGAAGAACCTCGTGTCGGTGCGCGAGTTCCGCAAGCGCAAGATGAAGCAGCTCGAGCAGAACGAGGCCAAGCTGCGCCGCCTCGAGGCGGAGAACATTGACCTCAAGATGCGCCTCAAGATCGGCAAGGAGGCGCTCGTCAGCGAGCAGCGGGAGAAGCAGCAGATCAAGGAGCAGATGCGAGAGATGCTCAAGCGCGGCGCGTCCGAGCAGGAGATCGCGCAGTTCCTCAACATGTACAAGGTCACATACTCGGACTACGGCCCCAAGCGACGCGAGAAGCTGCACTTCCACCTCGACCGCATCCGCGAGCTGCTGCTGCCCACGCAGGTCACCAAGCTCTGTCTGTACTCGGTCGAGCAGGGCTTCGACATGATCGCAAGGGACAGCGTCATTCGGGAAGACCCCATGGCCGTGCCAGACTCGGCAGCGGCCACCATGAGTCTCTGGGGTATCCTCGCCAAAGAGTTGGAGGTGTCCGAGGCGCAGCAGCGGCAGATTTTGGAGCGGCGGGAGGCCTATTAAGAAAGTGCGCGACAACCTCAACCACACGCTGAGCATCGTAAAGCAGTTGGAAGAGGTGACAGACGACAAGAACACCGCGCTGGAGGCGCAGGTGGCCGAGTTACAGAATATCCTGACGCCGTCGCAGGCGACCAAGTTTATCATCTGGGTCAAGGAGAACCCCGCGTTCATGTATATGCTGGACAAACTAGTGGACTCGACGCTCATGACGCCTTCAGAATAGCCCGCAGCGGCAGGAAGGGTGCATCACGGCGGGCGTGCACCGTGTTGAAACGAACATGGTGTATTTATTGTTGACTCTTGAGAGGTGTTCTTACTGAGCTGTTTGTTGCTGTAATGATGGAGCCGCTGTCGCTGGTAAAAATACCGCGTCGTTGCGAGGAGCCAGTCAGTCAAGCTCTCGTCTGCTGGAGCCCTTTGAGTTGAGGAACGAATGGCGCGGGGCCTCGGGAACAACCAAGCCGCCCACATGAGACCTGCCGCAGAGCCGAAGCGTGCCAGCGTCAAGAAGCCACCAACAAAGCTGTCGTCAAAGCTCGAGGAGGATGCGCAGGACATGGAGGCACGACTGTTCCAATTGCGGTCAAATCTACTCGAGGAAAAGCAAAAGCTCGATGCGGAGCGCCCGGCGAAGTATGGAGGGAGTCGTTGGCGAAGTGCCAGCGAGGACCGAGGCAGTATCCGCAAGTACGCCGACGAGGTTCATGCCAAGGCAAAAGGTTCGACCAAGTCTCGCAAGAGCAAGAACAACAACAACCCGTCCAAAGGAGCAGCGACGACAGCAGACGGTAAAACCGCGCAGGCAGCCGTACTCTCGCCCGCCACAGTCTTGAAATGGTCGACAGAACAAGTTCTGCAATGGCTGAACATGCTCGAACTGGACGAGTTCGAGGGTCCATTTGAATTTCACCAAGTCGACGGCGCCAAGTTGCTAGCGCTGACGGCAGCCGACTGTACTGGTTTCGGGGTCGCCAAGTTGTCGGTGCGAAATCGATTGCTCGCCTGAGATCGAGTCATTGCGATCACGGATCCCCGTGAGCGCCGATCAGCAGCAGAAACAGGGGAGCGGAAATCATGGATCCGAAGCTCAGGGACGCGAAGCGCGTACCGGAGCAGCCTCCAAAGCACTGGTCGCACTTGACCCCGCTGTCCGCAAAGCAGGTCGAAGGTGGTGAAGAGGAAGCCCCTGTGAACCTCGCAGACGGTGGTTTTGACGAGGAGCAAGCCACGCGTCGTTCATGAAGGCGCTGCTGGAGTGGCGGTCAAGCGACAACGACGCGGCCACAGCGGCTGGCGACGAGAACCAGGGCGAGTGGGTGAACCCGCTGAGTATTGCAGGCGAGAGCGAGACGGGAGAAGGCGGCGCGCTGCTGGAAGGCACGTACGACGAAGCGCAGGCGCACGAGTCGTTCCGGCAGGCGGTGGAGGCCTGGAGGCGCGCGGGCGAGGCTCGGCCGGTCGCCGGCGCGAGCAGCGACTCTGGCTGCGCCACGAGCGCGCGGCGGAGCTGCTGGCAATGCTACCGCGTGGCGAACGAGGATGCGCTGGTGGCGGATGACCAGCGTCGGCGCTTCTTCTGCGGGCCGTCGTGCCTCGCCGCGTTTCGCCAGGAGCACGCGCGCTTGTTTGCGTGAGGCGCCGCCTGCTTCCTGCGCCTGCCGATCCTTCCTGCTTCTCGGCGCTGCTGGGCTGAGGCTGCAGGCTCCAGGCTCCAGGCGATGGGACGGGCGCAACGGCCGCCATAGAGCAGGCGTCTGCGGTGCCGTGCCGCGCCGCGTTTCGCTGGTGGTCCACCATGGACGGCGGAGCAATCCACGGATCCATTAGTGTTCGGCCCATCCGAGGAGCTACGCAGTAATGGCATGATCCCACCGAAGGCTCGAGTTATGGAGCGTGCGCACTGGCTTTAGCGTTGAACGCGGTATAGAGATGTCAAGTGGAGCGGGACGCGTCCAGCCAGCGAGCGCGCGCAGAGCGTTCTTTTAGCGGCGTCGCGGGCGGCAAAACGGCGCTGAAACGGTCGAAACCGGCTGTCAGCAGGAAGTCGGAGGGTTGACTGGGTCTCAGTATGCGCTGAACCGTACTTAGCGCGGCGGCTTCCCGCGATACTGAAAGCAAGGTGTCGCGCCGCCTGTCTCGTCGCGTCGCCAGGAGCTCCTCAGCACCGAGGTTGACTTTCCATCTCCAGCGTAGAAGAGCAGCGCGGCGCTGCGGGCTGGTCGTCCCGCCTTCACTCGCCATGTCGCCGACCATGGGCAGCTCCTCTATGGAGGTGTTCCTCATCGTCATGGCCATCCTCGTGCTCATGCTGCTCATGGGCGGGCTCTACCTGCTGCGCGACCGCGCGCAGCTGCGCGCCGACGGCGGCTCGAGCTCCTTCCTCGCGCGCATCCTGCTGGCAGAGAATGAGGCGCTCACGCGGCTCGACCTGGAGCGCAAGTGAGTCGCGGGGTCTTTCGCTTTTTTTTACCATGAGGGGGTTTTGCTGCGGAGTGCTAACGTGTGGGTGTCGCAGCGTCGTGGCCGAAGAGCGGTGGAAATGCCTCGTGTGCGAGTTCAGCAACGCGCTCGACCGCCCCACGTGCGTGCTGTGCGGCACCAAGCGCAACGAAGCGAACCGAAGAGGTGGGCCACGAGGCTCTGCTGCTGGGGCTGACCAGGACCTTAGCTGACTTTTGTGGTCGCGAACAGAGTCCAATGTGATCGACCTGGAGGAGATGCGGCTCAAGCGGTCCATGCACAGGCTCAGCAGCGCGTCGGCGCCGCAGGGGGCCGCGGCCAACAACCTGCGGCTCAGCATGCTCAACCCGCGCCAGCAATATGCTCGGTGCGTTCGACACCTCGTGATTTCGTGGAAGCAATGCGGCCGACAGCTGACGCGTCTGACTCGTCCGCTGATGCAGAAAACGCCACGAGTGGGTGCGCCACGTCGGCCCCGACGGAACGGCCCAGTGGACCCGCAAGGCCGGCACCACCAACACCGTCGCAGAAGAGTCCGACGCCAGCGCCGTGCCCTCGACCGGAGTCTTCAACCCACGAGCCTCCATCGGTTTTGTCATTACCGCTCGTCGCAACTACCATCACACACGCACGTCCTCGGCCGACTCCACGGCTATCATCGGCGCTGACGGCACGGTTACGCTCCCGCTCCCGTCCTCGGGGTCTCTCTCGTCGTCGCTCCCGCTCCTGGGACGCCTGACGTTTGCAGAATCCTCGCGTGCAGATGCGGCTGCTGCCACACTTGCTGGCTACCGATTGCCTCCAGATGAGCTCGAGTTGATCTCCCACGTGGGCCAGCTTCCGTTCCCTCGCAAGTACACGTGGTTCCTCGAGCGGATGGCTCGGCTGCTCAAGTCGTGGGAAGAAGGACGCATCAAGCTGCGCGTGCATCGCGCCAATGTCCTCGTCGAGTCCATGGAGCAGCTGCTGGGCATCCAGCGCGAGCACTTGCATTTCCCTCTGCGCATTGAGTTTGTTGGCGAGGTCGGCATCGATGCCGGCGGCCTGCAGCGCGAATGGTACTCGCTTCTGTTCACTCAATTGCTCGACGATTCGCTGGGGTTGTTCATGGAGTGCGGCTCGCAGCACGCCGTTGCCATCAACCCGAACTCGGTCGAGTGCACAGCCGACCACTTGCTTTACTTCCGTGGCATTGGCCGACTCATCGGCCGAGCACTGCTTGAAGGGCAGACGATGCCAGCGCGACTCTGTTTGCCGATCCTCAAGCACTTTTTGGGCGTCCCCATCACGTTCTCGGATCTCCAGTATGTTGACCCGGAAGTCTACCGCAGCCTCACGTGGCTCCGTGACATGGAAGACGATGGGGACGAAGACCTTGTGGCCGATCTTGAGCTGACGTTCAGCGTTACCGAGCTGCAGGACGATGGCAGCGCTCGCACGATCGATCTCGTGCCCGATGGCCGCAACAAGCTCGTCACCCGTGACAACAAGCTCGAATTCCTTCACCTCAAGTTGCGATACATTGTCCTCGACCGATACGCCGAGCAACTCCAAGCGCTTTCACTCGGCCTTTTCGAGGTGGTTCCGCAGGAATCGCTCATGGTGTTCGACTACCAGGAGCTCGAGCTCGTGCTGTGCGGTCTGCCCGAGATCGACCTCGTGGACTGGCGCAAGAACACGGTCGTTCAGCCTCAATCGTTCGCCGACACGCCTGTTGTTGGCTGGTTCTGGGACATACTCGAGTACTTTGAAGAGGACGAACGAGCGCGGATGCTCCAGTTCTGCACCGGCTCGTCGCGCGTCCCCGTGCAGGGTTTCCGCGCGCTCACGAGCTACGACGGACGCATTTGTCCGTTCACATTGCGGCCACTGCCGCACCAGTCCCGTGGCTTTCCTCGTGTCCACACTTGCTTTAACCGAGTCGAGCTGCCACTGTACGAGACGAAGAAGGAGCTAGAAGATGCCATGCGCGCACTACTCGCGATGGAGTGGACCGAGTTCAGTGAAGAGTAGACTGTCTCGCTGCTCAGGTCCTTCAGTGTGCGTACCTGTAAGTTATTTGACGAAACACGATTGCTTTCCGTCGTTAGTTGGCACCATGTGCGCGTTTGTAGTGGCAGAGCACCATTGCTGACGTCTCTCACTGCTCAAGTGTTGGTTCATCTAGACATATCGTGTTACTCCATGCATGCGAAAGTCGCTCATTTCTGTCGCTGCTGCTTCCACTTGTAGACGGCGGGGAGTCCGTTGGCGGCGTCCTTGACCTTGATCTTCTTGCCCTTGGCCTGCACCTTGCGCTCGAGGTCGAGCTTGGTGCCCATGCGGCCGAGCTTGGCTGCTCGCTCCAGCCGGTCGTTGAGCTCGCGGTAGACGCCATCGCGCGCCTTCTGCAGCTTGCGGCGCTCCTGCCAATCCACGGGCACGCTGGTGAGGTCCATGGTCTTGAGCGCCTCCTTGCGCGGGCGGTTGTAGGCGCGTCCCAGCAGCTCCGCGGGCGTGTCAAAGTGCTCAGCCGGGTCGAACTGCTGGAGCTGCTGGTCGTCGTCCACGAAGACCGTGTGCTTGTTGGCGGCCGGCGCGTCGAGGAAGTGCAGCCCCGCCGTGAGCTTCTCGGCCTTGCTCAGGTCGACGGCGCGCTTCATGTGCACGTACGCGAGGTCCTGCGTCTTGAGCGCCTTGAGCGCGTCGGCCGAGAGCTGCGCCGCGTGGTTGTTGTCCGACACGTGCACGCCGCCCTCGGTGCGCGTGGAGGCCATGCGGAAGTAGAACTCGTCGGGGTTGCGGAACGCCGCCTTGAGCTGCATCTGCTGCAGCCGCCGCTGCTTCTTGTTGTAGTCGCGCGCGCGCTGCACATAGTCCTTGTGCTTCTCCAGCAGCCCGAGCTTGCGTCGCTCCTGCAGCTGCCCGCGCTCCTTGTGCTCGCGCCGCTTGACGGCGTTGCGCAGCGACGACATGGTGGTGTCGTGTGCGTAGCTCTTCGACTGTGGTGGCCAGCCACCAGATTTGGCGGCCATGGCGCGTTGGGATTGGGCAAAAATTGGTTGCGGTGTATTGGCCAATTGGACGAGTCGGTGGCGAGCACTTCAACAGCGTGATTGACACGGGGATGGAGAGCCACTAGCACCATGAATGGGTGGAGCAGCTTAGTGAGAGTGCAGCCACTTGAACTGGAAGCTAAAGTCGGCGCCGTAGTGCTGCAGAGCGTTTTGCACAGAGTACATTACCCACGACAGCAGCTTCGACTGCACCATTTCGCGGTGCGTGTCGAGCACGAAGCCCACTTGACGCATGGGCGAAATTCCTGTGATGCGATACACTACGAGGCCCATTGCTATGAGCGTTAGTAACTCAAGAGCAGCGTACATGAGTACGCTGGTGACCATCGACCACAGCTCATGTACGTTTATGCCAGCGATGCTCGAGTAGAAGGCGCGGTTGGGTAAGTGGTTCGTTGCTGCGATGAGAAGACCTGGTAAGTTGAAAAGCAAGTCAGTTCGCAGATTATTGCCATGAAGCACCATTACATGATGAGCTTACAGAAGAAAGCGGGCATGGTGACTTCGGTGTACTCGACAAGAATGACGAATTCGGTTGTGAAGAGCAGCTTCCTTGTTGCATTCAAGAAGGCAGCTCTACTCTCGGAAGTGACCAGATTGTTTCCAATGCAAATATCGCTAGCGCTATCTCCATTCACGGTACCTCCACTCCCAACATTACGAGGGGCAACGAATACCTTCGTCGAGGCTTTTAGCCCAGAAGTGCTCATTTTGAGAGGCTTGACGGACTTGGTTCTCAACGCTGGACCCGTGAGCACCGCATTATCAGTACGTTTTCCATTTGATAGACATCCACTTTCTTGTTGATCAAAAGCAATTGCAACATCCAAAAAGTGCTTCCCTTTCAGTGGATGATCTGTCGGCAGCATATTCATAAACCTGTTGATGGGCTGGAACCGTTGGTAGACATCGTACACTGACACGCACCCCTGCATAATATCAATCAGCATCACTATCAGTGAAGTCGAAATGGTGGTAGCGCGCTGCATCGCCAACGAAACATAGATGGCATTGAAGCAGTCAATGTTGAAAATGAGCTCCACCGGCTTCAAATCGTCGTTGCTACCAACGAGTCTGCTCATGATGTTCTTTGCGATGAGCTTAATCACTGGTATGAGGATCATGAAAAGCGTCTAATACTTTGATGGAATCGAATTGAACCCGTAGATAAAGGCTGGATAGATAAAGAGAAGAGCAAGTTGTACGCCGGTGATGGCACCTGCGCGGTTAAAGGATGCGCGGAGCGCTGCATCGTTCTTGAGTCTGCGACCAAAGTAGAATCCGAACATGATCATTGTCGGAGTTAGGTAAGCAGGAGTCCCAGTCAGCAGCAGGAATGGAACGGGCATCGCGATGAGACCGGCAAGAACATAGCCATTGATAATGCAAGCGATTGTGACGACAATAGCCGTTGACAGCGCATGCCGAGGCCTCATTCCGAGCGTAGGCGTCAGGTACCCTGACTGCATCAGCATCCAGTAGTCAATAATAACGGTAAAGACCGCCATACGAGCCCAGAAGACGTAATTCGCATCGCGTCCAGCACTTGGCTGAGCAAGTGGTGCAGCGTCCAGTGCGATGTTGATCACGAGACAAGGAATGGGGGTGACAATGCACCAAAACAGAATTTGGTGCCAACGAGACTGGATTGAGTATGCGTAGAGTGCTCGCACACGCTCAAGTGAATACTTTCCTTGCAACTCTACTTGTACAGCTTCCCAATTGTCGATAGCGACCCGCGCAAGCTCGCAAGCGGAGGAAGCTCGTGTGGAGTTTATCTTTGCAGCACTCATCTTGGTTTACAGTGCACGTCAGCGATGACTGATACAATGTCGCTTGGGCACACGTTCTCAAGCAAGCTCAAGACTGGAATGTGAGGTAACGTGTTGTGCTCAATTCATGACACATTGCACGCGAGTTATTCTTGTTGAGCGCCTCGAAATAGTTGGAAGCAGATATCCTGTCGTTGTCTATTCATGGACGACGAATAAATGCTGGGGATGTGACTTCCCAGCATTGAATTCACGGAAGTTGACAGTTGCCAAATCCTGTGCGCGCACGCATGCAATCAATGACCCAGCTCACGATGCCTCTCCGCGTCACGGCCTCCAAGTCGCGTGAAAGTGATCAGTCATCTCGGTCGTATGGCTTCTGCATTCTCTCGCTTCGTCCAACTTGCGCAAATGCGTCCCTAGCCAGCCCCTCATCGCTGCAAAGACTCTTGCCAAAGAGTCGGTATCCTCGGATAGCTCCATGACGATGGGCTGGGTGCGCTGTATCCCACTTGCTTGATGGAGCTTGATGCCACATGACGCGGCGGGATGCCGGTTTTCATAGCAAAAAAATGTAAAGTGATGGACTCGCTCTTGTCCAACTTTTCTTCAGATCAGAGCATCGTGTGGTCGTTTACGCCGCCACAGTACTTTACAGTACGCGCTCCTCATTCCGTCAGTCGAACAACAAAAGATTGTGCTGATGATGTGCATGAATTCTCATTCGCTTGGTTTAGTCCTGAGAGCTCTATTGACACAACCAAAGAGCGGTGCCCGTGGCTCGGCGGCCATCTAACACACTCTACTTGCAGTTGGTGCCGCCGGAGACGAACGTGCCGTCCGAGTTCTCGCAGCCGCAGACTCCAGTCTTCGGGTCCTTGATGCAACCCGTGCCAACGCCGCTGGACGTGCCCTTGCCACTGTGATAAACACACACATGAGTTTAGTGTCGGAGGTTTCCAAAACAATACGGTCTCGTGATGCTCGCTCACCTCCAGAAGAACGTCCAGCAGTCGGCGTTGGCCTTCATCTGGCTCGACGTCGGCGGGGTGCACGTGTAGGCCGAGCACGTGCCGTACGGGGCGCCATGGTAAGCGTCGTACTGGTGATCCTGGACGAAGACCGCAAAGGTCTGCGTCGTCGACGTGCGCGTGTTGTGCGAGCACTCAGCCGCCTGGATCGCCTTGGACACCTTGGTCGCGCTGCAGTTGTACGTGCTGGGGCAGTATCCCTTGGTGTTGGACGACGCTGGGTCAAGCGTCGCGGAAACGATGGCAGGGGCGGCGAGGGCAGCGAAGAGGAAGGTGAAGCGCATGGCTGGTGCTTGGGTGGAGTAGGAGCTTGAGCTGGAAGAGGTGAAATGTAAACTGGCATGGTCGCTAAGGCAAATCGGTGCCTGAGGCCACGCGCACCGACGCCTGGAGGCCTGGCCCATCCAGTGGGATCTTGGCTCGTGGCTCACCACGGATCGGCGAACAGCAGTGCCCTGTTGTTGGATTGTGTCAACGGGTGCCCTTGGCACTGCTTCCTTTCCAGAAAGATGGTCATACACGATTCAACAGGATCCCGACGGATCCATGCATCATTTCATTCATGATCGGCACTTGAATGAAATCGAGGGGAAAGGAGTAGCCTGACTCAGGAAATGACGCAACTCTTTATTGAATTATACGGATGACGAATGAAATGAAGCACCGTGGCTTGGATCTATCGCTTATCTTGGTTAGGCGGATGCCAACATCGGATCACTTTTTGTGCGCACAGCAAAGCCGAGAGCGCGAATGCGATTTGAAAGCGTCTTACAAATCGAAACTATGCTAATGAGTTGGGCACTCCGCCCTATCGACAGATACAGTAGCATCGAGCGACTCGTGCCTTGCAAAGCCGCCACACATCACACTCTATAACGATTGATTGTGAAAGCCGCAATCTTTTTGCCATTCAACCGCCTTGCAGCTCCTCTAGTTGCATCAAAACTCAGTTGAAGCAGCGCCTAGAGCGTCGCCATACGGCACACATTGAGACAAAGTATGTAATCCACAAGCATAAGCGCTGTCTTCTCACTGACCAACATCATCTTGGCAGCAACGGCGCCAGACTACCTCTTTTCCGAAAGCAGTGGTGGCTTGATGCAGGAATCGATCGTCTAGGCTTATCAGGGTTTCGCCGATTGCAATGGTCAGATCGAGCATTAAGTGGCAAGTCGCAGCCAAATCTGGTACGGGTAAGCGTGGTGGATACTCTATCACATCGTTCGAGCCGACTTTTCTACCACAGGCTCAAGGCGACTCAACAAAGTGCTAGCTAGAAAAATTCATTTTCTGCTGGCTCTCAGTCAGTTCCTTGTACACTGCAACGAACCCACCACATCGCATTGCATGCCAATCACTAAGGCTTTGCCCAGGCCTATTGACTTTGCCATGGTCACATTGAGCACTTGTGTTCTCTGGATTCATCCAGAGTTGTTACGACGATCTGACCGATCGTCTGATTGACCAAAAAGCACGCTGACAACTAATATTTTTGATATATGCGAAAGTTGATTTTGCAGTTGTATATAAAAGAACCTTTATAAATACATTGAACTTCTATAATACATGGGTACGTGTTGCGTGTCTTCTGTGGGTCCCGCTATTTTACATTCGCGTCACATTGAACTGTAAAATATAATAGAAATTAGTACACATACAAACATATATGCCACTAGTTGGTACTCAATACAAATATGACATATTTGACTGGGATGGTCTTGACACCTAACTGTAAAAATTGATTTCGGTGCTTTATCCGATACAGGTCACGTGCGTGTTGCGCGAACAGCACTGTTCAGCAGTGTGGCCCACGTAGGTGGCTGAGGTGGCGGAGGAGGTGCGATTGAGTGCGCCAGACTGCGGCTGCCGACACGCTCACTGAGCTCATGGGATCTACTGGTGCCGGCAAGACCTCGCGCATGGACGTCATTGCCAGCCGCAAGACCGGCGGACAGTCCAAGGCAAAGACCGAGCTGGCTCAGTGAGGGCAGCATCCCCATCGGCTCGGTGCTCGTGATCGTGATCGACGAGCAGATCGTGGCCCGCAGCCACAACCGCCGCATGCAAAAGGGCAGCGTCGGCACGAGATCTCTCAGCGAACAACGCGCTGGCCGTGCGCCGCGTGCTCGCGTCCATGGGCACCGAGCACTTCGAGCCGCGCGTAGTGGCGCAGCTGCAGGAGTTCGTGCACCGTGCGTGGCGCTGGGGCGGCGGCGAAGGGTGTGGAGGAGCTCACGGGGGACGTGGAGGTAGGCAAGATACGTCACGGCCGTGCTCATCGACGCGCAGGAGCACGCCATGTACGAGGACAAGCAGGTGGGAGGAGGTCGTTGTGTGTGCAGCACAATCGGTCAGTCAGTAGTATCAGCAGTTCCGACCGTGTGGTCTGTGTGAGAGGTTTGGAAGCTGCATCATGAGCTCGAATGGATCGTCCGGATACCTGCTGACCGAGATCTTCCTCGCCCAGGAGAGCACCATCAGCGAGGTCAAGACCCAGTCGAGCGCTGACGTCGTGCTCGAAAGCGGCGTGCTGCTCGCGAGCAACACGGACGACGACATCCAGATCGAGATTCAGGGCTCCGGCTCCGTCTACGTGTCGGACTCGGCTGCCACCATCAGCACGCAAGAGTTCAAGGCCGAGCTCGAGAGCTCTGGGTCACTCCAGCTCGTCGTGAGCAGCCTGACCCTGTCAGAGGATGCCGAGTTCCAGGTCAAGGGGTCTGGCAGCATCGCGGTAATCGCGTCCTCGCTCTCGTGCGACGAGCTCAAGTTCGACGTCGACGGGTCAGGCACAGTCTGCATCTCGGCCGAGACCGTGAGTGCTACCAAGTCGGAGGTTGACAACGCCAGCCAGGTATCGCTGCCGAACTCCAGCAGCAAGTACTCTACCACGGGCTCGGCCACGTGCTCCGCGTCCACCGTGCCTTCCCGCGCGCCAGGCTGCATCGCCAGCGGCTGCGTCGACACAACCACCAGCGCTAGCAACTCCACCTCCTCGACCTCGAGCTCAACCACCACGACCACCTCTAACTCGACCACGTCGGGCAGCACCACCACGACGTCTACGCCTACCCCGACCCCGACCCCGACCCCGACGTCGAGCGGTGCTGCCACCCTTTCGGCGGCCGTTGTCGGCCAACTCGCTGTCCTGGGGCTTGCTCTCGTCATGTAGGCATCCAAGCTAGGCGAATAGGCTGCCAATCCATCCTCCACTTCCCACCTGCATACGCTGAATCGATTGTTCATCCAAAGTCGCGTTGCTGTCCATATTTGAGATCATTAGTCGCTAATCAACACCTCTATTGGTCGCTTGTCATTCGTCGTGGGCGTTCATGGCTATGAGTCGCAGACACGCATCCAGCAAATCGCCAAAAAGAGCGTGGCCATGCAGGAACACCGTCTCGACCTGGTCAATCAACCGAAGCATCGACAACAGTGCACTCAACACTGCCCCAGCATCTCCATCCACGCGAGCTTGGTTGAACTTGTCGTTCGTCGCGCGAAGCGTGTCAATGAAGTGGTTGTACTCCATACATACCTTGAGTCGATTGCTGCGCGCGATCGTAAAGTTCGAGTAGCCGTGACCGCCACTGTTTCCGTTATTGTCGCCGTGGTGGTCATCGCCGTGGTGGTGACGCTTGGGTGTGCTGCCTCCGCTCGCGCTATGGCCACCTTCGCCCTTCTTGTCCTCAAACACACGGAACTCAAACTCGCCTGGAGATCGCGGAGACCGAAACGTGATGCGCGTGTTCAGGAAGCGGTAGTTGCGTTTGAGCTTGTTCTCAAACAGCACCTGCTTGACGAAAATGGGCTTCTCGTTCGAGAGCTGGCCGAGGCGGAACAGTCCGACCATGAGCACGCGTCCAACTGTGCACTCTTCCGCCTTGAGCGAGATCTGCACCTTGATGTTGTCGTTCGGCTTGGTGACGTCGGGCGTCACGCTGACTGCGTTGCCCGCGGGCAGGTCGCCGCTCGCTCCCCTCGGAGTCTGCTCGCGCATCGGACGGAAGTGATGCGACGGCGGCGACTTTGCGGGCGACCGGCGTGTTCGCGACGGCGTCAGCGCTCCGTAGTGAAGCGGAGGCTGCTGGGGGTGCTGGTAGCTGCCTGACAAGGGGGCCATCATCCCTGGAAACGATCCGCTGGTGTCGAGCGGCGGGAAGGACATGGAAAGCGGCGAGGGCGACGACGGCGACGCGTCCCGCATGCCTCCGATTGGCTCGTAGCGTCCGCTCAACGGCGTCGAGACGCCTCCGCTGCTGGGCTGGGAGCTGAGCAAGCTGCCGAGTAGTTCGCTGCCGGAGGACGCGAGCGGCGTCGGGCGGAGCTGCTCGCTCTGGAAGGAGAGCGCGTGCGGCTGCTGCGCTCGCTCGGAGCCTTGCTGGTAGAGCGCGGCCATCTGCTGGTTCATTTGGTCTCTCAACGAGGAGCTGCTTGCAGCGTCCCAGGACCCGAACGCGGTGGGCGCGCCGCCCACGTGGAGGTCTCTCATGGCGGCGCTGAGATCGAACGCGTCCGCTCCGCCACCGAGAAAGCCTCCCGTCGGCGCAAAGTCCATGGCAAAGTCGCCCACCGCAGTCGAAGAGCTTGCACCGTCCGACACACGAATGTCGCCGCCGACCGACCCAGCGACGCTGGACACCGACAAAGACACAACACTGCCAACTGACGCAGAGTTCGAGTTTTCTCCGAACAACCCGCCAGTGCCGGCGCCCGCCAAACACGCTCACCAAACTCTCATAAGCAGTCGTGGACGCACCCGACGTGATCCACACCGACCCGGACGTACAGCCAGATGCAGGGCCTCTTGAAACACACACAACTCCGCTCTCCACGGGTTTGAACTGCGCTGCTTGACACGAGCACCGAAACAGACAAACCGCTGCTTGAGCTGCCGCTTGACACGCTCACGTCACCGCCAGCGCCGCTCGACGAAGAACCGCTGAACACACGCACAGAGCCACCAGAGCCGCTCGACGGCGACACACCGCCGCTCACAGACACATTGCCGGACGACCCGCTCGCAGAGTCGCCTCCGCTCACCAATACAGAGCCGCCGGATGCCGACGTGCTAGAGCCGCCGACAACGCGTTCAGCGCCACCGACAGACGTCGCGCTGGATCCACTGCTTACCAACACTTCACCCGACGCGCCAACCACAGTTGAGCCAGACTGCACTCGAACCGCACCCGACACGCTGCTTCCTGATGACACGGCGCTAGACACGAACACGTCGCCACTACCGGAAACACCTGATCCGCTCGACAACGACACGGAACCTCCCGTTGACTGACCGCTTCCGCTGCCATAAACAGACACAGGACCGGCAGTAGACACCGCCGCGTCAGACGACACGCCGACCGAGCTGCCGCTGCTACTGCTTGTGCTTGCAGAATCGCCCGACACCACCGTCGCAGCGAACGACAATGAGCTTGTTGGCATGCCTATCACCTTGTTTCGTTGGTTATTGGCTTGTGAATCCAGAGCTTCCCCGTGCATAGCACGGCATTAGTGGCGCAACTGTTTATCACCGAATGCGCGCAGGATTCGCCAACTGCTCCAAACTCTCAAATGTACCAAAAGGGATGCGTCTCGGAACTAGAGTGTAGGCATTTGTGGCAATAGTTACCGTCCACAAAGGCAGACTTATTCTATTCCGCCGCCACATCGCCAAAGCACATTGTGCTCCCGATTACCATGACTCCACTACAGTAGTGCGTCGTTGAACACCGTGTTTCTGGTCAACATTTCGACGCTCCTGGATGTGCTAATCGTGCCGGAGTGCGCTCGCTCGACTCACTCAAAGTATTGCCACCACGCCATCTTCCGTTTTGAAGCCAATAATGTTCACGGACAGCACTTTGCACCCCAGCCTTCGGGCACATTCATCGTGAAAGCAAATTTACGAGTCACCTGAGCATCGATAGACTGGTTGCCAGCATCCCAGTCCTGGACGGCGAGCAGAACTCCTTGTTGAGTGGACTAATTTGAAGATAAGTCCACTCAACAACCCTGAGAGCAAGCGAGAGATCTGTAGTGCCCGGCGGAACTCGCTTATCCAATGTTCAAATCGAGTCACTATGCCGCTTCCGGTTTGATGCGATCAATAGTAGTGACTCATACTGCTTGTAATCGGACGCAATGGATCATTGGCAATGATATAATACATACGGCGGTCCCATTGTGCTGAAGGCAGGCCATGCTAGAGACCACCGATTGGAGCATCCATTGTGGATGTTTGAATTCTCTGTTGGTGCTTTTGGTATTGAGATCTCTTTTGACTCACGTCACAACAAACAATGTGCTGCCCACCGCTAGGTTGGCGCCTACATTACGCGACAGTAGTGTACGAAGACGGTCACGAGAACAACGGGGAGTTAGACACAGCTGCTGCTGTCAGCGACGAACGTGCCGTCCGAGTTCTCGCAACCGCAGTCACCCGTGGTCGGATCCTTGATGCAGCCCGTGCCAACGCCACTGTCTGTTCCGTTGCCGCTGTGGGAAAGCACAAGTGGGTTTAGTGTCCTAAATGTCTAACAGCGAATTATACGCTTGCTTACCTCCAAAAGAACGTCCAGCAGTCGGCGTTGGCCTCCATCTCATCCGAGGTAGGAGGGTCGCAGGTGTAGGCCGAGCACGTGCCGTACGGGTAGCCGTTGTTGCCATCGTACTGGTGATCCTGGACGAAGACCGCAAAGGTCTGCGTTGTGGACGTGCGCGTGTTGTGCGAACACTCGGCTGCCTGGATCGCCTTGGACACCTTGGTCGCGCTGCAGTTGTACGTGCTGGGGCAGTATCCCTTGGTGTTGGACGACGCTGGGTCAAGCGTCGCGGAAACGATGGCAGGGGCGGCGAGGGCAGCGAAGAGGAAGGCGAAGCGCATGGCTGGTGCTTGGATGGAGAGGGAGCTTGAGCTGGAAGAGGTGAAATGTCAACTGCCATGGGCCTGTGCTCCGCCACTGAAGATACGGGCACTGCAGTCATGCTGTTTACCACCCGGTCGCGCATAACGGTGCCTTGGGGGCCACAATGAGACTACATATGGCTAGGCTCGTCTCTTCCGGTAGGATCTCGGGTCATGGCGCTCCTTCAATGACATGCAGTTCTATCTATTGAGACATGGGCACATGGCGTCGCTGGTCTCTCCGGTAGGATCTCGGTTCGTGGACGCCCAAGGACCCCTCGATTCTACATATCCAGCTGTATGAGAACGGACTCGCAGATATACAGAGATTTATCTAGGATGCCATTGCACGGTTGAACTGTGTGGCATTGCACTGCTGCGGTGAGGGTCGGCTGTTGTTGCGACGTCTTGAGTCGTCGTCGCATCGACGATGACGATAGGGTCCTCGAGCAGCAGCCGCGGACAGTCCATACAGTACACAGTACTGCGGAAAGAACTGTGGTCAACCCAGACGTTATCGATGAGCGGCGAATCACCCTCCATTTTCATGGCGATCTCACTCCGGTGCCTCGACTGGGTTGAAGCGCACTAGAGAACACGACCAACATCGAATCTAAGGTGCACCCCAGAGGGTGTACTGTAGTATCTCTCTCTCTCTCTCTCTCTCGGCATGTAAAATGGACTGTTCCTCGCTGAGCTGTACATTGGTGTCACGCCTACCAATTTAACGAACTCCGATTTGGTGGTGGAGAGCGCTGAGCATTGACGTGCTCCTGCGCTGTCCGTCTCGATGCGCTCACCTCGGTGCCAGAGCAAAACTACAAAGCACAAATCAATAATTTCAATACATACTCACAACAAATTAAACTATGCACTAATAAAATAAAACATTTCAATTACGACATCAAATATTGTTATTGTTATTCTTCCTTATACTGTGCAGAGTATGTTGTGGAAGCGGGAGCAAGGAGAGAGTGAGAGAAAGAGAGAGACAGCAGAAGAGACGGCAAAAGACGAAGTGAATTCAGTTTATCGGCCTTGCGGATGTCCTTGTGTACCAGCCATTCATTCCTAACGTATAATATACGACAGGTACGTGTATAAAGACACGGAGGTGGCTGGAACGGACTCCAGGTGTCAAGTCGACACAGTAACAATGGCCGGTGCTTCACAGCTGAAGACATGAGTCGTGCGGTGTCCAAGTTCGAGGGTGGGTTCAACGCTTCCGTCATCGTCTCCCTCATGCCAGAGACCAAGCTACGGGTATATCCTGGCAGTTTCTACAAAATTGAGGGCGACGGGATCGTTGTGATGATCCCACGAGGCCACGCGATCATTTTTCGCAGTGGTCTGCTACATGGAGGGGCATCCTACGCACGGACTAACAATAGTTTGCACGCCTACGTCACTCTTCCTGATCGTGCATGGGCTCCTGATGTTGTTACAAGTGGAGCCAAGCCCTTCTTCCTGTGTGGGCACCCGGGCTGCGAGAAGGAGTACTCGACCTCTGCTTCTGCTCGGCAGCACCGCTATCGCTGCACCAAGAACCCCGAGTTCAAGGAAAACAGGGAGAAACGGCGCAGCAACGAGTGCGGTGAGTTCTCGTGCGGCTTGTGTGACCCTCCGGTTACGTTCAAGCACCGCGGTGGCCTGCGCAAGTACCGATTCGTGAAGCACAAGTGATTTGCATGTGTAGGTCAAAGTCGCTGGTAATTTCAGCCAATGCAATTGTTTCGTTGAATGGTCTGGCCAATCATTAATTAGTATGCATGTATATTTGACCAATCACACGAATTTATCGAATGATACGACGTCTACGAAAGGCAAGCGCACCAAAGGGGATATACTGCACCTGAAAGTCGTAGGCCCATGTCGACATGCCAAAGTAGTGTGTATCATGTCCCGGGGTTGCAAGGATGATAACGAAGTTGAGGGAGGCGTCATGGCCTCCTCTCTCCTCGAGCAATTGCCGTCGACAACGTAGGTAGTGGTTGGCTCGACGAAGCAGACAGGCCATTCAAAGCCTGAATCATTGAGCCTAGAACTATTGTTGTTGAGCCTATGTTTCCATTGTTTGCGTCAGACTGCTCAAATCCTGACATTAATTTGTTAGATGCTCGCCGTCCACGTCCTGAATCTCGTGTTGGTCCTGCACGAACAGCTTTCCTCACTCGTCTTCTCTCGGCCCTGCGCTCAGAAATGCGAAGAGGATCAAGAATTACGTCAGATGTACAAACTGGTGCACCAGATCGATCGATCCACCAATGTGCATCAAAATGATGTGAAGTTAGAAAACCGTTCTCGTTCGCAATTCTCTTTAGTGTATGGGGGCTTTCTCGCCGCCAAGGCCCTGAGCTGTCATGCCAGTGTCGTCGCAGTTCCAGATATTGCTCGGCTTGTTGGCCAGGCCTAGCCCAGTGACCGCCGCACTTAAATTGTTGAAGTAGTAGCGCGCAGTCTCTTCAGTAGAACACTCCGCGCGTTTAATGTCGAGAATCTGACCCTTTCGATATGAGATCAAATGAGAGTGCTACTTCACCCACCGTTGAATCCACTTTGCATTGGAAAAGTCGACTACAATCTCCTTGAAAGACGTTGCAAGAGCTGATTGTCGGACTAGGTCACGAAATTCAGCTGTGCCAATGCACATGCCGTGCGTGGAGCGATACTCGATGGTGGCACCTTCAGTAATGTAGGTGGTCCTTGAGATTTTTTGGCACACAACAGGCAAGCAGCCATTGACTCGCTGCAGTATAGCGTCGCGACCAACGCTGAAGCGCAAAGCGGCTTCCCGGACTGTCATTCCTTTATTGCAAGCTGTGATGGCGCGCATAATGCGCTCATTCTTTCTTGGGAAGTGGGGTGGTAGCTTGTCGGCTCGGTCACTATTGTGTCCTGGGTGGGCACGACGCTAAACGGCACGGGCAACGCAGCAGGATCATGGACGGACTCAACACCGAACGGTATGGGTATCGCAGCAACATCTTGGACTGGCTCGGCACTGGAATGTTCGAGTATTGTGGCAGCGTCTTAGTTGAATCTGCTCGTAGCCCGAGCAGGAGTGCAACCCACTTACCCCTCACTTCAACCACCGCTGCTCGCGTGAGCACTAGTACCCTCGCTGACCACAACAGTAACCCTGGTGTGATCGGCGGGGCGAGCCACTCCAGCTCTTTGCAGGTCTGCATGTTCGTAGTCTACCTAGAGAAAGCGCCAATGGCGCGGTCGAGGAAGACGAGTAGCTGAGCTCGACGCCCGAGCTCGACTCTTAACACGATCACTTCTCGATTTGCCACCTAACTCCAAGCTTCTCTCCAAGCTTCTCTCCAACCTCTTACCTTTACTGTCCTTTTCTCTGTCTTGAGCAGGCTCGTGGGCAGGCTGAGCCATGGTCGACTTTGGTGCTCTCTAACCGATCGAGAATGAAACGTTCAGAGGCGAGTGAGAGCTTAAAATACTCACAGTGACCTCCTCTTCCGACTGAGCGTCCTCCTGCCCGCATTCCTGTAATCCAGTGGAGCTCAAAGCAGTTGAGTGAGCTACACCGTCTCGTGTTCTTACTAGAATCTGTATAGTTTGCAATTATTAGATACATGGCCTGACCGGAAACTTGTCTAGCACGGATACCAGTAATCAAAGAATTCATCAAACTTGGGTACGTATTGGACTTCGATATCAATTATTGATTTCTAACTATGTTGCTGAAACAGAACCAAGATCTTGCCCGACATGTATGCGACGTATGTGTGCGAGCGTGGAGGTAAGCTCCACACCCTCAACAACAACCACTACTTGGCGAGCATGCGCTATGACCACGACTTGGTGAACCACAGCCTCAACTTTGAGGACCAGGTGTTGGGCACCCACACCAACACTAACGACGGCCTGTGGGAAATCCACATCAAGCGGTACGTTGAGTCCGTGCGGGGCAAGACGAAGAAAGAGCTATTTTGGGCGTCCGCTTTAGATAACGTCACGTTTTTCAACACACGCGGGTGTGGCGAGAATGGAACCAACTCTAGCTAAACCATAACCAAAACTACCCAATAGGCGTAGGCAGATCCATAAAATACCCAATAGGGTTGCCAGTAGGGTTAAAGTTAAGGTCTTGAATGGTCTTGTTGCGATATCCTAACTGAATCACCAAGCTTAAAAGCTCAGGAAGGGAGTGCAGTACGGCCCATACGGGTGCTGTGTTATAGGAGTGTAATGGTCAATGGACAGGTCACTGGTGCTACACCCCAGCCACTTGGCGGCATGCAGGCAGCGCTGACGCTGGCACTTGTGCGGATGCTTTGGTGGGTGCTTCGTGCTTTGGTGGGGGCGGTGGGGGTGGCGGGCCCAAGGTCCAGTTTACCACCCTGAACCGCTCGAGACCAGCCTCGTGCGCGGTTAGTGGGTGTGAAGGGGCTGGCGGGGCGCGCTTCCATAGCGCACGCCTTGCAGGTCCCTCCGGGCACGCGTTGCAGCGCCGTGCGCTCCTCTCTGCCCCGTACTTGGGGAAATGGTCGAATGGGAGCAGACACAGCAGCACACGCACTCGTGCTGTATGGGTTCGCCCCCGCCTGGTAGTCTGGAGGCGGGGGCAGCACCGCCTGGCACGTCGCGCATGCCGTCATGGCAGTGCACGTTTAGTGCCTTCGCACCAGTCCAGTTCTTTAAGGTTCAGTACTCTCGCTTAAGTAATTAAAAATATCTGAAATGAGTATACTGAAATATTGACCAGTGGTTTTGCTTGGAGTGCGTGACGATTTGTGCGTTAGTACCGTGCATACCACAAACAGGGACGCAGACGTTTCTGGTATAGTATTTTAAGGTATATTTTTGTTTTCTTACTGCTCGACCCCGCTTTAAAACTCCATCTCAGTATGATAGTCGCATATCCCACTGCAACGGCGAACTGGAGCGGTTTTGCATCATCTGATGTCTATTCCCGGGGCAGGTGGCCGCACTAACAGGGTTTTGTGCGATATCCTTTGGTGAATCAACTAAAAAACCATTTACTGGTTTAATCAGGAAAATATGGGAAATCCCGGGGAGATCCCATATTTGCAGCTCGGCCGCTCCTTGGCGTTGTGTTACGAGGGCAGTTATGGTCAATAGACAGGCACCTGGGGCTGTAACCCGTAAAAATTACGAGGATTGCCGCCGGATGTATACCTCCCAGTAAGTAGTCTCGTTTTCTATACCATTAAAATGGCAAGTAAACGGTGGGCCAAGCCCCTTAGTACCGTGCCCCCTCTACGCATGGGCTCCACCCCCATCACGTAGTGCTATATACACTGCCCCCACCAACGCCCAAGTGGCCTCGGACGATCTGTGCGAGGCTTGGTCCCGTCGGGTGTGGTTCACATGCATATACAAACATGCAACACGCAGCGCACCTTGCCGACGTCTCCATGCTTGCCCGATCTGCCGTTTTTGCGTTAGACACGCGTCGAAAATTACTGTGATATCCCTTATCAGTAGTAACACGAAAAGTCATTACATATCACAACATTAAACGAAGATGCACTGAAATGAAGTGGAACCTTTCAAATTTTATTAATTAGAAAGAACTAAAGGTATACCGCCGTGGCCTGATCACGTCGGCGCTTCTGGCGCTTGCGGACGCACCAGCGGCGGCGAGACCGCTGCCGCCGTGCTGCTGGTGGTAGTGGCGGCGGGGGAGGTGGGCCTGGTGGCGGTGGCGTTGGCCCCAGCGTTTCGGCCAGCACCGCAAGTCGTTGCGCGCCGCGCTCCTTCGCTGTCGGCGGAGGAGGTGGCGGTGGCAGCGCTGGGGCCTCCCGCCGCCAGAACAGGCGGTTGTTCGGCCCGTTAATGTAAGCGGTGCATCTGCGCCGTGCGCTCCTCCCCGCTGCCCAATTCGGGAACCTGTCAAAGGAGAGGAGCACGTGGCAGCAGACGCACTCGTGCTGACTGGGGTCCTCCCTGCCTGATAGTCCGGCGGTGGGGGCAGCTCCGCCGCTCACGTGGCGCACTTGCGCATTTTTGACTGGCACTTTTGTACCAGGTCAGGTCTATTAAAAAACATTATACTGAATATATCATCGAGTGATTTTGCTTGGAGTGCGTGGCGATTTGTGTTGTAGTACCGTGGACACACACGCACACACACACACACACACAGTCGTTTCTGGTATAGTATTTTTTTATGTAAGCTGACAGCGAATGAGGTAGAAAAAGGTAGAAATATCGTGATTCCGGACTACCTCGCTTCCACTTGGCAACAATTTTGGTAGATCTTCAGGCTGGTCTGGTTAAATACAATGATAAGCCATAGGGCTGGAAGCTTCGGCTTGGCAATTTCGTGCAAGGACAGCGTGATCATGAACTGATTTAAAGAAGGACAACTCTTGTTTACTCGTTGAGGGTGACAACGGCCTTACATGCGGAATTGCTCTCCTGAATGCAGCCTAGAAAAACTGTCCCACCATTAGGGTAACACTCTCGTCCTTGATTAGACACAAAACATTTAGTTCATCGCCATGAGTTCGGAGCTCTTATCAATGTAATTCTCTATGCGTCGTCTCGCACAAATTGTGAGGAAGCTTAATTCACTTACACTTTTTTGGAGTCACTAACCAAATACTTTGAAGGTATCAGGAATGCTTTCAGTGAAATTTGTAGAATTATAGATGAAAAGAAGAGGAATTTACTTGTTTAAATCGGCTATGTCGGTCTTCCAAAATCTAATTGGGTATCCAGTACCCAATTATAAATGAACATCAGATACGACCTAAATTTAACAATTGAACCACCAGATTCATACTGAGCTCCAACTATTCATATTTCAAGATACGCTCACCGTTGTGAGTGTGGCGTAATGCTTGCCTGTGCGAGTCTTCAGGCCCACATTGGTCGTCGTGCCGGCTAGTGGTGCCTGGATCACACGAAGACACGAACTGGTAGAGATCTTGAAGATATTTATGATTAAGAAAGACTGTACAATGTGCTCTTGGAAGGTGTGTAGACTCACGTATCCAGAGTCTAGTGCTTGTGGTGATGTATTCTGATAATCGTTATGCTGTGAATAGTGGTTGATCGGTATGAATTTCACGAGAGCAGCCGGTGGAGCCAATGTGGTCGCGAATGAATTGGTCACTGAGTATTCCTTGATGAGCGCAGCTGGAGGTGTATCAGTGTTTCGGGGTGCAGCGACGATGGGTGCATATAAATGTCTTAGGTTTCAATTTCCCTATCCCTACTTCTACTTCACACGTTGGAAACTGTCATTTCATTCACGGCTCCTCCCCATGTCAGTGTCATGCATGTCGCTTTGATCCGACAAAATGTCCGAAGCAATGAAATCAAGGTTGCTCGATGGTGAGTGCAATCTGACCAAATCAACTCAATTCTGCTTACTGTCTGTCGGAAACAAAAGTGTCACTACACCACGTCTGAAACGAGCCCGAGCCAAAAAATCTGAGGCATATGATTCGTCTAAAAATCGTGAACCGCTCTTTCTGATAATTTAGGGTTCAGTCACATAAGAACAAGAATCACGAACCTTTTCGAATAATTATCGGGTGGCTCTCTTTCTCTCAAAAATCAGAGTTAAGGAAAAGGGAGCCGATAGCCTTGATTGGCCAAAATCTGTGAAGGATACGACAGGCGCTCACACTCGATGCCAGCCCTCGACGCCTACCCGTGCTTCCTTGAGTCAGTAGCATTTAGGCGACATCCACGGCTATCAGAGGAGCTCCCATCTCTCACATCCATGAGATGTACATTACTATCAAGCGCGGGGCCAACACCATCTTTTAGCAGGAAACTGTCGTCTCCATTCTGCATGAAGCTGCCGTCATCAGTGAACATGGCGCTGATCCCGTCGTGCTCGTTACCACTCGGATATGGGACGTCGGTGCTGTCGATAATGCTAGCAGTGACACCATCTTGATCTCCAATCTTGTAACGGGGTTACACGGGTACGTACCCATGGGTACGGCCCATGGCTACACTGGGTTGTGTACCCATTGCCCTCCGGCTAAGTACGAGCCGGAGGTTGAGTGGCTCTCATGAGCCTTGCATACTTTAGTCAAGTAGTTTTGCATTGTGTGTTGTAGGAACCACCCATTTCATGAACACTTTAATGCATACATTAATACAGTCTCCATTTTGCCTCAAACGGCACACGTGTATTTGGTTACTTGTTAACCTATACTAAAGGCAAGTGAATTGCCTTGCACGCTTCCTCGTGCGCGAAGTGCTGTGTGCCCCGTCACAAATCTGCACTTCAATGATGAGACTAGGAGCGTGAAACATCACAGTCTAGGGTACTCACCGCGGGCTCAGAGGCGAAACTATCACCAGGGAGCAACGGCAGCAACTCGGTACCGCCGCTGGACTGGACCAAGCCCAGCGGAGGAACCGCGCCCGACCACTGTAATGGGGCGCTGTCCACGACAGTCCCCAAAACACGGCACACACGCTTGCGCTTGAGGAAGACTTGGCCTCTCCCGACTTGGAGGGAGGAGGAAGGAGACTTGAGGTGAAGACGGCAAATTTGCAACTGAATTGAAAAGCTTATGGTTCCTGAATCCTACGAGCATAAAACCACTAGGGTCCTATGGGGTTAAATGCAATCAACCTGCAAATGCAATATAAAACCTTGGGTTGAATCAGGTTGAACTTGAAGCTTGGACCAGGAGAATGTTCTCGAACTTGAACTTGAACTTGAGCTTCGGGTTCTTCAACAAAGAACCTCTTTCCCGCCACGTGGCACGTTGTGATTGGTTGAAACCACTAACATGTACCCACAATGACACGTCGGCTTCGTCACTAGATAGAAATCCAGCAGGAACCATCTTCATGCACAGAGACACGTGTGCAGAGAGCACTCGAGAATGCTTCGAGAACATTCCGTGCGGTCGCAATCATTGATTGCTCCCGTGAGTGTGTCTCACACCAGTCTGCTGCCACAGACACCAATCTGTGACCAGATTGTGTCATGTAATGGACATGGGGCCCATTACATCATCCCCCCCTTAAAGTAGCGACCACTCGCTCTCTTTGGGGTGCTTGACTCACTTTCGAAACCGCCATGAAGCGATCAAGTGACCAAGCATCTCTCGAAGAACCCGCAGTGCGCAAGCACCAGCGCCGGGCTCCAGAACTCTTCGATGTGACTTCCATCCGCCGTCGGGTGGGAGACACGGAGTACTATAAGGAGCGGTTCTTCCGTTGGCGTCGGATCAACAATCGCGATGATCCGGACCAACCTATCACAGCCAAGGCAGACTCTTGGCGAGCCTTTGTTCGCCTTGAGAACGAGGGCAAGATGGAGCGCTTGCTCAGCAAGACTCCAAGTCACGACAAGGCAGCCCATGGCCTTCGTCGCGGTAGCGTCTCCAGCGACGCTACAAGCTTGCCTCGTAGCTGCGGACCACGTCGGGAATATCAGACTCGAGAGTCTGTCTCGGTTCCCACGTGTCCGAACTCGGTGGGTAGCCGCGCCACCGAACTCGGTAGAAGCGTTGACGAGTCAATCGCTTCTTCCCATGAGTCTGTCGGTCCTTGTGACCAACAATCGACTCAACGATCCATCGACGCTCTCCCTGATGATCGATCAGAGGAGGTGGGGCTGAACGCGAAAACGATCGAGCGGCTCTGGAAGTGGAAGAGCGCTCATCGTGCGCAGATCGAGGCACTGGAAGTTCGCGACGCGGTTCTCGCTGACCGGTGCGACAGCCTCGAGGACCAGCTGAAGGAGCAGGAGTCAATACTTGACTCGCTGTCCGATGGTCCAGCCCAGCGTTCGGCATTGGAGTCCCGTTTTGAGCAACGGTTCGAGCAAGTTCAGGCCGAACTTGAGCGATTCCAGAAGACTCAGAAGGCTCGAGAGGCATTCCATGAGCGTCTGCTTCGCTCTGTGGAGGAGGCAGGGACTGCGCTCGAGGTACTTCGTAAGGAGTACCAATCTCGCCTTCTTGCGTTGGAAGCAGTGAAGGAGGAGTCCTTCGATGTGCTTCAGCGCCTCTATGCCGAGAAGAAGCTCCATGACGATGAGTTGAAGACTCTTCGCCACCAAATGGAGCAGCTTCATGATCGTATGGATCACTCGCGCAAGGCTCACTAGGGTCTGCGGACCCACTCGGAAGGTAAGGCTTTAGTCTGCCCACGTAAAACGTTGGGTGCAGACGCATGCTCGTTGGGATGTCTAGTGTGTAGGCATCACCATTGCATTTCACCACCGTGAACGGTCCAATGAACCTTGGCAGAAGTTTCGAACTTCCCAGGTTGGACACTGCATGTTCAGGCAGATTCGCCGAACTAAGCAATACAAGATCGTTGACCTTGAAAGATTGCTTGTTCTTCCTTCCACTCTTGTCTGCGTTTTGCTTTTGCAGATCCTGAGCCTGTGCGATTGCGTCTCGAACAAACCTCACAACGGCTTGTCTCCGCACGACAAAGTCTTCGACTAGCTGCTTCTCGCGACCAGTTAGTTCATCTAACGGTCTCATCGATTCAAAATTGGCATTGAACTCGATAGCAGCATTCAGGTCATCATCTGACTGCGGCGTATTGTCATTCGCCGTAGTCCCTCCCCCACTTAAGGTAGAGACCTCTCCCACTAGTGACGCTGGTACTCTCGGATGGAGACCGTAGTTCACATAGAATGGGGAGTGACCCGTCGAGACATGCGTGGAATTGTTCAACGCAAACTCGCAGAGAGGGAGAAATTCACTCCACCCTCTAAATGACGTAGCGTAACTACGCAACACGTCTTCAAGGACACGATTCACGCGTTCCGTTTGACCGTCCGTTTCAGGGTGCGCCGCTGTTGACATGGACAGCTTGGTGCCCAACAATTTGAACAATGCGCGCCAAAACTTGGATGTGAAGCGGGTGTCACGGTCTGACACGATCTCAGTTGGCAAGCCGTGCAAACGGAATACCACATCCAAAAAGACCTTGGCTGTCTTCTCGGCTGAGATCTTGTCCGAAACAGGAGCAAGATGGACCATCTTGCTGAATCGGTCCACAAACACCAGGATCCCCTTCCTGCCGTGTTTGTCTCGCGGAAGTCCGAATATGAAATCCATGCTCACGGACCTCCAACTGTCCTGGGGGACAGGCAATGAACGAAGTGGGGCCTGCGTGGAGCCTGAAGGCTTCACTCGCTGGCAGATCTCACAAGTCTTCACATACTTGCGAACCCACTTGTACATATGTGGCCAGTAGTAATCTCGGGAAAGACTGAGAAACGTCTTCTCTCGTCCGAGATGGCCACCCGAAGGGCTGTCATGATACTCATACAAGAGTCGATGACGCACACCTTCATCGTTGGGAACAACAACTCGTTCTGTATCCCCATCTTCAACCGCGTAGTACAACAACCCATTGTGTACTCGAAAGCGGTGAACGCGCGATCTTGTTCGCGCTGGGAGACCTTGCAGTGCCTTGTCAGAGGGATTCTTGAAATACTTGAGCAAGTCCTGACAGGTCTCGTCAGACTTGTATCCCTCGATGATGTCTTCGCGCACTGAAGTCGAAGCTTGAACTGCGATCGCTTGAACATCTTCGCAGAGTCGACACGCTTCGTCCGGATCCTCGTTCTTGGACTTGGGATCATAGTCCGGACGTCTTGACAAGGCGTCGGCTAGGATGTTCATCTTGCCTGGCTTGTAGTGCACAACAAAGTTGTACTCCGCAAA
This sequence comes from Phytopythium helicoides, assembly GCA_024867545.1. Lineage (NCBI taxonomy): Eukaryota > Oomycota > Peronosporomycetes > Pythiales > Pythiaceae > Phytopythium > Phytopythium helicoides. The sequence goes on along the minus strand of JANFNE010000009.1, from coordinate 6,060 downwards.
GAAGGAGAGCCACCTAGCCATCCTTTGGGACAAGTGAGGAGTCTTTACCGCTGTTCGCAGCGACGCATGATCTGTGTAGATCGCAAAGCGCTCCTCGCCAAGCAAGTATACGCGGAACTTGACTAAGGCATACTTCATCGCAAGAAGTTCCTTGTCATGAACTGGGTAGTTCCGTTCTGCGGGTCGGAGTTGTCGTGATTGATACGACACTACTCGCTCTCGGCCCTCATCATCGTGTTGCATCAAAGCGCAACCGATGGCATAGTCGCTTGCATCACAGACGACGTGGAACGGCTTGTCGTGGTTCGGAAGAGCCAGCACAGGAGCTTCACGAAGACTCCTCTTGACCTCTTCGAACGCCGCTTGGTGATCTTCAGACCACTTCCACTCAACGTCTTTCTTCAACAGTTGTGTGAGAGGCTGCACTAACGCTGCATAATTGCGCGTGTACTTGTGCAAGTAGTTGGCCAGACCCAACCACTGTCGTAGCTGTTTGACGTTCTGAGGCACGGGCCAATCGTCAATAGCTTTGACCTTCTCCGGATCGACTCGAACACCGTTCTTTCCCACAAAGCAACCGAGAACAGGAATCTCAGGGGCAAAGAACATGCACTTCTTCAAGTTTGCGTAGAGCTTGTTCTCACGCATGACCTGGAATACTTGACGAAGATGATCAAGATGAACATCAACATCAGATCTTCCGTCCACGGCCTTACTATGAACGAATATATCGTCAAAGTAACTTGGTGCAAATGCTCGCAAAGGACGAAGAACATTCGTGACCATGCGATTGAAAGTCGCAGGTGCATTCTTCAGTCCTTGTGGCATCACTAACCATTCCCACAGCATACCACTCGGGGTACTCACTGCGGTTAGTGGGACATCGCTTTCGCGCATTCGAAGCTGATAGAACCCATCCTTCAGATCGATCGCACTGAAAACGGTGCTGCCAACCATTCCATCAAGGATCATATCCTTGCGTGGAACCGGAGTCTGAGCGGGAATGGTTGCGTCGTTCAGCTTGTTGAAAGCATGAACGATGCGCCATCCGCCAGTCGCCTTCTTCACACAGAAAGTGGGGCTGCAGTGCGGGGACTTGCTTTCTCGCACATGACCAGCCTTTGCGCGTTGTGCAAAGAACTCGTCGATCGCATCGACTTGCTCCTTTGGCAACGGCCACTGTCTAGTGATACAGTACTTCGTGCCAGGAAGTACATCAATCTCATGACGAATGCCTCTGTCGAACGGCAGTTCGTCCGGCACCTTGTCGGGGAATATGTCCTCAAACGCCCGGACAAGCTCATACACGGGGTTCTCCTTGAGGGCATCCCATGACTGCTCCTCGAACCTTTCCTTCCGTGTCTTCTCGTGCAACACATCAGCATCCACACTCGATGCTGTGTTGACGAGGTCTTCGTCGATTGCCTCAACAATCGCGCAAAGCTGCGAAATTTCGCCTTTCGCCAGGCTACGCATAAGCGCCTTCTTGCTCATCACGGGCAAGGAAACCAAATCTTCGACTGAACTTGGAGGATTTTCAATCTTCACGTGACGGAACACATCGACGTCACCATCTTCACCGTAGACCACGACGTTCGCATAACTGCTTGTGATGCCTCTCTGTGGGTCACCACCTTCATCGCCTTGACTCGCATCTTGATCAGGGATGCTTGACGACGGAAAACTCTCTTCGTCGGGTTTCTTCATATCTTGGGAAAGATCATCACACTTCACGCCATGACGAGCTTTCTCGTCACCAATGGCAAAGGAGACAGTCTTTTTCTGGCGCCTGACTGCTCCACCTCCAGTAGTCGTCTCGGGCTTGTCTTGTGGGATTGAGGGGCCATCGCACTCCTGAGTCCCATTGGACGCATCTTCCATAGACGCATACGCCCAAATCACTTCACCTGCTGCAACGCAGCCCAGGTCTTCGTTGACACTCTTGTCGACGGAAATCTTCATCTTCATCCAGTCAATGCGAGGTTGGTAACGCTTCAACCATGGCATGCCCAGGATGATGTCAAACTTGTCATCGAGATCGAGGAGAATGAACTCGTCCTCGCCTCGGAAATCTTCAAACTCGATTGCCAAGCGCACGGTTCGCTTCGGCATCTTCACAGTCGACCCATTGGCCAACCGAACAACCATCTCTTTCGTCATATCGTGTAGAGTCTTTTCACTCCCGATCACGACTTTCGCTCGAACAAAATTATTCGACGCACCAGTGTCAACCAAAGCACGTAGAGGCGTTTCAATACCATCTACATGAACTTTGAGCATGATCAGAGCAGTGCTCTGACTGACACTTCCATCACTCCTTGTGGAAACTGCACGTGCCTCATGCACATCGGGGCCAGAGTCCTGTGTCTCCACATCATTCACAGTCCTCTTGTCGGGCCCAGTAGGGAGCCCCGCCCCTACTGGTCGTTCCCGTTTTTTGACCCTTGGGAACGGTCGAACCGGCGGCCGAAATTTCGGTTGCTGTTCTGGTTCGAACGCGATCCTTGTGTCTCTTGCCGATTCGGCAAGGACATCTTGCAGTTTCGAGCGATATGACCCGGCTTCCCGCAACGGAAACATTTCCCATCGTTGCGAGGGCGCTTGTTGTCGGTATGTTGGACATACGACAGATCCATCGGCTCTGGTCCATTGTTCGCCGACGACGTCACGCGGACTTGACGTGGAACTGGTCCACCGAACTTGGCTTGCTTGATGCTGAATTCTTCTTGCATCGCTCTCTCGATGGCTTGATCCAGCGTCGTCGGGTACTCGCGGAACAGTTGGTTCCGGATCGGTCCATCGTCCAGACCGGCCATGAATGTGACAACTTGTGTTGCCATATCGATCGGCTGATCCAAAATGCACGACACGAGATATCGTGCGCGTTGTGCATACGAGTGGAGGTCTTGGCGTCCTTGTCGGAGCTTGAGAAACTCGGCACGAGCACGGAACTCGCTCTGCGGAGGCTCGAACGCGCGCTTCAGCTCTTGCTTGAAGTCGTCGAGGTTGTAGAAGCATGTTGGCTCCGCCAAACGCTTCCCATACGCCCAACTCTTCGCTCGACCCGCAAGGTTGGACATTGCGAACAACACTTGCTGCGTCGGGTCCCGGAGCTGTCTTGCAGTCACTGCTGCATCCAACTCAACGAACCATCTCGCCAGAGGTTCGTTCTCTCCGCCGCGATACGGGGAGATGTCGAGCTTCAGAGGCGTTACTCTCATCGTCGAGACAGGAGTTGCGGGCTGTCGACGAGAGTCCATGACCTCATGGTGCATGAAGCTCACTGCCGCGCTTCGCTGCTCATCCGGAGAGGCTGATCTCAACAGTGTGATCACAGCTGCCTCACCGATGACTGCGCTCATCCGCTCGAGGGCTGCCCACTCATGACCGGACAAATGAGGAAACTGCTCATTCGTCAGCGTCACTTGGTCTTCGTGCAGCACACTCGTCGGAGTCTCCATCCCTTCTGCTGTCTGTGCTATAGACAGGGAGAGTCTTGAAAGGAAGTGCACAAAGGGCGAAAGCCTCTTTGTCAATCCTCTTCTAGAGCAGGGTTCACGAAGTGCTCAGCGCAACTTCGGCAATCCCTTCTAGGAAGGTCGCAGGAAGGACCTCTCGAAGTGCTACCAGGTGTAATGGGGCGCTGTCCACGACAGTCCCCAAAACACGGCACACACGCTTGCGCTTGAGGAAGACTTGGCCTCTCCCGACTTGGAGGGAGGAGGAAGGAGACTTGAGGTGAAGACGGCAAATTTGCAACTGAATTGAAAAGCTTATGGTTCCTGAATCCTACGAGCGTAAAACCACTAGGGTCCTATGGGGTTAAATGCAATCAACCTGCAAATGCAATATAAAACCTTGGGTTGAATCAGGTTGAACTTGAAGCTTGGACCAGGAGAATGTTCTCGAACTTGAACTTGAACTTGAGCTTCGGGTTCTTCAACAAAGAACCTCTTTCCCGCCACGTGGCACGTTGTGATTGGTTGAAACCACTAACATGTACCCACAATGACACGTCGGCTTCGTCACTAGATAGAAATCCAGCAGGAACCATCTTCATGCACAGAGACACGTGTGCAGAGAGCACTCGAGAATGCTTCGAGAACATTCCGTGCGGTCGCAATCATTGATTGCTCCCGTGAATGTGTCTCACACCAGTCTGCTGCCACAGACACCAATCTGTGACCAGATTGTGTCATGTAATGGACATGGGGCCCATTACAACCACAGAGAGATTGTGCTCGCCATTACAGCAATAAAGGGCAGCTGAAGGTCCATCGCGAAGCCTGGGGTGGCCGGTTCGTTCGGAGATGGCGTCGGGAGACACGCACCAGGCTCAGACCGCGACGAATTCGAAGCCACCGCTTACTACACTGCTGCCCGCCGCGAGAATCCAGAAATGAGATAAGAGAGGAACGCCAAAATGGGGAGTGGGCGAGGGAAACGGATGTCACAAAGGTATGCCAGACAGATTTGATGATAGGGTTAACTGACCAAAAAAGGGGTTAGGGAAGTTAAACAAGGGAGGACAATGGCCCATTTCATGCAAAAGTCAAGATAAAATGGGGAGGACAATGGCCATCCCTCCCCGGAGCCATTGTCCTCCCTTTTTTATCTTGACTTTTGTATGAAATGAGCCATTGTCCTCCCCGAGCGCAGATGTCCTCCCCCTTAACTATGGAAATTCCCTATATGTCAGCCCTTGATGGAAACTCCGATACAAAAACTAAACCTCACCCACGGTACTACCGCAAAGCCGTACAGTATGCCAGAACGATGTCACAGGAATGTTGTCCGATTATTGGCAGTTGTGATGTACATTGTGTGGGTAGTAAAACCACATGTACTGTCACCGTAGCAAGTAGATGGATGTGAATAGCTACACAGTCAAGTTATTCTAAATCAAGCAAAAAGCCATTGCTGTTCCTGTTATCAAGAAGTGTGTGACCATCAATGTACATTGTGTAAGCTGAAAGACTGACACATGTATCAATTCAAACATGCACATGCAGAACACAAAACAAATGCAAATGATGGACAATCAATTATCAGCAAACAAAACCAACTTGACATAGCACTGGGCAAGTATGAATAGATAAGAGAACAACACGCGTTCATCAACTTGATGTAGCCAAGGTACACATGTGGAACATACCATGAGCGAGTGTAATCCTACATGTTCGATTGGTCCGCAATGAAATCAAACGCCATGAGATGTTACCAAAGGATAATTGACTGACATGCGATGGATGACAAGCTGTGACGGCTACTTCATGATCAATACTTGGTGGTTAAATGGACTGAGACGTGACGACTCGTGTCTGAGTTGAGACACCATTGATTACTACAGCTCACCTAGTTGATCGGCAAGGGAGCTGATGTGAAGCATGTAATGATGATGAAGTAAACCAAACTGAAGGACATGATTCACTATACAGTGAAGTGTGCAAAGAACATGATGAAGTAGCACACTATTGATAGCGACGTACTCGCCTATATATATACTATGCGGAATGAACGTTCATTCGGGGTTCCGTGGTGCCGTAATATTGTGTAAATTACCGGGTTTTGTTTGCATTTGATACCGTAATTTACTTGATTCCGACCGTAATATACCCGTATTTTACGAACAGGGTTTAGTAGAGTTAGTCTATATATATACTATGCGGAATGAACGTTCATTCGGGGTTCCGTGGTGCCGTAATATTGCGTAAATTACCGGGTTTTGTTTGCATTCGATACCGTAATTTATTTGATTCGGACCGTAATAAACCCGTATTTTACGATCAGGGTTTACTAGGGTTTAGTAGGGTTTAGGGTTTAGGGTTTAGGGTTTAGGGTTTAGGGTTTAGGGTTTAGGGTTTAGGGTTTAGGGTTTAGGGTTTAGGGTTTAGGGTTTAGGGTTTAGGGTTTAGGGTTTAGGGTTTAGGGTTTAGGGTTTAGGGTTTAGGGTTTAGGGTTTAGGGTTTAGGGTTTAGGGTTTAGGGTTTAGGGTTTAGGGTTTAGGGTTTAGGGTTTAGGGTTTAGGGTTTAGGGTTTAGGGTTTAGGGTTTAGGGTTT